>SJYS01015965.1:186811-197708 GCA_006410695.1 Philantomba maxwellii | reverse complement strand
TTCCCCATCTATTTCCCATGAAGTGATGGGACCAGATGCCATGATCTTCGTTTTCTGAATGTTGAGCTTTAAGCCAACTTTTTCACTCTCCTCTTTCCCTTTCATCAAGAGGTTTTTTAGTTCCTCTTCACTTTCTGCCATAAGGGTGGTGTCATCTGCATATCTGAGGTTATTGTTATAAATGTCCATCAACATATGAATAAAAAAAAAATGTGTTGGGGTGGAGACAAGAGGATAGAGAGTGAAAACCTGAAATTGATGTCTCCCCAAAACTATGATATTTTTCAGATGCTAGTGAGGGACTTCTGACAACCAGGTAGATGACAGGAATCCTCAAGTGATCAGTAGGACATGGAGGGTATCAAGTGGAGAGAAGTGGAGTCCAGAAGGGACCAATGCACCTAAATGCTGGGTAAAGGAGGGAAAGGGAGAAGTTCACATGCCTGAAGAGGCATGTTTGACTCTGGGATATTGGTTAGGATAGGTGCTACCTTTGAGGGTCAGAGGATTGGAGGGAATGTGCTGGACATTCCCCCACACCCACTCAGCCCTGGAGAGCCTGCTGAGGCCTGAGGCCTGATCCTCTACACTCTGAGGTCAGAGGCACTCTGGAGCCCCCACAGCTGGGCTGAGACTGGGCCCTAGCCCCCACCCACACCCAAGGCCTTTTCTGTGGTATGGGTCCTAAACCTAAATCCATTCCCACCTAAGACCTGCCCCATCTAAGCCCTGCCCCCCACAGCCAAGTTTCTTTGTTTTTTTGTTTTTTTGCCTTTTATTCTTTTCATTACATGCTATTAGATTTCAGTTTTACTGCTGCCATGATAGTTTCATATATATTCTTATTTTTTCTAATATATATNGGGCCCTAGCCCCCACCCACACCCAAGGCCTTTTCTGTGGTATGGGTCCTAAACCTAAATCCATTCCCACCTAAGACCTGCCCCATCTAAGCCCTGCCCCCCACAGCCAAGTTTCTTTGTTTTTTTGTTTTTTTGCCTTTTATTCTTTTCATTACATGCTATTAGATTTCAGTTTTACTGCTGCCATGATGGTTTCATATATATTCTTATTTTTTCTAATATATATGTCAGTTTTCAAAACTTATTTTATGTTTTATTCTTTGTTACTATTCTGTACCTTTCTTTTTTTTTTTTTCTACATTATGGTACTTATGGGATCTTGGTTCATGGGCTGAAGATCAGGTCTGAACTCTTATGGTAGGATCATCATGTCCAAACCACTTGACTATCAGAGAACCTTAGGCCCCAGGGAATAGTAACTGGAGTGAGGTATCACAGAGGTCCACATCTTAACAAACAAGACCAAGCTCTATACAACTGCCTGCAAACTCCACTGCTAGAAACTGCAGGTCCAACAACTAGAAAAACAGGCACACAGTTCTACCCATCAAAGAAAATGAGATGACAAAAAGATATGTTACATATGAAGGGCCAGGATAAAAACTTAAAATGCCCAATAAATGAAGAGGAAATAGACAACCTATTTGAAAAAGAATTTAGAATAATTATAGTAAAGATGTTCCAAAATATTGAAATTAGAATGGAGAAAATGCAAAAACATTTAACAAGATTCTAGAACTAAAGAATAAGCAAACTGTGATGAACAGCACAATAACTGAAATTAAAAATACTTCAAAAGGAATCAATTGCAGAATAACTGAGACAGAAAAATAGATAAGTGGAAGGTAAAATGATGGGAATAACTGTTGAGGAACAAAATGAAGAAAAAAGAACGAAAATAATTGAGGACAGACTCAGAGAACCCTGAGACAGTATTAAACACAGCACTATTTGGATTATACGTGCCTCAGGAGAAGAAGAGAATGGGTGTGAGAATATATTTGAAGATAGTAGAAAGCTTTCCTAACATAGGAAAGGAATAGACACACAGGTACAGAAAGAACAGAGAAATCCTTACAGGATTCTAGGAGAAACACACAAAAACAAATATTAATCAAATTAACAAAAATTAAATACAGAGAATAAATATGAAAAGCAGTAATGGAAAAACAAAAAAAAATTGCATACAGGGGAATCCCTATGAAGCTATCAGTTGATTTTTCAGCAGAAAGTCTGCAAGCCAGAAGGTCTGCAGGCATGATATATTAAAAATGAAGAAAGGAGGAAAAAACCTACAACCAAGATTGCACTACCCAGCAAGTATCCCATTCAGATTTGACAAAGAAATTAAAAGTTTATAGACAAGCAAAAGCTAAGAGAATTCAGCACTACCAAACCAGCCTTACAATAAGTGCTTGTCTAGGCAGAAAACAAAAGAGTAGAAAAAAAAACTAACAAAAACAAACACAAAACAATTGAAGGTGAAAGTGAAAATGTCAGTTGCTCAGCTATGTCTGACTCTTTGCAACCCCATGGACTGTAGCCCACCAGACTCCTCTGCCCATGGGATTTTCCAGGCAAGAATAGTGGAATGTGTTGCCATTCCCTTCTCCAGGCTATCTTATCAAGCCAGAGATTGAACTTAGATCTCCTGCATTGCAAGCAGATTCTTTACCACTGAGCTAAGAAAATGGAAATCAGTTCAGTTCAGTCGCTCAGTCGTGTCCGACTCTTTGCGACCCCATGAATCACAGCACACCAGGCCTCCCTGTTCATCACCATCTCCCGGAGTTCACTCAGACTCACATCCATCGAGTCAGTGATGCCATCCAGCCATCTCATCCTCAGTCGTCCCCTTCTCCTCCTGCCCCCATTCCCCCCCACCATCAGAGTCTTTTCCAATGAGTCAACTGTTCACATGAGGTGGCCAAAGTACTGGAGTTTCAGCTTTAGCATCATTTCTTCCAAAGAAATCCCAGGGCTGATCTCCTTCAGAATGGACTGGTTGGATCTCCTTGCAGTCCAAGGGACTCTCAAGAGTCTTCTCCAACACCACAGTTCAAAAGCATCAATTCTTCGACACTCAGCCTTCTTCACAGTCCAACTCTCATATCCACACATGATTACAGGAAAAACCATAGCCTTGACTAGATGGACCTTAGTCGGCAAAGTAATGTCTCTGCTTTTGAAAATAGAATGCATATCAATAATTACCTTAAATGTAAGTAGATTAAATGCCCCAACCAAAAGACACAGATTGTTGGAATGGACACAAAAACAAGACCTGTATATACTCTGCTTACAAGAGACCCACTTCAGACCTAGGGACATATATGGATTGAGAATGAGGGGATGGAAAATGATGTTCGATGCAAATGGAAATTTTTAAAAAGCCAGAGCAGTAATACTCATATAGACAAAATAGAGTTTAAAATAAAAACTGTTAAAAGAGATAAGGAAGGGCATTTCATAATGATCAATGGATCAATTCAAGAAGAAAATATAACAACTATAAATATGGAGGCACCTAAACACATAAGACTAATAATGGTAACCATCATAAAAGGAGAAATCGACAGTAAGACAGTAATAGTGTGAGACGTTAACACCCCACCTGCACCAATAGACAGATTATTCAGACAAAAAAATAAGTAAGGAAACAGAAACTTTAAATGACCCAATAGATCAGATAGATTTAATTGATAATTATAGAATGCTCCATCTGAAAGCAGCAGAATGCACTTTCTTCTAAAGTGCATAGCACGTACTCCAGAATAAATTACATCTTGGGTCACAAATGAAGCATCAGATAATTTAAGAAAATTGAAATTGTACCGAATTTGTTTTCCAACCACAACACTATAATGTTAGAAATCAATTATGGGGGGGGGGGACTGTAAAAAGCACAAACACATGGAGGCTAAACAGTGAGCTGCTAAATAACTGAGTGATCATTGCAGAAATTAAAGAGGAAATAAAAAATAAATAGAAACAAATGACAACAAAAACACTATGACCCAAATCCTATGGGGCACAACAAAAATGTTCTAAGACAGAAGTTTATAGCAATTCAATCTCACCTCAAGAAAAGAGAAAAATCTCAAATGAAAACCTAATCTTACATATAAAGCAACTAAAGAAAAAAGAACATAGAAAATTCAAAGTCAGTAGAATGAAAGAAATCATAAATATCAGAGCAGAAATAATTTAAATAAAAATGAAGAAAACCATAGCAAAGATCAATACATGAAAAAGTTGGTTCTATGAGAAGATAAATTGATAGACTTTTAGTCAGACTCCTCAAGAAAAAAAGGGAGAGAACTCATATTAATAAAACCAGAAATGAAAAAGAAGAAATCACAACTGACACCATAGAGACTACAACAAGCAAGTATAAATCGCTCAGTCATGTCCAACTCTTTGCAAGCGCATGGACATAGTTCATGGAATTCTCCAGGCCAGAATACTGAAGTGGGTAATCTTTCCCTTCTCAAGGGGATATTCCCAACCCAGGGATCAAACCCAGGTCTCCCACATTGCAGGTGGAGCCACAAGGCAAGCCCAAGAATATTGGAATGAGAAGCCTACCTCTTCTGCAGATCTTTCCTACCCAGGAATCGAACCAGGGTTTCTTGCATCGCAGGCAGATTCTTTACCAACTGAGCTATGAGGGAAGCCCAAGTATAAGCCAATAAAATGGAAAAGCCTATAAGAAATGTACAAATTATTGAGAAGGTAAAATCTTTCAAAACCAAATCAGGAAAAATTAGAAAATATAAGCAGATCAATCACAAGCATTGAAATTGAAACTGTAATTAAATATCTTCCAATAAACAAAAGTCCAGGACCAGGTGGCTTCACAGGTGAGTTCTACCAAACATGAAGAGAAGATTCTTCAAATTCTTCCAAAAGATTGCAATGGGAAGAACACTCCCAGATTTGTTCTACAGGTTCACCCTCACCCTGATACCAAAATCAGACAGAGATATCACATAAAAAGAAAATTATAAACCAGTATAACTGATGAACATAGACACACAAATCAACAACACAATACTACCTGACAGAATCCAACAACGTATCAATAAGATCATACACCATGATCAAGTGGGATTTATCCCAGGAAATGAAATGGTACTTCCATATACACAAATTCAATTAATGTGATATATGCAGAGTACATCATGTGAAATGCTGGGCTGGATGAAGCACAAGCTGGAATTAAGATTGCTGGGAGAAATATCAATAACCTCAGATACACAGATGACACCACCTTTATGGCAGAAAGTGAAGAGGAACTAAACAGCCTTTTGATGAAAGTGAAAAAGGAGAGTGAAAAAACTGGCTTAAAATTCAACATTCAAAAAAAGGAAGAGAATGGAATCTGGTCCCATCCCTTCATGGCAAATAGATGAGGAAACAATGGAAACAGTGATAACACTTTATTTTCTTAGCCTCCAAAATCACTGCAGATGGTGACTGCAGCCATGACTGAGTGACTGAACTGACTGACTGACCATATTAACAAAGTAAAGAACAAAAACCATATGATCATCTCAATAGACACAGCAAAAGCTTTTGACAGAATTCAACACCCATTTATAATAAAAACTCTCCATGAAAATTGGCATAGAAGAAATCTCCCTAAATATGGTAAACCTGGGGAAGGGGTTTCCCCGGTAGCTCAGCTGGTATAGAATCTGCCTGCAATGCAGGAGACACCAGTTCAGTTCTTGGGTTGGGAAGTTCCACTAGAGAAGACATTTGCTCCTTGGAAGAAAAGCTATGACCAACCTAGACAGAATATTAAAAAGCAGAGACATTATTTTACCAACAAAGGTCCATCTAGTCAAAGCTATGGTTCTTCCAGTAGTCATGTATGGATGTGAGAGTTGTACTATAAAGAATGCTACCCGCTCCAGTATTCTGGCCTGGTGATTTCCACGGACTGTATAGTCCATGGGGTCACAAAGAGTTGAACATGACTGAATGACTTTCACCTTCATGATAAACCCACAGAAAACATCATTTTCAGTGGTAAGAAACTGAAAACATTTCCCCTAAGATCAGGAAAGAGAAAAGGATGCCCACACTTGCCAGGCTTTTTCAGTATAGTTTTGGAGGTCCCAGACACAGCAAATACAGAAGAAAAAGAAATAAAAGGAATAAAAATTGGAAAAAGAGAAGTAAAACTCACTGTTTGTATGTGACATGTTACTATACATCATTTCATTTCAATTCAGTCGCTCAGTCATGTCCGACTCTTTGCATACCCATGGACTACAACACACCAGGCTTCCCTGTCCATCAACAACTCATGGGGCCTATTCAAATTCAAGTCCATTGTGTTGGTGACACCATCCAACCATCTCATCCTCTGTCGTCCCCTTCTCCTCCTGCCTTCAATCTTTCCCAGCATCAAGGTCTTTTCCAAAGAGTCAGATCTTCACATCAGGTGGCCAAAGTACTGGAGNATGGATGGGAGTCTGAGTGAACTCTGGGAGTTGATGATGGACAGGGAGGCCTGGCGTGCTGCGATTCATGGGGTCGCAAAGAGTCAGACATGACTGAGCGACTAAACTGAACTGATACATGTAATGTCTTTCCAAAAAGTGAGATTTCAACATATGCCTATATTTTTCTATGTTGTGTAGATTTGTATGATGTTAATTACTTTTGGTTTGGAAATGCCTATTTTGTTTACAAAGGCCTTCATTCTATTACTGTAGAAGTTGTCTTCTACCTTCTTTTCAGGTTAAAAAAATACATACAACTTTTTTATCAGCATGTAATATTTTTAGTATATTATAAGATAGACATGGAATTTTATTTTTTCAGTGTTATATTACTAGAAATATTACCTTGTCAATGATTCAGTTAATTTTCACATAAAACACACTCATACATTCATTTACCCCCACAACATACTGTGGCATATAATGGACCCAGAATTTACTCAACTACCTTGTGGGTGACTTCACAGCTAGTGGTATATTGAGAAGACCATATCAATGTTAACACGGCACCCCCAAACTTCAGTAACAGCTGTTCTGCCTCAGCACAAACCAAGTCAGGGACACTTCTGACCAACCTTGTTTTTCAACAAAGGTAACCAAAAGAACAGCATTTGCTGAAGAAGTGAGGGAGGGGAAGCAGTATCCCAGAAATCAAATGAAGCTAGGGTTCTAAGCAAGGTGGAGGAATCTATGGTACTCACCTCAAGTCATTGCTTCAGAAAGATGGATACTGAAAATTAATCATTATCTTTGGAAATGTTAATGTCATTGTGGCCTTTGGGAAGTGGACTCAGAGAAGGGATGGGTACAACAGTCTAATTAGAATGAATTTAAGAGAAAATGGGAGAAGAGGAAATGGCTTCATTCAGTGATGTTTCATGGACCAGATACATACCTCATAGATAACAAGTCAAACTGTAGCTGTTTCACAAGGCCTATGCTGCTGCTGCTGCTGCTAAGTCACTTCAGTCGTGTCCGACTCTGTGCGACCCCACAGACGGCAGCCCATCGGGCTCCGCCATCCCTGGGATTCTCCAGGCAAGAACACTGGAGTGGGTTGCCATTTCCTTCTCCAATGCATGAAAGTGTAAAGTGAAAGTGAAGTCGCCCAGTCGTGTCTGACTCAGCAACCCCATGGACTGCAGCCTACCAGGCTCCTCCGTCCATGGGAGTTTCCAGGCGAGAGTACTGGAGTGGGATGCCATTGCCTTCTCCATCACAAGGCCTATAGGGAGTTTTATTCAGGAAAAGCTTCACATTGTGTAACACCTGAAGATTCTTAATGCAGTGAATTATAGCTTTTCTTTATCTGGAGCCTCTTTCCATACTCCCCTTCATAGTGACATTACCCGTCAACTCTCACCACTTATCCAGGATCAACTTCATTTTCTTCCCCAAATTTCTGGACGACGCTAACATCCTTCTCTCTGGGCCTCCTGTTTATCCTTTGGACTTGGAATGCCCATCCTGCCTGTTCTCTCATTTACATATATATTTTTCACGTATGCCATCTGTCCCTCAGCATCAGCTTCACACCCTTCCCTAGAGAGCTCGTCTATCCACAGAGTATCCTCTGGCCAGATCCCTCATCTAAGACTCCTTGTTCAGACTCCTTGACCAAAAGTGTATACATCTGCTTATCTGCCAGCAAGGTACTAGAAGACAGAAGTCCTGTGGGAAATTTGTTCAGCTTTGACTCCATTTCCTTGCTTTCCTCTCAACTTCAGTGTTTATTAAGTGGATGAAGGAATTGATCTTCAGAGAAAACTTGTTCTCTTAAAAGGTACCTCTTCATTGCTGTTAAAACCACATCAGTCTTGCTCTTCTGAGAATAAGATAGGCAGAGAAATGGAACATTTAAGATCTTTACCGCCCTCTCTTGCCAATGGAGATGGAGACATTAAGGCCTTGTATCTGAACTGGGTACTCACTGGTGAACTGGGACAGAGTATGTCCTGTGTCTCAGAATATTTTCAGAGTGCTCAGTGAGCTCTCAGTGTTGAAATATCCTGGCCTTATTGGCATCTCTGTCCTGTCGTCGCTGTCCTCTGCAGCCAAATCCCCTGTTGACTATAAAGGAACCCTCCATCTGGTCAGCAGCTTCTCAGTGAGACAGCCTGATGACAACGCCTGCTCCCCTAAGGCCCTTTCCCTTCTCCAGCTCTCCTTGTCTCTATAGAAAAGTTCCCCTTGTGCTTGCTGTGTATGGTGGCTACCAGTCTTAGGGAGAGCTCTGAGCCCAGTGCAGGCACATGAGCAGCCTTAGCATAACACGGAGCAACTGTCCACATCTTAGAAGAGGTGTTTGTCCTAGTCTCCCAACATCCATTTTACAGCAGTGAGACCAGCTCCCATGACTATCCAGATTGGAAAACGAGCTACCTCAGGCCCTGAGGGGACCCATACTGGTGGGTCAATGCTGCCACATAGTGGTTTTGAGGGTTACTGCTGCTGATACTCCAGGCAAAGCCTGACTCTGCAACCTCCCAAGAGCAGACTATTTATCAGAGGAAAATGCTGCAGGCAGGACTGAGAGTATTCTATCCTAGTTCTAGGAACCTTCTCCTCTGAATTTCAAATTTCCAGCTGTTTCAAGCAAACCATTTCCCTCCATTCATGACTAAATCAACAATGTCTTTGGATTTCAAACCATTGCTTTCACGGCCTGTCTTTACCATTTATTCACTGAGTAAATTTAATAAATCATTGACCTCTCTTAGTCTCAAGTACTGGATGAAAAAATGTCTCCTGTAAGACTCAGTTTCCTTAACTCTAAAAAGGAGAAGATATTCTTAATGTATAGGTGTGTTGTAGGAATTTAATTTGATACTGCACATGAAAAGATTTTGAGGCTATTTAAAAAATTACCCAAGCAGTATAAGCATCCATATTTAAAAGATCTGATCAAGTCTATGCTGGACTCACGAAATTTGGCCAGAGCCCTCATCTAAGACTCTTTGCCCAGGCTCCTTGAGCAAAAGTATGTACATCTTCTTATCTGCCAGTAAGGTACGAGAGGGCAGAAGTCCTGCGAGTAATTTGACTTCATTTCCTGCTTTCCTCTCAACTTTAGTATTTATTAAATAGATGAAGGAACTGTTCTCCAGAGAAACTTGTACTCTTAAAAGGTACTCATCTGTCTTATAACAACACTAGGAAATCATCATCATTATTATTCCAGTCCCCTCCTTGGAGGAGACAGAACTGAAACTCAAAAAGTTGAAGGTACTTACCCAAGGCCACCCGTCCAGCTTGTGCTCAGAAAGATCCAGAATCAGGGCAGTGCTTGAGCAGAAAGATGCTATCTTGTGGTCCACACAAAAACTCCCAGTACTGTCCATTTTCATGGTCCTTATCCACCAAGCCTTGTACCTCCCCTATGTTTCCTTATCACCCTACATCAAATCAACCATACAACCTGACTTTGAAGGGAAAGATAAGCCAGAAAATTTGAAATTGTGCTGAAATCATTGGTACCATCTGTGAATCCATGCCCCAATAAATCTTACTTCTGAGCCCCAGCAGTGCTCAACACCTGTCTCAGAATTTTCTCTTATTTCAGCACTGCGTTTAATTCAATTAAAAGCATATCCACTTCATTTTTTTCTTCAATATTTAAAAAAAAATTGAACAAAATAGGTGGATAACACAGATAAAGGATATCCATATTTTCTGTCCAACCTTGGCAGATGTGAGCTGTGTATCTTTAGGACTACACAGCTGATGTGATTTCTTTTGAATGTTCCCTCATCTCCAAAATGAGATAGAATCTGTGCTTTCTCTGCAACACACCTGATGTGAAGAGCAAACTCTTTGGAAAAGACCCTGATGATGGGAAAGAATGAGGGCAAGAGGAGAAGCGGGTGACAAAGAATGAAATAGTTGGATAGCATCACTGACTCAATAGATGTGAATTTGAGCAAACTCAGGGAGATAGTGAAGGACAGGAAAGCCTGGTGTGCTGCAGTTCATGGGGTCACAAAGAGTCGGACACCACTTAGCAACTGAACAACAAAAAGTGTGCTATTCCATTGTATACAATTTAATGTTACTCAGCCAAAAAATGAACAAAATTGGGTCATTTGTGGTGATGTGGATGAACCTTGAATATGTCATACAGAGCAGTAAATCAGAAAGAGAAAAGCAAGCATTGTATATTACCACAACACACATATACAGAATCTAGAAAAATACTGCTGCTGCTGCTGCTAAGTCACTTCAGTCGTGTCCGACTCGGTGTGACCCCATAGACGGCAGCCCACTAGGCTCCTCTGTCCCTGGGGTTCTCCAGGCAAGAATACTGCAGTGGGTTGCCATTTCCTTCTCTAATGCATGAAAGTGAAAAGTGAAAGTGAAGTCGCTCAATATCATATATGAAAAGAATCACCAGTCGAGGTTCGATGCATGATACTGGATGCTTGGGGCTGGTGCACTGAGTCGTGTCTGACTCTTAGCGACCCCACGGACTGCAGCCTCCCAGGCTCCTTCGTCCATGGGATTTTCCAGGCAAGAGTACTG
>SJYS01015965.1:133408-147018 GCA_006410695.1 Philantomba maxwellii | reverse complement strand
AAACAAACAAAAATATTTCCAGGGTATTTTGTTCTAGAAAATTCAATCCTAGAATAATGTCTTTTTTTTTTTTTCTTACTAATTTTTTTATTAATTTTTTTCTTACTAATTTTCTTATTAATTTCTTTAAGGAAATTAATTGTTTTATATTTCTAGAGTATGATAACACATTTACAGGAGACTTGGAAAATACAGAATAAGATTACATAGAGTTCCTAGAGTAATGTCTTGAAGTTGAGATACTGAATTTTGAAACTGATGTTGCCAAAGATCATCCCAAATGAATACAGGAAAGGAGTACTTTGGCAAGAAATATATAAATTAATGCACATAAGTATTTAAAAGCATAAACTGACACAAAGAAGGGTGTTTTTCCACTTCCTAATCATGTTCTTTTTCAGTCTATCTTTTCTGACTCTAAAGTCTTGTTCACATTATGAATGGCTGAATGTTACAAAGTAAAGAAACTGCCTCTGAGTGGACCCAGAGGACAAAGCAGGAGGATTTCTGAGCAGCTTTTAATTCAAGTGAACACAGAATTTCCTAGCAAAGGGGCTGTTGCCCTGAAGGACTGTGGAGTATGCTGTTTAATTTGGTAGAAAGTTCATCAGTAGTCGCATATAAGCAGAGGGCTGTAATTTACAAGGTTGAGATGCCAATGTCACTTGATTTAAAGATCATTCCAGTCCTAGGATGAAATTGCATCCTAACTTAAACTGGGTAGAAAAAAGTGTTTTGCAACCATCCCGATTCAACCAAATGTCTACACCCCCAAAAAATAGGAAATACTAGTAGCAATTTTCTCTGGATGTAATAAATGCATCACTTTCACTTAATGGGTGGTAAGTATAATAAAAAAGAATTTAAGTAAGCCTTAAAGATAATTTAACTTGCCAGTTTTGCTCAATAACTTTTCTTTGTTATGATATCATAATTTGCAGGTTGAGCATAAATATCCTTCTCAAAATTATTAAGTTCTCATCAGTGTGATGCACACACTTTTCTGAGAATATGCAACAGAGTATTTCCTTCAACCTAAGAGATATTGAGGAAAAATTACAGAATCTAAATGCTGAATTATTCTTACCCAGAGTGCCAGAGTTCTTAGATTTGACATTCAAAACATATTTACAATTCAAATTCATAGATTTTAGGTCTATGTGTAGATAGCTTAAAGAATAGTTAGGGATTTTTACACATTTACCAATTATTTTAAAATAAGATATATGTGTATAGCATTAATTTTTTACTTTACAATTGTATAAAATATTTTCACCTATAATAGAGAGCAGGAGGAGAAGAGGGCAACAGAGGATGAGATGGTTGGATAGCATCACCAATTTAATGGACATGAGTTTGAGCGAATCTGGGGAGAAGTGAAGGTCAGGGAAGCCTGGCATGCTGCCATCCATGGTGTCACAAAGAGTGGGACACAACTTAGGAACTGAACAATGGATTTCTTATTTTATCTATAGGGTAATCTTGAATGCTGTCTTCTAAATTTACCACAAATGAAAAGCAAAGATTAGACAATGTAGGGACAGAACCAGACACACAAAATTAATTTTTGTCATGGGTTGATACTGCTGTCCATTTGCTAAGTCCTTTCTAACTCTTTGGAACCCCATGGACTGCAGCATTTCAGGCTTCCCTGTACTTCACTATCTCCCAGAGTTTGCTCAAATTCATGTCATCTGACTCAGTGATATTATCTAACCATCTCATCCTCTCCACCCTCTTTTTTTTTTTCTTTCAATCTTTCCCAGCATCAGAGTCTTTGGCAATGAGTCAGCTTTTCCCACAAGGTAGTCAAAGTATTGGAACTTCATCGTCAGCATAAATCCTTCCAATGAATATTCAAGGTTGATTTCCTTTAGTATTAATTTATTTGCCCTCCTTGCAGTTTAAGGGACTCTGAAGAGTCTTCTTCAGGACCACATTTGGAAAGCATCAATTCATTGGCACTTAGCCTTCTTTATGGTCCAACTCTCAGATACGTACATGACTCCTGGAAAAACCATAGCTTTGACCATATAAACTTTTGTCTGCAAAGTGAGGTCTGTGCTTTTTGTTTGTTTGTTTGTTTTTGTTTTTTGTTTTTATTTTTTAATTTTTGTTTATTTTTTATTTTATTTTTTAATATAAATTTATTTATTTTAATTGGAGGTTAATTACTTTACAATATTATATTGATTTTGCCATACATCAACATGAATCTGCCACAGGTATACACATGTTCCCCTTCCTGAACCCCCCTCCCTCATCCCTCCCCGTACCATCCTTCTGGGTTCAATGCATGATACTGGATGCTTGGAGCTGGTGCACTGAGGTCTGTGCTTTTAAAAATGCTTTCTAGGTTTGTCATAGCTTTCCTTTCAAGGAACAGGCATCTTTTAGTTTCATGGCTGCAGTCAATCTGCAGTGATTTTGGAACCCAAGAAAATAAACTTTGTCACTAACTCTCTTTTCACCTTTTATTTGCCATGAAGTAACGGACTGGAAGACATGATCTTAGTATTTTAAACGTTCAGTTTTAACCCACCTTTTTCACTCTCCTCTTTCAACGTTATCTAGAGGCTTTTTAGTTCCTCTTCATTTTATGCCATTAGAGTGCTTCAGTTGTATATCTGAGATTGTTGATATTTCTCCCAGCAATCTTGATTCCAGCTTGTGGTTCATCCAGTCCTACATTTCACATGATATGCTCTGTATAAAAGTTAAATAACAGGGTAACAATATATAGCCTTGACATACTCTTTTCCCAATTTTGAACTCCTTTCCCAGTTAATTGTTCCATGTAAGGTTCTAATTGTTGCTCTTTGACCTGTGTTCAGGCTTATTAGGAGAAGATAAGGTGGTCTGATATCTTCATCTCTTTAAGAATTTTCCAGTTCGTTGTAATCCACACAGTCAAAGACTTTAGCATAGTCAATGAAGCAAAAGTAAGTGTTTTCCTGGAACCCCTTTGCTTTTCCTATAATTCAATGGATGTTGGCAATTCAATCTCTGGTTCCTCTACCTTTCTAAACCTGACTTGTACATCTGCAAATTTTTGATTCACATACTACTGAGGCTTAGCTTGAAGAATTTTGAGCATAACCTTTGTTCTTGTTCAGTTATTCAGGCATGTCTGACTCTTCACAACCTCGTGAACGATAGCACTCAGGCTTCCCTGCCTTTCACTATCTTCCAGAGTTTGCTGAGACCCACATCCATTGAGCTGATGATGCCGTACAACCATCTCATCCTCTGTTGCCGCTTTCTCCTCCTGTCTTCAACCTTTCCCAGCATCAGGGGCTTTTGCAATGAATCAGCTCTTCTCATCAGTTCCCCAAAGTATTGGAGTTTCAGCTTCAGCATCAGTCCTTCCAGTGAATATTCAGGGCTGATTTCCTTTAGGATTTATTGATTTGATCTCTTTGCAGTCCAAGGGACTCCCAAGAGTCTTCTCCAACACTATGGTTTGAAAGCATCAAATCTTCAGTGTTCAGCTTTCTTTATGGTTCAACTCACATCTGTACATGTGAGTTGGAAAAACCATAGCTTTGACTATATGGATGTTTGTTAGCAAAGTGATGTCTCTGTTTTTTAATACGCTGTCTAGGTTTGTTATAGCTTTCCTTCCAAGGAGCAAGTGTCTTTTTAACGTCATGGCTGCAGTCACCCTAGTGATTTTGGAGCCCAAGAAAATAAAGTGTGTCACTGTTTCCATGGCTTCCCCATCTATTTTCCCTGAAGTGATGGGAACAGATGCCATGATCTTAGTTATCTGAATGTTGAGTTTTAAGCCAGCTTTTTCACTTCCCTCTTTCACCTTAATCAAAAGGCTCTTTAGTTCCTCTTCCCTTTCTGCCATAAGGGTGGTATCATCTCCATATCTGAGATTTTTGATATTTCTCCTGTCTTTCTTGCTTCCAGCTTGAGTTTCATCCAGTCCAGCATTTCACATGATGTGCTCTGCATATAAGTTAAATAAGCAGGATGATAACATACAGCCTTAACATACTCCTTTCCCAATATTGAACTAGTTCATTGTTACATGTTTGGTTCTAACTGTTACTTCTTGACCTGCATGCAGGTTTCTCAGGAGGCATGTAAAATGGTCTGGTATTCCCTTTACAAACTTTCCACAGTTTGTTGTTATCCACACTATCAAAGACTTTAGCATAGTCAGTGAAGCAGATATTTTTCTGGAATTCTTTTGCTTTTTCTTTGATCCAGTGGATGTTGGCAATTTGATCTCGGATTCCTCTGTCTTTTAAATCTACCTTGCACATCTGGTAGTTCTTGGTTCACATGCAACTGAAGCCTACTTGAAGGACTTTGAGAAGTAACTTGCTAGCATGTGAAATGAGTGCAATTGTGCAGTAGCTTGAACATTCTTTGGCACTGCACTTCTTTAGGTTTGGAATGAAAACAGACCTTTTACAGTCCTCTAGCCACTTCTGAGTTTTCCAAATTTACTGGCATATTGAGTGCAGCACTTTTACTGTATCACCTCCAGTAGGATTTGAAATAGCTTTGCTGGAATTCCATCACCTCCACTAGCTTTGTTGGTAGTAATGCTTCTTAAGTCCTTCTTGACTTCAAACTCCAGGATATCTGGCTCTAGGTGAGAGACCACACTATCGTGGTTTATCCCAGTCTTTAAGTCCTTTTCTTTTATAGTTCTTTTGTGTATTCTGGCCACCACTTCTTAATCTCTTCTACCTCTGTTAGGTCCTTACAATCTCTGTACTTTATCATGCCCATCTTTGCATGAGATGTTCCGTTGATATCTCCAATTTTCTTGAAGAGAGCTCTAGTCATTCCCATTCTATTGTTTTCCTCTAATCCTTTGTATTGTTCATTGACGAAAGTCTTTTTATCTCTCCTTCCTTTTCTCTGGAAATCTGTATTCAGTTGTGTATTATCTTTCCCTTTCTCCTTTGACTTTCAAATCTCTTCTTTACTCAGTTATTTTTGTAAGATCTCCTCAGACAACCACTTTGCCTTCTTACATTTCTTTTTCTGTAGGATGATTTTGGTTACTGCCTCCTGTGCAATGTTATGAACCTCCATATCCATGGTTCTTCTGGCATTCTGTCTACCAGATCTAATCCCTTGAATCCTTTTGTCACATCTACTGCATAATCATAAGGGATTTGATTTAGGTCATATTTGAAAGGCCTAGTAATTTTCCCTACCCTCTTCAATGTAAGCCTGAAATTTGCAATAAGGAGCTCACGATCTGAGCAACAGTCAGCTCAAGGTCTTGTTTTTGCTGACTATATAGAGCTTCTCCATCACTGGCTGCAAAGAATATAATCAATCTCATTTTGATATTGGCAAACTAGTGATGTCTATATCGAGAATCATCTCTTGTGCTGTTGGAACATCTCTTATACTCTTGGAAAATGATGTTTGCTATGTGTGCTTTATTTTGTCAACTTTGCTCTTGACAAAACTCCGTTAGCCTTTGTCCTGCTTCATTTTGTACTCCAAGGCCAAACTTGCCTGTTACTCCAGGTATCTTTTGACTTCCTTTTTGCCTTCCAGTCCCCTATGGTGAAACAACATCTTTTTTTGTGTTCATTCTAAAAGATCTTGTAGGCCTTCATAGAACTGTTCAGCTTCAGCTTCTTCAACATCAGTGGTTGGGGCATAGACTTAGATTACTGTGATGTTGACTGGTTTGCCTTGGAAACAAACCAAAATCATTTTGTCATTTTTGAGATTGCCCCCAAGTACTGCATTTTAGATTCTTTTGTTGATTATGATGGCTACTCCATTCCTTATAAGGGATTCTTGCCCACAGCAGTAGATATATTGGTCATGTAAATTAAATTCTCCCAGCTCATTTAAGTTCACTGATACCTCAGATGTCACTGTTCACTCTTGCCATCTCCTGCTTGACCACTTCAAATTTACCTTGATTCATGGATCTGACATTCCAGGTTCCTATGCAATATTGTTTTTTATAGTATTGATCTTTACTCTCACCACTAGACACATTCATAACTGAGCACTGTTTCTGCTTTGGCCTAGCCTTTTCATTCTTTCTGGAGCTGTTAGTAATTGCCTTCCTCTTTTCTTCAATGATCCTTCCACCTTGAGGCTCATCTTCTGGTGTCATATCTTTTTGCTTTTCATACTGTTGATGAGGTGCTTGTGACACTACTATTGGAATTTTTTGCATTCCCTACCCCAGTGGACCACTTGTTTGTCAGAACTCTCCTCTATGATCCATCCTTCTTAGGTGGCCCTGCATGGCATGGCTCATAGCTTCATTGAGTTATGCAAGCCCCTTCCCCACTACAAGGCTGTGATCCATGAAGAAAACATCATGGTTAGGAGAAATCAATTCATTTGATTCCAAACTTTGTTTTACTGTATGTCTATCACATCCTTTCAGAAACAAGATCCTTATAAAGTGACAGAATCATTTCAGGCATTTTATAATTATTCTCATTTTTACTAAATCAAAACAAAGTAATATAATCTGTGTGCAGAAGAAATTCACTTATAGCCTCATTATGTTACTCCATAATGAGATTGCAGGTAATAAATTTAATCAAATGGGGTTGTTCTCTAACAACTTAGACTTTTTAACATGCAATTAAAAAGGCAATACCTATTTCCTGATAAAGGAAGAAATCTTTGGAGTTGCCTATGTTATTGCTTGAAATATAAGGCCAGGTACGAAAAAGAATATATATGGCAGCAGAGAATGTTTAAAAGATTTAGAAATGAATGTGAATGGAGAGCAAAGAGAGCTATTTGATTTTGTAAAGCAATACATAACTTCCTCTCTGTTTATAGTGCCTTAGTACAAGAGGAAAAAAAAACAGAAATGTGGGAGTTGTGAAAGCAATTAAAACATTATTAATGTTTATGCTTTTCCATAAACTGGGCAGAATTTTTCCTTCAGATGCATCGTTTAATAGTATTCATTAATTGGAAATTGAACAGCCAAAGAAAAATATGGCCAATTGAAATGATAATAAAATCATACACAGTGTCAGGAAAATATATGATATCTGGCACCAAAGATTTTAAAATTAGCAAGAAAATAAAGTAAAAAAGGAGAAAAACAGAGTTTACCTTCTTAAAAATCAGCAGTCCAGATTATAATAATTAAGGTGATATTCTCTTGATTATGACTAATTTTCACTAGCCACATTAATGATTCAGTTCAGTTCAGTTGCTCAGTCATGACTTCCCAATCCCATGGACTGCAGCACGCCAGGCCTCCCTGTCCATCACCTAGAGCCTCCTCTAACTCATGTCCATGGAGTCAGTGATGCCATCCATTAATGATTACCTATAGTTAAAAATTTAACTATACACATTTAGCAATTCACATTTTGGGCACACTTTACTTGATAGCCAGCATAATGTCTATTTGTTGTTCTGGGCTATAAGAACACAGAATGAATTGAGACTACCTGGTTCAAAAATCCTTGCCACCAACATCATGTGTGACTGTGGGAACATTACTTTTAAATCTGCCATCAGTGAAAGGGGGTTTTATAGTTTCTCACATCTAAGGTTTACTGTGAAGCTTGATGAGTCAATAGATACGAAGCACAAGGCACAAACTGTTCAGAATACCATTATAATTATCTCAATAGTGTTATTTTTCTGTGCACTTGACTCAAATTCTCATATTTTTAGTATATTTAGAAGGAACATAGACTAATTTGGTCAATTTAACTTTCAAACATGTTGATAATATGTATCTTACCTTTGCATGTTTAACTCCAAACACATGAAAACTCATCCTTAACTTTCAAAACTTTTGTTGTGGAATTTTTCCTTTATTATCACCAGAAGTTATATAGGGCTTCCCTGGTGGCTCAGAGGTTAAAGAGTCTGCCTCCAATGCGGGAAACCCGGGTTTGATCCCTGAGTCAGGAAGATCCCCTGGGGAAGGAAATGGCAACCCACTCCAGTATTCTTGCCTGGAGAATCCCATGGACAGAGGAGCTTGGTAGGCTACAGTTCACGGGGTCACAAAGAGTTGGACACGACTGAGTGACTTCACTTCACTTTCAGAAGAACACAGGCAATGAATTTTTCTTAATTATAAATTACTGGGAAAGATATTCCAGTTTCCAAAAACAATAGGTCAGTTGTTCAATATATATGTTTTTGTGTCAGTGCTGAATCCTAACCACTAATGCTACATGCTAATACTAATCATAATCCTAATGCTAATTATTCATCACCTTAAATGAAAGTTAATTTTCAAAAAATAAAAATAATTCTGTAACAGTGAATGCCTCTTGGATGGGATGATCCTTTCACATCTGGGTTTGAGAGAGTAATTTCCATTGCCCACTTTACTTCCTCTATTCAATTTTGTCTGCAATATACATGAACTGACACCGTGAAAACACTTGTAGACATTGACTTGCAGCCCAAATGGTAAATTACTTATATTTGTGAGTAAAAGTCAGACACACACTGTGAACAGCCAGTCCTGAGATGTTTTGAAGTTGGTGCTGATAATTGTAACAATAAAGATACATTGAATAAAGATAGCACCCAAGGTAGTATTTTCACACACAGAGATGCACACACATATGCAACAGACCAGGTTATGTTTAACTACCATATATCATGGTGTGCATCCGTAAGTGTTGTTATGTGTATCACTGTTATATAACAGTATCTGCTGATGTCATCTTGTCCAATGATTTAAAGAATTATTGACTTAAAATAATTTTACTTAAAAATCTTCTAGAATAGACTAGTTGCTAAGTATCAGTAGCAAAGTAATATGAAGAAAAAATATGTTAAATGTTTTCTTCCAACTTTTAGAAATCTACTTCTTAACAATCAATCGTATGCTGTGTTAATTCCTTGTAAATATCATGGTTTTATTTTAAAGATTCTAGGTCACAGCAGTGCCCTCATGGGATCAATGGAAGAGTACAACACATCCTCTACAGACTTTACTTTCATGGGGTTGTTCAATAGAAAGGAAACATCAGGCCTGCTTTTTGCTATCATCTCTATTATCTTTTTTACTGCACTGATGGCCAACGGGGTCATGATATTTCTGATCCACACTGATTCGCACCTCCACACCCCCATGTACTTCCTACTTAGCCACCTCTCCTTCATCGACATGATGTACATCTCTACCATTGTGCCCAAGATGTTGGTAGATTACCTGCTGGATCAAAGGACCATCACCTTTGTGGGATGCACAGCTCAACACTTCCTCTACCTCACCCTTGTGGGAGCCGAGTTCTTCCTGTTGGGTCTCATGGCCTATGACCGCTATGTGGCCATCTGTAACCCACTCCGCTATCCAATCCTAATGAGCCGCCGTGTTTGCTGGATGATTATAGCAGGTTCCTGGTTTGGGGGCTCTTTAGATGGCTTTCTTCTAACTCCCATAACCATGAGTTTTCCCTTCTGCAACTCTCGAGAGATTAACCATTTCTTCTGTGAGGCACCCGCAGTCCTGAAATTGGCTTGCGCAGACACAGCTCTCTATGAGACAGTGATGTATGTGTGCTGTGTCTTGATGCTGCTGATTCCTTTCTCTGTGGTGATTGCCTCCTATGCTCAAATCCTGACCACAGTCCACCGCATGAGCTCAGTGGAAGGGAGAAAGAAGGCATTTGCCACCTGTTCATCTCACATGACAGTGGTGACCTTGTTCTATGGGGCTGCCATGTACACGTACATGCTGCCACACTCTTACCACAGGCCAGAACAAGACAAAGTCTTCTCTGTGTTCTACACCATCCTCACACCCATGCTTAATCCACTCATCTACAGTTTGAGAAACAAAGATGTGACTGGAGCTATGAAGAGGGTACTGGGAAGGTTCAAGGGTACACAGAGAGTGTCGGGGGATGCTTTTTGACACTTGGCTCCTTCCTATGCAAATGGCGAATGGGAGCCTCTTTGACCAGTGTGGCCATGCTCAGTGAAAGATTAAACTGGAGGATAGGTTCAAAAATGCAGGGAAAAATCATTATAAAAAGTGTGTCTTCTTGGTCTCCTTTCCTTCATCTTCCTTTCCTCCTGCCCTATTCATATGTATTCAAAATAAATGCTCAGTGATTTCCAGAAACACAAACTAAAATTTCATACTCAGCAATTTTACCTTTTGGAGGTAAAATAAATTGTATGTGATTTTAGATAGCATGAAGTATGTTAAGGAGTACAAGAGAGAAGATGGCACTACAAACATACATGATTCTAGTGTATAAATAGAGCTCACCATCTAAGGATAAGAGAAATATTTTTTTTTCCCCTAGGTTTATATTAATACTCTGACCCAGCCATTTAGGAAGACAGATGGATAACTAATTGTATATCCCAAGATGTCTGATGATAAGAAAAGTCACAGCATATTTTCTCAAGAAACCATTATATTTGCTAAAATCATTAGGTGACTTTTTAAAATTTTATGTAGAAATAATGTATTTAACTTTTGCTTGTTCGCAACACATTATCAAGAACTATTTGTAAGAGAAACTAAAATTGGTGGATGAGAGCAAATGACATTGTACAGAGAAGACAACGTGACAAGAATGTTTTCCTGAAAGCATTTCTAAGATGTTGGAGAAACATACAGGGGTACAAGTTGGAAAGATACTAAAATAATTTTTCAAATATGTCACAAATTAAGACATTTGACATCTTATCTTATCAAGATTAAGCACATCAGTCATATAATAGAAGTTAGTTCATATCCATAGCCCCACTGAACCAGGAATTGAGAAAGAAAGCATGTGGCAAATCATGTTCACATCCTATAAGACTCTATAAAGTATTCACTCAAGGATAAAAGGGGCAACTTTATAAATTCCTCATGTTTATTATCATATTGGTAAATCTGTCCAAAACTTAGCAATTTAAATGTCTTGTCAGATTCATCGACCTCATAATAAATGAAGCACTCATTATGAGTTCTACTTAACTGATGAGAAAAATAGGGGTCAAGGAATTCTTTAGAGTAACACTTTTTTTCCTGTTTTAAAAATAGATTTATTTTTAAGAACAGTTTTAGTTTAACAGAAAAATTAAGTTGAAGGTACAGAGTAGGGTAACATTTCAATTAATGCCCTAAATTCCAGGATTTCAGGAATGGGATTAATGGAATATGTATCTTTCAGATACAGGTCCCTTATTCANAAGTGGTCAAACAGGAGATGGCAAGAGTGAACATCAACATTTTAGGAATCAGCGAACTAAAATGGACTGGAATGGGTGAACTTAACTCAGATGACCATTATATCTACTCTGTGGGCAAGAATCCCTTAGAAAAAATGGAGTAGTGATTATAGTCAGCAAAAGAGTCTGAAATGCAGTGCTTGGATGCAATCTCAAAAATGATGGAATGATTTCTGTTCATTTCCAAGGCAAACCATTCCATATCACAGTAATCCAAGTCTAGGCCCTGACCAGTAACGCTAAAGAATCTGAAGTTGAATAGCTCTGTGAAGACCTACAAGACCTTCTAGAACTAATGCCCAAAAAAGATGTCCTTTTCACCATAGTGGACGTG
The DNA here is from genome assembly GCA_006410695.1 of Philantomba maxwellii. NCBI lineage: Eukaryota > Metazoa > Chordata > Mammalia > Artiodactyla > Bovidae > Philantomba > Philantomba maxwellii. Next base: position 135,503 of record SJYS01015965.1, on the reverse strand, counting down.
AACGCAAAAGTAGGATGTCAAGAAACACCTAGAATAACAGTCAAGTGGGCCTTAGCAAGCATCACTACGAACAAAGATAGTGGAGGTGATGAAATTCCAGTTGAGTTATTTCAAATCCTAAAAGATGATGATGTCCAAGTGATGCACTCAATATACCAGCAAATTTGGGAAACTTAGCAGTGGCCACAGGACTGGAAAAGGTCAGTTTTCATTCCAGTCCCAAAGAAAGGTAATGTCAAAGAATGCTCAAAGTACTGCACAACTGCACTCATCTCACAAGGTCGTAAAGTAATGCTCAAAATTCTCCTAGCCAGGCTTCACAATACATGAACTGTGAACTTCCAGATGTTCAAACTGAATTTAGAAAAGGCAGAGGAACCAGAGATCAAATTGCCAACATCTGTGGGATCATCAAAAAAGTGTTCCAGAAAAACATCTACTTCTGCTTTATTGACTATGCGAAACCCTTTGACTGTGTGGATCACAATAAATTGTGGAAAATTCTGAGAGATGGGAATACCAGACCACCTGGCCTGCCTCTTGAGAAACCTGTATGCAGGTCAAGAAGTAACAGCTAGAACTGGACATGGAACAATAGACTGGTTCCAAATAGGGAAAGGAGTACGTCAAGGCTGTATATTGTCACCCTGCTTATTTAACTTATATGCAGGGTACATCGTGAAAAACATGGAGCTGGATGAAGCACAAGCTGGAATCAAGATTGTCGGAAGAAATATCAATCATCTCAGATATGCAGATGACACCACTCTTATGGCAGAAAGTGAAGGAGAACTAAAAAGCTTCTTGATGAAAATGAAAGGGGAGGGTGAAAACATTGGCTTAAAGCTCAACATTCAGAAAACTAAGATCATGGCATCTGGTCCCATCACTTCATGGCAAACAGATGGGGGAAACAGTGGCTGAGTTTATTTTGGGGGGCTCCAAATCACTGCATATTATGACTGTAGCCATGAAATTAAAAGACACTTGCTCTCTGGAAGAAAAGGTATCACCAACCTAGACAGCATATTAAAATGCAGAGACATGACTTTGCCAACAAAGGTCCATCTAGTCAAAGTAATAGTTTTTCCAGTAGTCACAGATGGATGTGAGTTGGGCTATAAAGGAAGCTGAGCACCAAAGACTTGATGCTTTTAATCTGTGGTGTTGGAGAAGACTTGTGAATCCCTTGGACTGCAAGGAGATCCAACTAGTCCATCCTAAAGGAAATCAGTCCTGAATATTAATTGGAAGGACTGATGCTAAAGCTGAAACTCCAATTCTTCGGCCACCTGATGCAAAGAACTGACTTATTTGTAAAGTCCCTGATGCTTGGAAAGATTGAGCATGGGAGGAGAAGGGGACAACAGAGGATGAGATGGTTGGATGGCATCACCGACTCAATGGACATAAGCTTGATTAAACTCCGGGAGTTGGTGATAGGCAGGGAGGCCTGGCGTGCTGCAGTCCATGGGGTCGCAAAAAGTCGGACACGACTGAGCAACTGAACTCACTGAACTGAACATTGTCTTGGCTGCTTTTTTTGGCCCCTTACTGTGTGGCTCAGCTGGTAATGAATCTACCTGTAATGTGGGAGCCTGGGTTTAATCCCTTGGTTTTGAAGACCCCCTGTAGAAGGGAAAGGCTACCCACTCCAGTATTCTGGCCTGGTGAATTCCTTGGGCTGTATAGCCCATGGGTTCACAAAGAGTTAGACATGACTGAGCGACTTTCACTTTCACTCTTCTTGAAAAGAATCAGCTTTTCAAATTCTATTTATATATGTAAATTTTATTGAGATTATATTGAATCTAAATCTCTATTCTATGTTTACATCTATCTCTATCCACTCTCCCAATAAATCAATTTTATTTTTAACTCATTCTATTTTTATATCAGAACATTCAAGATACATTGCTAATTCTTTGGTATTCTAGCCTTACATATATTATTGTGCATCTATAAAATGTAATAATACACTAGTCTGCAAACACTAAACCTTGTTGTAGAAATTACATACAACCCCCAGAATCTCAGTGATTTACATCACCAATTTATTTGTGATATACAAATTTGTGGTAGATACCTCACAGTT
>SJYS01015965.1:90833-106087 GCA_006410695.1 Philantomba maxwellii | reverse complement strand
AGCTTGAGATTGAAAGTGATAAATTGTAATAGTTTAAAATTAATTAAAAAACCCAATTGCATACTTGCAAGATGTCAGATACTGTCCTTAAACATGGGGTAAACATGAAGGGAAAACTGTTTTCATTTTTCAAAACACATTTAACTACATTATTTGACTTTGATCTTCACAAAGTTCTGCCAAGTATTTTGAGAAGGAATTAGCCTCATGGGAGATAGAGAAATTTATAACCATATTTTCTGACTTCTGGTCTTGTGATTTTGTGCTAAAACTTGCTATTCTTTGATAGAAAATTTCCAAAAGCAGGGAGGCATATGGCACAATACAAACCTGGACGCTTGTTAATCCTGATAATGACCTGGGGAAAACATATCCCTCTGGGAGTAACACGCAGATAAAATCTATGTTCAGCTTCTGTTGTGTGCCAGCTAGGCTGGTCTACCAAGGACCTGATGTTCCATGCTGAGAGGCAATCAGACCCCCTATCTGGAGTCTTTCTACAGGTGAGGGATATGGGCATAAAATTAACTAAACCACCAGTTCAGATATCGTTTCTATTGAAGCATTTTAGAACTGTGGCTCCTGCTAAGAAACATCATTGGTTTTTGCTAGATTTGTCATAGTTATCTGTCCTCGTTTGGAGCCAATAAGAGGTAGGTATCATAGGTAGGCATTTACTCAGGTATAGAGAGAGAAACTTGCATTTTTTCCATATTGACTGAAAACTTACATGTTAGAACAAGGCTTATGATTGTATATATGAGCTGGCATTATCAAAAGTTATCCTTTCCCTGAATTTCCATAGTGTTTACCTGCAATGGGCAGTGGTTTTAATCAGCAGCCAATAACCTTAGGAAGATAAAATGAGGAAACAGTTTAGTTAGTTAGTTAAGTCGCTCAGTCGTGTCCAACTCTTTGCGACCCCATGGGCTGTAGCCCACCAGGCTCCTCTGTCCATGGGATTCTCCAGGCAAGAATACTGGAGTGGGTTGCCATTTCCTTCTTCAGGGGATCTTCCTGACCCAGGGATTGAACCCAGGTCTCCCGTATTAGAGGCAGATGCTTTAACCTCTGAGCCACCAGGGAAACAGGTTAGAACATAGTTAAGTCCATGTCTTTGGACTTCATCTACAGTTCAACTAATAGAACTGATGAAGCTGCAACAGAGAGCTATTTCCTTGCATCCCTGGAAATATTGTGGGAAAATTTCTATGAGACGAAAATGAATACAGAGTTGAAGGAAGTCAGGACTCCCTGTAAATAATGGCCCTTTGTAATCTGAAAGATTATAACAATCTTTATATTTGAGTATATTTAACAACAAGATAGCAACATATGCAGTGCATGTCTTTAATGGTCTCAGTCTTAAGACAGAGAACTTTTCTAGTGCTATTTTAATTGAAAACAAATGTTTTTATAAATTTATACTTATAATTCAAAAATTATATAATTATGTTTACTATCATGTTTGCTTTAAATACAGGGAAAAGTTATACATACTGACCACTTTCAAATTCAAAAGTTAATACTATCTTCTCATTCTGGAGTCTGTTCTGTTTCCACAATTGCCAAATTAGAGAGTTCTTTATTTTGAGTGAAGGGAGAGTCTAAACATTTCCCTAACATTATCAGGTGCCAGGTACTGTTATGAGATCCTTACACAAAACCCTCCCAATAACCCTGAGGGCAGGGGCTGCTCTGGTGTACTTTTGTCTAGTCACAAATTTGAAGAGGGACTTTCCCACTGTCATATGTCCAATAAATGGCAGGTCTTGGATTTTCACCCAAGGTAATTAGGTACAGGTTTTACATAATGATCAGGAACAAAAAGTAAACTGACAGCATTTGAAGTGATTATTAAAACCTGAGAAATTTAAACTATCAAACCAGAGTTGTTTATACTAATGCATAAATCTATCACTTATGGAAACTATTTTGTATATATTTCTCCTCTCTTTGATAAAAAGTTATTTTACTTTTCTAATAAGTTACATGTTTACAAGTTCACATTTTCTGATTATTTTGATGTATGTATGTTAGTGAGTCCCTTTAAATTTAACATGCAGAGACAGAGACTAAAGTGCATATTTTAAGGCCAGAAGCACATACTTCAGGTGACATCTTGCAGTATGGAAGTTTAAGAGTCAGAAGGAGGAATCAGATGAATTCTGTTTTAGAATGCAGGATCCAATTTAAGCAGGATTCTGGGGTAAATTTGATACATCTTAGTGACCCTATTGATACTGAAAGATTGAGAAATGGAAAATTATAGGTATTTATTGCCCAAGTTGTGAATAGGAGGCTTATTCTTTAACTTGAAATTAAATTAAATTAAATTATTAAATTATTTTTACATAATCTACGATGTAGGAAAACGGAAAATATAGTGAAGACAAACTGATGTTCTTGAGACTCGACCATCAGTGAAACTTTTACTTCATAATTGTGTGTGTATATATATGTGTGTGTGTGTGTGTGTACATATATACATTCACATACTTATATGTACACGTATATATGCACATTAAAATATATGTATATATGTTTTTGTATATAGCTCTTTACCACATGTATACTAGTGATACATATATCCTTATCACATATATATTATAGGTTATATGTGTAAGACTTTTTTTTATCAAAGAGAGGAAAAATATATACATAATAGCATCTGCTGTTGGACACATACAAAAATTTTATATATATTATGGTGTGTGTTAGTCGCTCAGTCGTGCCCAACTCTTTGCGATCCCATGGACTGCAATCCACCAGGTTCCTCTGTCCATGAGATTTTCCAGGCAAGGATACTGGAGCAGGTTGCCATTTCCTTCTCCAGGGGATCTTCCCAACCCAGGGATCAAACCCGGGTCTCCTGCACTGCAGGCAAATTCTTTACCAACTGAGCTACAAGGGAAGCCCTTGGTAAGACATTTATATTATACATAAAGAACATAGGAGTTTCTAACTGCTGCATTTTTCACTTAAGGATGCAATGAAACTGTCATACCATAATGATTTTCAGTCTACCTCATATCCTAAAGGATGCTTGGAATCTTGTTACTAATTCCAAAAACTAAATAACTTTGTAAGCGTCCAAGAGCAGATGTTTAAGCTGCCTCTGCTTTCTTAGTAATACAAAAAAACACCAAGATGAATATTTATATAAAATTGCTCATCTATTTATTTTTTAAATATAAATTTATTTATTTCCATTGGAGGTTAATTACTTTACAATATTGTATTGGTTTTGCCATACATCAACATGAATCTGCCACAGGTATACACATGTTCCCCATCCTGAACCCCTCTCTTCCCTCCTCCCTCCTCCCTCCCTGTACCACCCTTCTGGGTCATCTTAATTTTTATATAAAATTTGGTAGGAGTAGAAAGTATATGTTATTTTTAAAGTCCAGATGTTGGTTTGCTGCTCTCTCTAACAAAAATAATACCTACTTACATTCTCACCAGCAATATATGATAGTACTCTCTAGATACTCAGTGTTGAAACAATCTAACTCTCAAATAGAGGTTCAATGTGAGCGAGATTGGCAGTTGCAATCCCATTTCTATAGACAGTGTCCTGTGCAACAGAAGAGAATGAAGCCAGTGCTTTCCAACATCAGTCTTGTTGAGGAAGCCTCTTTAAGCCTGTACAAACAAGAAGAGTTAGAGCAGATTAATCTTATGCTCCAACTTTTTCACTTTGAGCATGCAGTGCATAGCTGAGTACAATCAGATTAACAGCTTAACATTTCATCACATCTCATAGCCTCATAGTTGAAGAAATATGGCACAAAAGATTCAGTGACTCATCATACATATTCAGGGGAGAAAGTGGTGGGAATTGTTTTTCTAAAATCACCCAGGAAAATACAGAGGGAACAACCTGGCTGGAAAAGAAGCTTGGGAACACATTTAGCTTTCAAATGACATTCTTTAATAATAAGTCTGATCCAGCTCTAGCAGGGAATAATTGTACTGGAAACATCTGGTTTGATGTAACCACTTGTCCTAGATTCACAAGTCGGTGAACTTTCAAAGTACCACTGCCTGGAGGGAAGCTTTGCTTTAAGACAATGATGTACTGTGTTTCAACAAAAATTGCACATTAACCATAAAATATAGAAGACTAATCGCAGGGTTCACATTTGACAGAATCTTTTGAAAAATGCAATTTAAAATGTTATGTCTGCTCCCCATTTGGGAGCACCTGTATGTAGGAAAATATAGTAGAAGAGGATAATTATAATTTTAAAATGCTTGCAAGTTTGTGATTTTAGATTTATATATCACTGACAGGATAATTCTGAAGACATTTCAGTTTATTTCACAAGGATTTAAAATGGATTCATGTGCATGTGTTTGTGCTCAGTCACTCAGTCGTGTCCACCTCTTTGCAACTCTATAGACTGTAGTCCACCAGGCTTCTCTGTCCATGGGATTCTCCAGGCAAGAATATTGCAGTGGATTGCCATTTCCTACTCCAAAATGGGTTCATAACTCTATGCAATATTTGTAAATGGTTTTGCTGTTTATTCTTTACTCAACTTCATGTAATAGTCTTGTCCTCAGGGGTTCTTTATCCTTAAGTGAATTCTGCTACTTTCCTCTGATACATATTAACAGAAGACTTAATTCAACTCTGTATTCAAAAGGAAATTTGGGACAATCTTTACTGAGCTGTATTTGTAATGGTGGTTACACTGATGACAGCCTGTCAGCGGGACTTTTGGATGGGACATTCCTAGGTCTGCTTGGAGACAAGAAGCTGTCATTGGCTGTGTGTGCTCAGCAGTGAGATTTGTGATTTGTGAATCTGATGTTTGCAGGATCTTTCTCAGCATCCATTTGGTGAGGACCTTTTTCCCCCTGGACATCATTAGAAAGACACAGGTATGTGATGACTAGAGATTGCTGCCAGGAGTTAGAGAGAATTTTGAATATCTGGAAATATTTAACTTCATTATGTTATTTTCTAATTTGTCGACAAGTTTTGACCAGAAATTCAAGTTTTTCTTGATTGAGATTATGGTCTTGCAGGCCTAGATCTGATAGATAGAGTGCCTGAAGAACTATGGAATGAGGTTAGTGACATTGTACAGGAGACAGGGATCAAGACCATCCCCATGGAAAAGAAATGCAAAAAAGCAAAATGGCTGTCTGGGGAGGCCTTACAAATAGCTGTGAAAAGAAGAGAGGCGAAAAGCAAAGGAGAAAAGGAAAGATATAAGCACCTGAATGCAGAGTTCCAAAGAATAGCAAGAAGAGATAAGAAAGCCTTCTTCAGCGATCAATGCAAAGAAATAGAGGAANTTAGGGGCCAGATGAGTGTAGCTGTGGAGTATATGGAAAACAAAGCCTTAGATTTGAGCCAGGACCCATCTCCACTACTTATTCTTTATGCTTCACTTTCTCCAACCATTAGATGGTAATAATTACAGTAATTTGCCCCACAGAGGTGCTGTGAAGAGGAACTATATCAAACACTAAAGCATGCAAAAAGATGCCTGGCATAGATGGATGCTGGGTATTTTATTATTAGCAATATGACTTCCTCATGTTATACTTATGTTTAAAATCTGATAAAATTATTTATGATAATTTCTTGTGGCTATTATACAAATAGAGCAAATTTGGTGCCTTAAAATAACACAAATTGATTATCTTGCCATTCTGAAGACTGCAACTCCAAAACTGGTCATGCTGGGCTAAAATTAAGATGTCAGGAGGGCTATACTTCTTTCTGAAAGTGTTTGAGGAGATTCCATTTTCATATTTTAGAGGTCACCCAGTTCCTTGCCTCATAGTTCCCTTCATTTTCAAAACCAGCATTTGTATTTCTTGGACCTTTGTTCATAATGTCACATCTCATCTTCTTATCCCTGCCTCCTCTTTCCTGTCTCCCTCTTATAAGGGCCCTGGAATATAGATCGGGCACAATGGGACATTCCAGAGTAATCTCATCTCATCATCTGTAACTGAATCACAATTGCAAAGTCTCTTTTGCCAAATAGGGAAGATATTTATAGGCTGGGGATTAGGACAGAGGGTTCTTTGAGTTGGGGTGGGAACATTATTCTGCCTTTCAAGATAGGCTTTGTTTAACACTAAATTAATCTATGGGGCTTCCCAGGTGGCACTAGTGGTAAAGAACTCACTTGCCAATGCAGGAGACATAGGAGCCACAGGTTCAATCCCTGGGTTGGGATGATCCCCAGAGGAGGGCATAACAACACGCTCTAGTATTCTTGCCTGGAGAATCTCAAGGACAGAGGAGCCTGGTGGGCTACAGTTCATAAGGTCACAAAGAGTCAGACACAACTAAAGTGACTTAGCATGCATGCACACAAATTAATCTATTACAGACTTACTATTTTAATAAGATACCAAATTAACACTAGCATTTACTGCACAATTTTTCTGATACTAGATGGAAACTTGTTGCTAAGAATAATGCATAATGATTTTCTGTGCTTTTAGTTGTGGAACGTAAGGTGAGTTCAAACTATATTAACTTCTACAAAATAATCACTGTATGAATAATAACATCTGAAGTTAAATTTGTCTTTTACTCAATAATTGATACATAATGAATGAATAGCTGTCACCAAAAAATCAGATTCAAAAGAAAGATAAAGAGGCGAGTTTCATTTTCTAAAAGAATGATGCTTTTAACTCACAGTGATTGTTTCAAATTTGTTTACATAAAACTTCATTAAGATGTAATGGGGCTTGGATTGATCTTGGATTGTAATGTAGTTCTGTTTCTTATTGCTAATTTTTTTTAATTAGAAAGTGTGAGTGAATCCTATTTTATGATGTTATTTTAGACTTAAGATAAACAGAAAGACCTGGACTATAATTTCATTTTGGCATATTCTATAGAACATACTGGGGTGAATTTTAAAGAAATTCTACTAAAAATGAATCATATTAAAAGACCAAAATTGCATTTTAAGGAGTGCATATGCTAAACAATCATTTATTTAAATATTCAACAAAGTTACCAGATCTTAGACATTATTTTATATTTTGAAAGTGCACAGTAAGCAAAATAAGCAAATATCCATGCCCATATTCATCTTACTGTCTAGTGGGCAGGACTGAAACACAAAATAAAATGATTATGTATGACAGATTGTGTTAAGGACAATGAAAAATAGAAAGTCATCAAGTCCTACAGAATAGATCCTTCTGAGAAGTGGATTTTGAGGAAAAACCTGAGGAGATGACCACATACAGTTATGAGAGTGAGAAACAAGCCAGGGTTAGGGCAGAAGCAAAGGACTTGGGCTGGGAAACTCCAACAAAGTGAGGACAAAGGATCAACAGGGAGGTCACAGGAGCTGTTGCACCAGAGCAAATGCACTGGAGGCAGAAGAAAATGACTTCAGAGGGTGAAATTGTCACAACACAACGGGCCTTAAAGCAGCATGTGAAGCTCCTCAACAGAGTTTTGAGGTTAAAGTTACCTGGTCTGATGTAGAGTTCTCAAAATCACGGTGCTCTACTGAGATCAGAATAAAAACAGACAGGAAAGAACAAGTAGATGATGGCAAAGCTACTGGAAAAACTTAAAAAACAGCTTTAACATTTTACTCATGATGCCCAAACAAGTTTTTCTAACATTTTGTGATATTGTGGTGTATAATAAGAAATATATTTGGTCTTTGTCTGAATTCCTTGGCAGAGATCCTAAATTCCTCAGAATTTCCTAAATGAAATGAGGCTTTCTCAGGTATCTTATTCATAAGGAATCCCTTCTAGCAGCACCTGAATTTATGTTAATAAAGTTACTTATGGAAAACCCTACCGGGTGGGAGCTGGTTACCAGGAAACTAACCATACCTTCAATGGTTTGGAACTTCTAAATTCCTACCTCTTAGATCTCCAAGGGGAAAAAAAGCGTAGAGATTTTATTAATCACCAGTGACTAATGGAGGCAGGCTTCTGCAGTGGCTCAGTGGTAAAGATTTCACCTGCAATGCAGGAGACACAGGTTCAATCCCTGGGTCGGAAAGATCCCCTGGAGAAGAGCATGGCAACACACTCCAGTATTCTTGCACAGAGAATCCCATGGATAGAGTAGCCTGGCAGGCTTCAGTCCCTCGTGGCACAAAGAGACACTACTGAAGACACTTAGCATACAAGCACAAATGATGGAATCTTCCTACATATTCACCTGTATATCTTCCACTTCTGTTGTTCCTGAGTTTACACTAGTCAGTTAAGTAAAATGTTTTCCTGAGTTCTATGAAACACTCTAGAAAATTTAATTGCTCTCTTGGAGACAGTCATAGGAGATTCGTAGCACAGGTGATGACATGTACTAGCAATTGGTTTCTGAAGTGGGGTCAGTCTTAGAGGACTCAAACTATGGGATATTGGGCTCTATCTAGGCAGATAGTGTGAGAACTGAATTAAGTTGTAATATGTCAATCTAGTGTCTAGAAATTTGCTTGTTGCTTCACAAGTGGGGAAAACCCCACACATCTGGTTATCTGAAGTGTCGGAAAGTGTTGCTGAGAGTAGACACACAGGACGTGTCTTCTCCTTTATATCCTTCACTTCATCAGCTATTCATTCTGCCTATCTTTGGCAATCCAAATAACCAATTTTATTTAATTAAGCCTTCTATTGGCTGAACAATATTCTGAAGGCCACCAATGCAGAATAAATAGGGCAGATAGTGATATTTAAAACTCCAATCTAGATATAGAAAACGCCAGCAATTTGCATTACCTATGTATTGCAGCACAATATAAAAAAGGTTGTGCTCCAGAAAGAAAAAAATAGATCTATAGTTCCTAATTTATAATGTCTCTTGGTCTGCTTGTTTTTCCCTAGCTTTATGACTTGGAAAATCTTATCTGAACCAGTAGCCTCTGAGATATTATCTCCATTGTGAGTTTCTACCTTCCATCACATTTGTGGCTCCCTTTTCCCTGGAGCTTTCAACAGATATGTCAATGAAGAATAGAACTGCTTCCTCTGACTTTATCCTCCTGGGGCTTCTAGTAAACAGTAAAGCTACAGGGATTGTCTTTGCAGTTATTTTGGCTATTTTTGTGGTGGCTGTAACTTCAAATTTGGTCATGATATTCTTGATTCACATGGACTCCCACCTCCACACCCCTATGTACTTTCTGCTCAGCCAACTGTCCATCATGGATACCCTTTTCATTTGTACTACCGTCCCAAAGCTCCTGGTGGACATGGTTTCCTTACAGAAGACCATTTCCTTTGTGGCCTGTGGCATCCAGATCTTCCTGTACTTAACCATGATTGGATCAGAGTTCTTCCTGTTGGGCCTCATGGCCTATGACCGCTACGTGGCTGTCTGCAACCCTCTTAGGTACCCAGTGCTGATGAACCGCAGAGTGTGTCTCCTTCTGGCTGCTGGTGCCTGGTTTGGTGGATCCCTGGATGGCTTTCTGCTCACCCCTATCACCATGAATGTCTCCTACTGTGGATCCCGCATCATTGATCATTTCTTCTGTGAGATCCCTGCTGTCCTCAAATTGGCCTGTGCTGACACATCCTTGTATGAAACCTTGATGTACATCTGCTGTGTGCTCATGTTGCTCATCCCAATCTCTATTATCTCAACCTCCTACTCCCTCATTTTGTTAACTGTCCACCACATGCGCTCTGCTGAAGGCCGAAAAAAGGCCTTTACCACTTGTTCTTCCCACTTGACTGTAGTCAGCATTTTCTATGGGGCTGCCTTCTACACTTATGTGCTGCCCAAGTCATTTCACACTCCTGAGCAAGACAAGGTAGTATCAGCTTTCTATACCATTGTCACACCCATGCTCAATCCTCTTATCTACAGCCTCAGAAACAAGGATGTCATGGGAGCATTTAAAAGGATATTTGCACAATGCTTATCCACATAGAAGGTATTCACAAGTGATGCTTAGAGATTCAATAATCTGGGACTAGGTTTTCCCAAGAATATCCTCAGTGTGTTTTGTTTCACAAGAGACTATCTGAAGCTATTAAATATTTATTTTTAGAGGTGACAATTAAAGAGGATTTAGCTAGCCTGGTTTCTTTTTCTTAGGTGAAAGGAACACAAAATATTTCATTAGTTATTCAGAGTCTATTTGGCTAACTGTCAAAATTATGTATTATTAAGTTCAGTTCAGTCGCTCAGTCATGTCCAACTCTTTGCAACCCCATGAATCACAGCACACCAGGCCTCCCTGTCCACCACCAACTCCCAGAGTCCACCCAAACCCATGTTTATTGAGTCGGTGATGCCATCCAACCACCTCATCCTCTGTCGTCCCCTTGTTCTCCTGTCCTCAGTCTTTCCCAGCATCAGGGTCTTTTCCAATGAGTGAGCTCTTTGCATCAGGTGGCCAAAGTATTGGAGTTTCAGCTTCAATATCACTCCTTTCAATGAACACCCAGGACTGATCTCCTTTAGGATGGACTGGTTGGACCTCCTTGCAGTCCAAGGGACTCTCAAGAGTCTTCTCCAACACCGCAGTTCAAAAGGATCAATTCTACAGTGCTCAGCTTTCTTTATAGTCCAACCCTCACATCCACACATGACCACTGGAAAAACCATAGCCTTGACTAGACAGACCTTTGTTGGCAAAGTAATGCCTCGGCTTTTGAAAATACTGTCTAGGTTGGTCATAACTTTCCTTCCGAGGAGTAAGCGTCTTTTAATTTCATGGCTGCAGTCACCATCTGCAGTGATTTTGGAGCCCCCAAAAATAAAGTCAGCCACTGTTTCCACTTTTCCCCATCTATTTGCCATGAAGTGATGCCATGGTCTTCGTTTTCTGAATGTTGAGCTTTAAGCCAACTTTTTCAACTNAAAAAAAAACAAATAACTTTAAAAGTAGTGGGAAAAATAACTGGAAACACATGACTTTCAAAAATATTAAATTTAGAAAACATAGCAATAGGACTCAATAGAAGGAACACAGATGAGGAAATATTTATCAAATGGAAGATAAAGTCTATAAATGTTCCCTGAATATTTTGAAAAAAGAAACACATATATATGTATATAATAAAAATAAGTAAACATAGATAATATATGTTATATATAAATAATGCATAAATCATATATAGATAACATGGGCTTCCCCCATGGCTCAGTGGTAAAGATTCCACCTGCACTGCAGGAGACACAAGAGACTTGGGTATGATCCCTAGTTCAGAAGGATCCCCCAGAGGAGGGCATGGCAATCCACTCCAGTATTCTTGCTGGGAGAATTTCATCAAATTTCATGGACAGAGGACTCTGGCGGGTAATAATCCATAGGTTCACAAAGAGTCAGACACCACTGAAGCTACTGAGCACACATATACATAACATATATATTTACATGATATATATAATAAATGTTGAAGAAGCAGTAGTGTTGATCATCTCTCTCTTAAAAGAAAACTACATAAAAAAAATTCTGCTTATTTGTGTGACCTTTATTTACAAATTTCTATGGTCTAAATATTTCCACCATGGTAAACTCAAGTTGCCAATGCAGTATCACTGACTACAGAATTAGGAAAAGATGTATCAAGTTACCTCTCACAAGAAAGTGCAATCTTTCTCTAACACACTAATGAACAAACACTATATATCAAATTACACTTCCAAAACACACAAAATGAAGAAAGCTAACAGGACAGAATGATAGAAACTGATTTCCCTGAAATGAGTAAAGATACCCATCTTTCTGGACTGGGGAATTAAACACAAATACTAAAAATTTCCACACTATATATATCATATTAAACTATACATATCATATTGTTTTTATTCCAGTTACTAAGTTCCGCCTACTCTTTGCGACCCCATGGACTGCAGCATGCCTGGCTCCCCTGTCCTTCACTATCTCCCAGTTTGCGTAAATCCATATCCATTGAGTTGGTGATGGCTCCCCACTCCAGTACTCTTGCCTGGAAAATCCCATGGACGGAGGAGCCTGGTAGGCTGCAGACTATGAGGTCACTAAGAGTTGAAAAAGACTGAGCGACTTCACTTTCACTTTTNAAAATTATAAAAACAATAAATTATAAATTATCTTCAATGTATATTTTAAAATTAAAAAAAAAGAAAATAAATGTTTGTCATCAATTCTTTTAGACAAGCCTAAAGGGAGGAAAATTTTTTGGAGTTTCCTTAAGTTCTTTCTACACATCCAGTCTTCCTTCTTTAATTTGACTATAAGGATGACATTTTGGGTATAAAGAAGAAATCTTACATGTACATATTTTGCTATATTTTCCTTTTATTTACAATATTTATAAGAGCAAATCATAGTGAGATGCCTCTGAGGTGTCTGAATAGAGATATTTAGGTATTCTTTTCCTATGAAAGAGATCTATAAATTTAATTCATACTCATTTTATTTCTTTTGTAGTTATTAATACAAATTTCTTAAATATTTAGTCATATCTATTCTTCTACCCATGTAAGATGTGCTGTGCTGTGCTTAGTCTCTGTTGTGTCTGACTCTTTGCAACCCCATNAATTCTTTTAGACAAGCCTAAAGGGAGGAAAATTTTTTGGAGTTTCCTTAAGTTCTTTCTACACATCCAGTCTTCCTTCTTTAATTTGACTATAAGGATGACATTTTGGGTATAAAGAAGAAATCTTACATGTACATATTTTGCTATATTTTCCTTTTATTTACAATATTTATAAGAGCAAATCATAGTGAGATGCCTCTGAGGTGTCTGAATAGAGATATTTAGGTATTCTTTTCCTATGAAAGAGATCTATAAATTTAATTCATACTCATTTTATTTCTTTTGTAGTTATTAATACAAATTTCTTAAATATTTAGTCATATCTATTCTTCTACCCATGTAAGATGTGCTGTGCTGTGCTTAGTCTCTGTTGTGTCTGACTCTTTGCAACCCCATGAACTGTAGCCTGCCAGGCTCCTCTGTCCACGGGATTTTGCAGGAAAGAATACTGGAGTGTTTCTATACCTTCCTTCAGGAGATCTTCCCAATCCGGGGACTGAACCCGGGTCTTCCACATTGCAGGTGGATTCTTCACTGTCTGAACCACCATATCAGATAAAGCTATTTAAATATAAAATGGCATATTTTAAAAAGTAATTTTCTCATGCATTCTCCAATAAAACAGAGAATCTTTCTTATGAAGTTGTACAAACATAACTCAGCCAAAATCCAGGTGAATTTTTGCAAATGGACGTTAAGTGTTAAATGGTGGCCTCAGCATTTTAGCACAATTAAGTTGAGTTGGTAATTTCCATTAAAGTGTATTGATCATTTTATAGTTACTTGTGCTATTAGGAATACCAAGGATAACATACAGTTACATGAAAATTTAAGACATCTATTTTCTGATTTATCAGTCTTTGCAATGTTCACAGTGTTTCTCTAATGTCATCGGCAAGTTAGGTGGAACAGATGGAGTACTAGTGAATAGTGGAATGCCTAACACACACATAAAAGATGAAAGAGAGACTCAGCTGAAAATGATAAAGATGAGAGGGAAGGTTATGCTTATTTGTGTTGCTGTTAATCAAATAGGAGTTTTCTTTTTAAACATTGTATGAAAAAGATTGTTTCTTTCAGAAGCCTAAGAATATTTCATAGAAGGAAAAATTATAGAAAACACTTTTGCTGCCCTGTCAACTGATTCAATAAAGTGGTAGTGGTTTCCGTGTTTATTTTTTTCTCGTTTCTCCTTTCATTCTTACTTGTTTCCTTTCTATTCATTACTCTAATATGCAATCAATTTCCTTTATAAAAATAAGTTTTTTATTTATTCCTCTTCTTTCCATTTCAAAACATTTTCTTCTTCAATAATTATTCGCTCTCTGTTAGTCTTGTTAGCTGTGAAAACTGATGCCTTGAAGTGCATTTCATCACTGTCCACATACAGAGTTTATATTTAAAATCACAAGGAGAAGATTCAGGGTTAACATTTCTCAAGAGATTAAGTTTGATTATTTTGATTTTTTTCAGAAATAAACTTAGTAAGCAATATGTTTCAAGTGAGGAACTTCAACTGACCTGACTATTTCTTCCTGAAAGGCTCAAAAGATTGGAAACAAACTCTGAATGGAAAAAAATAAAAATAAAAAGACAACTCTGACACAATGCAGACTGACATATTTCACCTCCAAAAATAGAATACAAATAATTTTTAAGCATTCAAAAATATTAACCAAGGTAGACAGTTTTCTGTCATGAAAGCAACCTGAAAATGTTAAAACACTGAAATCATACAGACTGTACTCTCTCAAATAATGAAATAAAACTGAAAATAAAAACAATATGTTTTTAAAATTTAGAGAAAAATCTGTAAGTATATGGAAATTAATATACATCTGAGTAAACTGAGGTAAAAGGAGTCTCAAAGGAAAATGCCCAGAATAAAACTATCAGTCTTGTACATAAGCAAAGCTCAACTATTTTTCAAGAGTAAAACAAAACTTAGTTTCAAAAAAGATGTTTCAGGAGATGGAGTCAAGATGAAGAAACAGGAGGACATGGAGTTTGCCTCTCCCTGTAAGTACATCAATAATACATCAACAAATTAAACAGTTCTCACAGAGCACCTACTGAACGCTAGCAGAGGCTCTTAGATACTTGACATGACAAGCAAATCCCCACACATCTTGGTAGGACAAATTAAAGAAAAGAGAAAGAAACTACACCCTTGGTGTGAGCTGAAAGAGAGGAGAGGTTCCCTAACTCAGGGAAGCACCCTCACCTGTGGAGAGATCAGCTGGGACAGAGAGGGAGCTTTAGTGACTTGGAAGAGAACACAGCAACCCTAAAACTTACATGGATGGTCCATGCCTCAACCCTGCACACCCAGCCTGAATCTGTTTCTGCTGGTGTGAAGGGGGCTAGATGCTGGAACATGGGCTGCAGAACACGGGCCCAGGGAGGGGAAAACTGTTAGCTGCGAATAGACGGGAGTAAGGAGCTCCTAAACCAGAAATTTCATGGAAGAAGCTCGAGCAGCTACTGAAGAAGGGTGCCATTGCTGAGTGGTGTGCAGGGCGCAGGGCTGCCACTGTAGTCCCCTACCCTAACTCTTGCCCCAGCCTCTGCTGGTATTAGGAGGGGTGCCAACCTGAGTAGGCTTTCTCACCCAGCTCACAACTGCTTCTTCCAGTCCCACAGGACCAGATGGGCTTGTGCACTTCACCCACCAATGCCTCCACCTCTGTCTACCTGTCTACCTGGGCAGGTGCCTGTGCTTCAGGCAGCTTCAGGAGCAGACATGTGATGAAGGA
>SJYS01015965.1:70851-89404 GCA_006410695.1 Philantomba maxwellii | reverse complement strand
TTTTTTAATTTCAATTGTTGTACTGTTCAGTTCTGATTATTTGTTATTTAAATCTTATAATTCTTTGTTAAATTTTTTAATTAGAAGAAAATTGCTTTACAATATTCTGATGACTTTTTGCAATATATCAACATGGGTCTGCATTAGGTATACATATATCCCCTCCTTCTGGACCCGCCTGTCACCTCTCTCCCCATCTCATCCCTCTAGGTTGTCACAGACCACTGGTTTTGGGTTTCCTGCATCATACATCTAACTCCCACTGACTATCTGTTTTACATATGGTAATGAATATGTGTCAGTGCTATTCTTGCTTCTTAAATTGTGCCTCCATCTATTTTTCTCAGATTTTGGATCATCTCTACTATTATTATTCTAAATTCTTATTCCAGTAGATTGCCTATCTCCTCTTCATTTAGCTGTTTTGTGGGAGTTTATCTCATTCCTTCAATTGCAACATATTTCTCTGTCATCTCATTGTGTCTAACTTTCTTTTTTGTGGCTTTCTTTCCTCAGGCTACAGGATTGTAGTTCCTCTCACTTCTGAATATCTGCCCCCTGATAGTGAAGTTGGTCCAGTGGCTTCTGCAGGCTGTCTGGGAGTAGGAACTGGTGCCTTCCCTTTCATGGGTGAAGCTGGGTCTTGTCCCTTTGATGGGTAGGGCCATGTTAAATGGTGTTTTGAGGTAGCCCTGAGCTCAATATGACCTTAGGCAGTCTGTCTACTGAGGCTGGGATTGTGCTCCTGTCTTGCTGGTTGTTTGGCCTGAGGCATTTCAGGCCCAGAACCTATAAGCTTTAGATCTTGAGGCTGAGATGAAGAACCTCTGAGAAAGCTCATACCAATCAATATTCTCTGAGGTCTCCTCCACTAGCCTCTTTACTTTCACAGTGAGCTACAGTGAATCCCCACCTCCTCAGGAGAACTTCCCAGACCCCTAGCTATATTGAACCCCAGCTCCTGTGGAAGTCCTTTTGCAGTGTCCCAATGCACATGAGGTCTTGTGGGCACTCTCCAAGAGTGGAGTTTTGCTTCTTCCAGCCCTGTGGAGCTCTCTCACTCAGGCTCCACTGCCCTTGAAAGCCACATGCTCTGGGGCTTCTTCCTCTGGATTCCTGATCCTTAGACTTTCTTGGAAGGCTGCTTTAATGTGGGAGCATCTCTGTATAGTCTCTGTGTGCTTAATACTATTTGGGGCAAGGGCTACTTGTAGTAGCCCTCTTTCCTCAGTGCGTGTTGGCTTTTATCACCTTGAGAGAAGATGTGACTGATGTTTTGGTGACCTGAGCCTGCACTGGATGTTAAATGGGGCCTCCCCGTTGCCCCGTGGTTGTTACTGCAGTGTCAGAGGCAGGGTCTGCTCCTTAGCTCTGGGAGAAGAGGTTCCTAGATCTGTTTATTTGCTGAGATTCTGACCTGTGACGTGAGGTGGGTGGGATTGGAGCATTCCCAGTGAGAGGGAAGCCACTGATTTTTCCTCCCCTGGAGCTGATCCCCTGTGAGTGTGTTACAGGTTTCACTTTTCAACCATTGTGCTGGCTCACTTATTACAGTATTGTTGGGACTGCTCTTAGCCCCACCTTGTCTGTGGATGTTCTGGCAGTGGACCTTAGTATCTCTAAGGCACTGTTTTCACCAGGTTACCACTGCAGATCCACCAAATCAGGTCCTAGGGCTGCAGTAATTGTGCACCTGGAGCCACCGTGGGAGCTTTGGAGCAGCTCAGATTCTGACCTAGTTCTGTCTCAGTGCATACATGCTCACAAAGCCCACAGATGCTAAAACTAGACCTGTCTCATCTTTGGGAGCACTCATATGTTCAGAAGTTCCACAGGTGCTGAGTCTACAAAGCCAACACAGGGGGTAAATCTGTAGCTGCTGCAGCCATAAGCAGAGATTCCAGCTCTTCTTCCTTAGTTGCACAGTCCCTAGTGCTCAGGTGTGATTTCAACCCCATTTCTGCATGTGATCCTTCATCACATGTCTGCTCCTGAAGCTGCCTGAAGCACAGGCACCTGCCCAGGTAGACAGGTAGACAGAGGTGGAGGCATTGGTGGGTGAAGTGCACAAGCCCATCTGGTCCTGTGGGACTGGAAGAAGCAGTTGTGAGCTGGGTGAGAAAGCCTACTCAGGTTGGCACCCCTCCTAATACCAGCAGAGGCTGGGGCAAGAGTTAGGGTAGGGGACTACAGTGGCAGCCCTGCGCCCTGCACACCACTCAACAATGGCACCCTTCTTCAGTAGCTGCTCGAGCTTCTTCCATGAAATTTCTGGTTTAGGAGCTCCTTACTCCCGTCTACTTGCAGCTAACAGTTTTCCCCTCCCTGGGCCCGTGTTCTGCAGCCCATGTTCCAGCATCCAGCCCCCTTCACACCAGCAGAAGCAGATTCAGGCTGGGTGTGCAGGGTTGAGGCATGGACCATCCATGTAGGTTTTAGGGTTGCTGTGTTCTCTTCCAAGTCACTAAAGCTCCCTCTCTGTCCCAGTTGATCTCTCCACAGGTGAGGGTGCTTCCCTGAGTTAGGGAACCTCTCCTCTCTTTCAGCTCCCCCCAAGGGTGTAGTTTCTTTCTCTTTTCTTTTGTCCTACCAAGATGTGTGGGGATTTGCTTGTCATGTCAAGTATCTAAGAGCCTCTGCTAGAGTTCAGTAGGTGCTCTGTGAGAACTGTTTAATTTGTTGATGTATTATTGATGTACTTACGGGGAGAGGCAAGCTCCATGTCCTCCTGTTTCTTCATCTTGACTCCATCTCCTGAAAATCTTTTTTGAAACTAAGTTTTCTTTTACTCTTGAAAAATAGTTGAGCTTTGCTTATGTACAAGACTGATAGTTTTATTCTAGGCATTTTCCCTTGAGACTCCTTTTACCTCAGTTTACTCAGATGTATATTAATTTCCATATACTTACAGATTTTTCTCTAATTTTTAAAATCATATTGTTTTTATTTTCAGTTTTATTTCATTGTTTGAGAGAGTACAGTCTGTATGATTTCAGTGTTTTAACATTTTCAGGTTGCTTTCATGACCCAGAAAACTGTCTACCTTGGTTAATATTTTTGAATGCTTAAAAATTGTTTGTATTCTATTTTTGGAGGTGAAATATATCAGTCTGCATTGTGTCAGGGTTGTCTTTTTATTTATTTTTTTTCCATTCAGAGTTTGTTTCCATCGTTTGAGCTTTTCAGGAAGAAATGGAAAGAAGAGGAATAAATAAAAAACTTATTTTTATAAAGGAAATTGATTGCATATTTAAGTAATGAATAGAAAGGAATCAAGAAAGAATAAAAGGAGAAACAAGAAAAAAATAAACACAGAAACCACTACCACTTTATTGAATCAGTTGACAGGGCAGCAAAAGTGTTTTCTATACTTTTTCCTTCTATGAAATATTCTTAGGCTTTTGAAAGAAACAACCTTTTTCATACAATGTTTAAAAAGAAAACTCCTATTTGATTAACAGTATCACAAATAAGCATAACCTTCCCTCTCACCTTT
Organism: Philantomba maxwellii; assembly: GCA_006410695.1. Taxonomy (NCBI): domain Eukaryota; kingdom Metazoa; phylum Chordata; class Mammalia; order Artiodactyla; family Bovidae; genus Philantomba; species Philantomba maxwellii. The sequence continues at coordinate 85,908 of SJYS01015965.1, read as the reverse complement.
ATCAACATTTTCAGCTGAGTCTCTCTTTCATCTTTTATGTGTGTGTTAGGCATTCCACTATTCATTAGTACTCCGTCTGTTCCACCTAACTTGCTGATGACATTAGAGAAACAATGTGAACATTGCAAAGACTGATAAATCAGAAAATAGATGTCTTAAAATTTCATGTAACTGTGTGTTATCCTTCGTATTCCTAATAGCACAAGTACCTATTGATCAGTTTATAAAATGATCATTACACTTTAATGGAAATTACCAACTCAACTTAATTGTGCTAAAATGCTGAGATCACCATTTAACATTTAATGTCCATTTGCAAAAATTCACCTGGATTTTGGCTGAGTTATGTTTGTACAACTTTATAAGAAAGATTCTCTGTTTTATTGGAGAATGCATTAGAAAATTACTTTTTAAAATATGCCATTTTATATTTAAATAGCTTTATCTGATATGGCGGTTCAGATAGTGAAGAATCCACCTGTAATGTGGGAGACCCGGGTTCAATCCCTGAATTGGGAAGATCTCCTGGAGGAGGGTATGGAAACACTCCAGTATTCTTGCCTGCAGAATCCCATGGACAGAGGAGCCTGGCAGGCTGCAGTTCATGCGGTTGCAAAGAGTCAGACACGACAGAGACTAAGCACAGCACAGCACATCTTACATGGGTAGAAGAATAGATATGACTAAATATTTAAGAAATTTGTATTAATAACTACAAAAGGAATAAAATAAGTATGAATTAAATGTATAGATCTCTTTCATAGGAAAAGAATACCTAAACACCTCTACTCAGACACCTCAGAGGCATCTCACTATGATTTCCTCTTATAAATATTGCAAATAAAAGGAAAATATAGCAAAATATGTACATGTAAGATTTCTTCTTTATACCCAAAATGTCATTTTATAGTCAGATTAAAGAAGGAAGACTGGTATCTAGAAAGAACTTAAGGAAACTCCAGAAAAAGTTTTCCTCCCTTTAGGCTTGTCTAAAAGAATTCATGATAAACATTTCTTTTCATTTTTTCAATTTTAAAATATACATTGAAGATAATTTATAATTTATTGCTTTTATAATTTTAAAATGTTTAGCTCATGCTGCATGTATTGCTTAAGAAAGATAAATTCATCAAAAGTTCATTCTGCAAATGGTGTATCTCCTTAGACAAATATATTTTAACACTAGATAGATGGATAAAATATTAACTTTGTACAGATATTTTTACGAAAACTACATATAATTGTAGGAATAAATAGTAACTCATAAAGTATTGTCTTTGAAGTAAATCTACCCAATTTTAGTACTAATTCAAAGACTTTCATGTAGAGTGGATGTCATGATTTTCAGCATTGTGAACATTCTGGTTCAAAAGATCAGTTTCTTTTTTTTTCTTCTGCTGATGCCCTTCCTCAGCTGTCTTTGCAAGACACTCTTCACTTCTTTGTTCCGCAGGGTATAGATGAGAGGGTTCAGCAATGGTGTGATCACAGTGAAGAAGAAACTGACAAACTTGCTATGTTTTGAAGCAAACTGGTTCTGAGGGTCTGTGTAAACCATGGCCACTGTCCCATAAAACATGAAGACCACAGTGAGGTGGGAGGAGCAGGTAGCAATGGCTTTCTGCCTTCCCTCCTCAGATGGGATTTTACCTAAAGTTTGAGCTATGTAGCCATAAGAAGTCAGGATCAACCCCATTGGCAAGATGGTGAAGAGAACAGCAGAGATTGTCATCTGCCACTCAGTAGTGGAAGCGTCTCCACAAGTCAGTCTTATGAGAGAAGGAACCTGACAGAGAAAGTCATCCAGACAGTGGTGGGCACAAAACGGCAGCTGGAATGTGATAGGTGTTTGGGTAACAGATTCGATCAGTCCAGACAGCCAAGACATAAGCACCAGTTTCCAACAGAACTGAGGATGCATGATGATAGTGTAGCGCAAGGGCTGGCAGATAGCAACGTAGCGGTCAAAAGCCATCACCACCAGCATGACACCTTGTGTGGCACCAACACAGAGCACCATGCCCAGTTGAATGATGCATCCTGTGTAGGTGATACTCTTATCTGGCCCCCGCAAGTTGAACAACATTTGGGGCACAACAGTCGTGGTGAAACAGAGATCTAAGAAAGAGAGATTGCTAAGAAAGAAGTACATGGGGGTGTGGAGCTGGGGGTTCATGTATGATAGCAAGATGATAGTCACATTGGAGAGAATGATCATGGTATATAAGAAGATCACTGTCCAGAAGAGAACCATTTCTAGCTGGGGAAATTCAGAGTAGCCAAGAAGTACAAATCCCACTGGGAAGCTCTTGTTGGTGCTTCCTGTTGCTTTTGGCATAGAGTTTTGGACATAATTTTAAGGGAAAAAATGTGAATAGATTTGAGAAAAGGTTAACTAGACAGGAAAAGAATTTGTTTTCCATAGGGTCTTGGGAAATGGCACATATTGGTGATTTTCTTACCTTAGACCAATAGCATACAATCTCTCTTCTACAAAGCTGTGAGTTTAACATAGAAAGGAGTATTCATTAAAAACTAACCCTGAGATTCATTTCCATAATCTGTAATCATAACATCCCCATCAGACATCCTCAGATAATCACCTTAGATCACATGCATTTTCCTCCCAGATTGTTCGTGCTATGTATGTAGTAGCTAAATAAACTGTTGAACAGCAAGCGTTTGCTTTGAAATATGTAGTTATCTAATTTATCAGGGTACAATTTGCAGTTTGGTGATATGAATAGGAACACATGAAATGGAGGTCCTAAACAGTGATACCTTAAACATAAATAATTTTTAGTATCTGATGAACAGAAATTTGAGATAGGAACTATATCAATTTTTAAATGAGGCAAACCTAAGTTGAATATTTTACCATTTTTAACTAAAACAATTTAAATTAATAGGTAACTTTAAAATATGCATCAATAATTTTATCTAATGAGTAGCCACAATAACTCTTACCCCAGGTGTATCATATGCATTATACCAATTATTGTGTAATAATTCTGAATTATATGAATAATTGTACAATGTTCTCAATAATCCCTTGGGGATAATACAAATCTTTAATATAGAACAATAACTTAATAATAGAAAAATCAAACTAATAAAATTATAAAATATGTATTTTTAAAGCTTTACATCATGGACAGGAAAGCAAATAAAGGTGATTCATGAACTAATGTTAATTAGTAGAAAGGTATGGTATTAGTTTTGGGTATCATTGTCTTGGGGTATTAATTTTGTCTTCTAGGAACTTTATAATAGTTCAGAGAATTTCAAGAATGTAAGAGGCATCAGAGACAAAAATACTGTTAGGTATATAAAATTGAATTTAGACTGTAAATATTACATTTTGCTAGTGGTCAAACAATACAAAAACCTGAGGAGCATTACAGAGGTCTGCTACTATTCAGTAGTAAGTTTATGTGTATTTATTTAGAACCTGTCACGTGCCAGGCACTGTGCTATGGCATGGGGATATCCGACTCTTTGTGAAACTATGTACTGTAGCCTGCCCTGGCTCCTCTGTCCATGAATTCTCCAGGCAAGAATACTGGAGTGGGTTGCCATTCCCTTCTCCAGGGGATCTTCCTGACCCAGGGATCGAACCCAGGTTTCCTAGAGTTGCAGGCAGGTTCTTTACCAACTGAGCCACCAGGGAAGCCCCGGATGGAGAGAGAAGAAATCCTTAATGCAGGCCCACGGGAGAGAGAGCAAGTGAAAAAACAAGCAAGTAAATCATAAGTAGTATTCAACTATTTTAAAGGTAATTCTAAAAATAATAATTTAAAAATCAAGAGTATTGTCATTAAGGATAAAAACGGAGGATATGAGAACAGAGAGGATCATTTTACTCAGAGGAAACAGGAAGACAAAGCAGTCGAGTACTGAGGAAGTGTGTCTATACAAGGAATCCAGCTGGCTGACAGAATGTTAAAGCCTTGTACACTACATGTGGTGAGACATGTCAGATGACCTCAGCTTCTCTGTGCTAAGTTCCCATGACCATGCCCTGAACTGATTTCATTTTCTTCCTGCAGGATTCCTGAATCAACTATAAAATATCCATTTGCTTTACCAGACTGTATTGTTCCTTTCAGTCAGTCAGTTCAGTCGCTCAGTCGTGTCTGACTCTTTGTGACCCCATGAATNAAGACAAAGCAGTCGAGTACTGAGGAAGTGTGTCTATACAAGGAATCCAGCTGGCTGACAGAATGTTAAAACCTTGTACACTAGATGTGGTGAGACATGTCAGATGACCTCAGCTTCTCTGTGCTAAGTTCCCATGACGATGTCCTGAACTGACTTCATTTTCTTCTGCAGGATTCCTGAATCAACTATAAAATATCCATTTGCTTCACCAGACTGTATTATTCCTTTAGTTCTCTCATTATTTGGAGTATTTTTCATGTACTTACCTTCACTTGGCTCAAAATGTGTCATACTCCACATTTAGAAAAGAATGACCTAGTTCATATGGACTTATTTTTAAATGATATCATGGGCTCATTTGTCATTACATTAAAAAAAATTTAGGTCAAATATTTGACCTAAATATATTTACAAATTCCTTTGAATTATTTTTAAAGATTTTTTTTTTTACTATATAAATACATTTTATGAGCAGTATAGCATATATCCCTGGTGGTTCAGTTGGTAAAGTATCCACCTGCATTGCAGGAGACCTGGATTTGATCCTTGGATCCAGAAGATCCCCTGGAGAACAGAATGGAAATCCACTCCAGTCCACTCTAGTATTCCTGCCTGGAGAATCCCATGGACAGACGAGTCTGGAGGGCTACAGTTCATGGGATCACAAAAAGTCAGGCACAAATAAGCAGGTAACATACTTACAGATAATTTAGCAATATAAGTATGAAACGAAACAAAAATAAAGTCACCTTTAACCCCACCATCAAATATGAGTTTTTCTGTAAAACTTTGGTTTCTTCTTTTAAGAATGAAAANGAGACCTGGATTTGATCCTTGGATCCAGAAGATCCCCTGGAGAACAGAATGGAAATCCACTCCAGTCCACTCTAGTATTCCTGCCTGGAGAATCCCATGGACAGACGAGTCTGGAGGGCTACAGTTCATGGGATCACAAAAAGTCAGGCACAAATAAGCAGGTAACATACTTACAGATAATTTAGCAATATAAGTATGAAACGAAACAAAAATAAAGTCACCTTTAACCCCACCATCAAATATGAGTTTTTCTGTAAAACTTTGGTTTCTTCTTTTAAGAATGAAAATGAAAGTGAAAGTGAAGTCGCTCAGTCGTGTCCGACTGTTTGCGACCCATGGACTGTAGCCCACCAAGCCTCTCCATCCATGGGGTTCTCTAGGCAAGAATATTGAAGTGGGTTACCATTTCCTTCTCCATCTTTTAAGAATATATTTTAATAAATAATGCACATAGATATATAGATATAATATATAAACTGTATCTGCTATATAGTATACTTAAAATGTGCATAACTCAATGTTATATCTTTTACACATTGTCATGACTCTAAATACTTTAAGAAATATAATCTGCTTGAGTATAGTTTAATAATTCATAGTATTTTATGTTACTAACAAACTTTATACAAAATGTTTTATTTTAAATGTATCTTTTAAAATTTTTGATAACCTAAACAACACTCTATGTAAACATTCCTTTATTCTAACTATGAATGCATTCGCATTAAGGAAATATTGTCTTCTGTGTTTCAGATTGCTTTCTATGAAGGCTCTTCCCTGATCTATCACAAAAGGCAATTTTTATTTTTCTCACAATCAGTAAGGGTCATCATTTTTCCTATTTATAATTGATCAAGTAAAGAAGTGAATCCCTACTATGAATTTGACTTGCATTTTTGTTACTTATATGTTTGTTTATGCAAATTTTTCTTCATCAAAATGTCTGTGACAGTTTTAACTTGATATGCTTCCTTTTTCTGATTTTTCGGATTAATAAGTAATAGGACACATTGCTTTTAGCTTTTGATATATGTTTACATGATTCAAATTACAAATTCTACAAATTTAAATATATCTTATTATAGTTCATCTTTTTCTTCTCCCTATTTTCTGCAAATCCTAAATTACTTCCCATAGTATCTTTAAATTTATTTATTCATGGTTTATTTAAAATTTTTCATATACTTTTACCTTACTGCTTGAGTTTTTTATTTTTTTGATCCAAATCTTTAATTAGTTTAATTTTTAAATGTACACCTTATATATAAAGCTTATTTCTAATTTGTTGCTATATTATCAGAGCATTTTACTAAAAAATCTTTTTTCATTTCACTGATTCACAATGATGATTTTGCTGTATTTATTTGCCAAGAGTTCAGTTACAATCACAGTTGAGGGTTTCACGATCTGTTGTTATGATTATTGTCAAAAATTAACTAGTCTGTTAAGAGAATACTTTAACTCTCTTTCTGTATTTTTTAAAAAGGAAATTGAAGGAAAATTAAAATGGAGTTGGATTCTCCTGCTGTTAAGAGAGCTCTCCAAAATGAACCTGAGAAGACACTGATGAAGTGTAACTTAAGTATGTCTCTGCCTCAGTGGAATTTGGCCTTTAGAACATTCTGCTAAAGACATCCAAAACATCTTCCAGAAACTCAAGATACTCATCAGGTCCTTACCTTAAAATGATTGTACATAGCCTATCTCATTTAGATAAATAATTTTTTCTTGTGTCAGGATACAGACTTTTGGTTTTGCCTTTGTTAGACCCTGACTCTTTTTTTTCCCAGAATACTCTCAGTTTTGCTAAAATATGTCTCTTGAATTACATTTCTTAAGATCCTAAATAAGTCTCTTTGTTTTTTGCAGCCACAATATTTATTATTGTTCAGCACTCTATTTTAATCAGATTATGATGCTAAAATTTTTTTGTGATGACACTAGTCATACCTAATAAATAGCTTTATATGTAGACATTTGCTTGAATAGGTAATCAACACATTTCTTAAGACTGACTCTGTTTCAGATTATCACATATAAAGTGTTAAAAGGAATCATTAAAATCTACGATTTATTTTGTGGCTCAGAGGTTAAAGCGTCTGCCTCCAATGCAGGAGACTAGGGTTCGATCCCTGGGTTGGGAAGATCCCCTGGAGAAGGAAATGGCAATCCACTCCAGTATTCTTGCCTGGAGAATCCCATGGACAGAGAAACCTAGTAGATTACAGTCCACGGGGTCGCAAAGAGTCGGACACAACTGAGCGACTTCACCTCATACTAAACAATAAACCAACTCTGTAACTTTTAATATGGGGGAGTTGTAAAATTTATTTTTGTGATATAAGAAATGAATCTCCCTCAATGCAGGAGACTCCAGTTTGATTCCTCAGTTGGAAATATCCCATGGAGAAGGGAAAGGCTACCCACTCCAGTATTTTGGCCTGGAGAGGTCCATGAACTGTATAATACATGTGGTCACAAAGAATAGGATATGACTGAGTGATGTTTACAGGAAATGAAAGTGTGCAATAAAATTTCAATAGCAAAACATTTAAAAACTCAGTTATGTGAGTGGCTGTATTTTAACATTTACTTTGTACATAAGTGAAAACATAGTATCCTTGAAGTTAGAAAGGATACAGTAATAATCTGTTCATCTTAAAATACATCATGTTCCATGACATTCAACAGAAATGTGTATAGGTTTCCTTTAAGTCCAAAGACATATCATGACTTTTGAATTTATTAATATGTAAGCCTGATTATTTTTTTTAAATTTTTGACCATTCTACTTGGCAAATGTATGTAACTTACCTGGGTTGGAAAACAGATCAGTGGCAGAATGTGGAAAACATAAGTTAGCTTGCCTGAGAGCCATTCAGAAACTCTTCCTTGCTTTCCTTGATATCAGCCTCCCCTACTCTGAGCTACTCTCCAGTTAAATATATGTCATTGTGTAGCCACCGGGGAAGCCCGTAGTCATCAGGAGATGTGATCAAAGCAGTGAACCTTTCTTTCTATAAAGCATAAGCAGCACAGAGGGAACAGCACTTCCCAGGAGGTCCCTGAGGCTTAATCATTGCAGGTAATCAGCTGACAGTCCAGAAAAGTCTTAAAAGCTTACAAAAATTAAAAAAATTTAAAAAATTTAAATTAACTCTTTTTAATTGCTCTCCCAACAACGTTATCAGGCAAACAATCAATTATATATGCTAAAATGTAAAGTCATTGGTTTACTTATTTACAAATTTTTACTAAATGACTATTTTTTCCCCTGTCCCGAGTGGGTTTCCATTTCCTTCTCCAGGGAATCTTCCCTACCCAGGGATTGAACCCAGGTCTCCTGCATTGTAGACAGATGCTTTACCATCTGAGCCACCAAGGAAGTCTAGGAAATATTAGAGATAAGAGAAAATCAAGAAGCATCAAAAATTATTCATCAATCTAAAATTGATTGCATATACTATTATATAATTTAAAAGTTAGAGGACATTAGATAATTCAAAGCAGTATTTACACAAGGGAAAAGAAAAAAATAAAGTTTAAGGACTGAGAATAAAAGATGAAAACAACTCAGTTTTATCTTAGGCATGCATTGATGAACAAAATAAGTCTAAACAGAACCGTGTAACAGTTCATTAATGGTTAATCCACGAAGCATGGTAGTATGTTTAAGAAATCCGAAATTCTTTAAAACATATTTAAATGTAGAGGATTGTGTTGTTGGCAAATGGTGAGAGTTTTACTTCTTCTTTTCCAAGAAAAGAAGATTCCTTTTATTTCTTTTTCTTCTGTGATTGCTGTGGCCAGAACTTCCATAACTATGTTGAATAGTAATGCTGAGAATGAGCACTCTTGTCTTGTTCCTGATTTTAGAGGAAATGCTTTTAATTTTTAACATTATTCTCAATGGATTTTACCATTGAGGATAATGTTTGCTGTGGGTTTGTTGTATATGGTTTTATTATGTTGAGGTATGTTCCTTCTATGTCTACTTTTTGGAGTTTTTATCATAAGTAGATGTTGAATTTTGCCAAAGTCTTTCTCTGCATCTATTGAAATAAGCATATGGTTATCTCTCAATTTGTTAATATGGTGTATCACATTGATTGATTTGTGAATATTGAAGAATCCTTGCATCTCTGGAATAAAGCCCACTTGATCATGATGTATGATCTTTTTAATATGTTGTTGGATTCTGCTTGCTAGGATTTTGTTGAGGATTTTTGCATCTATGTTGATCAATGATATTAGCCTGTAGTTTTCTTTTTCTGTGGCATCTTTCTCTTGTTTTGGTATCAGGGTGATGGTGGCCTCATGGAATAACTTTGGGACTTTTCCTTCCTCTGCAATTTTCTGGAAGAGTTTGAGTAGGAAGGTGTTAGATCTTCTCTAAACTTTTTGTAGAATTCACCTGTGAAGTCATCTGGTCGTGGGCTTTTACTTGTTGGAAGAATTTTTTATTACAGTTTCAATGTCTGTGCTTGTGACTGGTCTGTTCAAATTTTCTATTTCATCATGGTTCAGTTTTGGAAGGTTACTCTTTTCTAAGAATTTGTCCATTTCTTCCAAGCTGTCTGGGGTTTTTGTTTTGTTTTGTTTTGTTTTTGGCATATAGTAGCCCATAGTATTCTCTTATGATCATTAAAATTTCTGTGTTGTCACATTTTCTCCATTCTCATTTCTAATTTTATTGATTTGAGTCTTCTCCCTTTTTTTCTCTTGATGAGTCTGGCTAATAGAATTTGTCTATTTTGATTATCTTCTCAAAGAACCAGGTTTTAACTTCACTGATCTTTGCTATAGTCTCCTTCAATTCCTTTTCATTTATTTCTCCTCTGATTTTTAAGGTTTCTTTCTATCTACTAACTTTCACAAGCACCTCATGCAGCTCAATACCAGAAAAATAAGCAACCCAATCAAAAAGTGGGCAAAAGACCTAAACAAACATTTCTCCAAAGACATACGGATAGCTAATAAACATATGAAATGATGTTCAACCTCACTCATTATTAGAGAAATGCAAATCAAAGCCACAACGAGGTATCATCTCACACTGGTCAGGATGGCCATCAACAAAAAGACTACAAATAATAAATGATAGCGATTGTGTGGAGAAAAGGGAACCCTTTTACAATGTTGGTGGGATGAAAACTGATATAGTCGCTATGGAGAACTGTGTGGAGATTCCTTGAAAAACTGGGAATAGAACTGCCATACAACCCAGCAATCCCACTGCTGGTCATATACCCCAAGAAAACCAGAACTGAAAGAGACACACTAACACATATATATGGGATCTAGAAAATGGTTCCAATGATCCTACATGCAGGGCAGAAAAGGAGACACAGACATAAAGAATGACTTTCAGACTCAGTGGGAGAAGACAAGAGTAGGACAATTTAAGAGAATAGCATTGAAACGTGTGCATTGCCATATGTAAAATAGACAACCAGTGCAAGTTCAATGATTGAAGTAAGGCATGCAAAACCTGTGCTCTGTGACATCCTAATGGGATAGGGTTGGGAAGGAGGTGGGAAGGGTGTTCAAGATGGGGAGACACATGTATTCTGTGGCCAATTCATGTCGATGTATGGCAAACATCATCACAATGTTGTAAAGTAATTATTCTGCAATTAAAATTAATTAATTTAAAAAATACTAATGGAAAAGAAATGAAAAAATATATATGTATTACTGAGTCACCTTGCCATGCATCAGAAATTAACACAACATTNTTTAACTAGACAGGAAAAGAATTTGTTTTCCATAGGGTCTTGGGAAATGGGACATATTGGTGATTTTCTTACCTTAGACCAATAGCATACAATCTCTCTTCTATAAAGCTGTGAGTTTAACATAGAAAGGAGTATTCATTAAAAACTAACCCTGAGATTCATTCCCATAATCTGTAATCATAACATCTCCATCAGACATCCTCAGATAATCACCTTAGATCACATGCATTTTCCTCCCAGATTGTTGATGCCATGTATGTAGTAGCTAAATAAACTGTTGAACAGAAAGCTTTTGCTTTGAAATATGTAGTTGTCTAACTTATCAGGGTACAATTTGCACTTTGGTGATACGAATAGGAACACATGAAATGAAGGTCCTAAGCAGTGATACCTTGAACATAAATAATTTTTAGTGTCTGAAGAACAGAAATTTGGGATAGGAAGCATACCAATTTTTAAATGAGGCAAACCTAAGTTGAATATTTTACCATTTTTAACTAAAGCAATTTAAATTTACTTAATAGATAACTTTAAAATATGCATCAATATTCTTATGTAATGAGTAGCTACAATAACTCTTACCCTAGGTATATCACATGAATTATACCAATTATTGTATAATAATTCTGAATTATATGAATAATTGCAAAATGTTCTCAATAATCACTTGGGGATAACACAAATCTTTAATATAGAACAATAACTTAATAATAGAAAAATCAAACTAATAAAATTATAAAATATGTANGTGAATAGATTTGAGAAAAGGTTAACTAGACAGGAAAAGAATTTGTTTTCCATAGGGTCTTGGGAAATGGCACATATTGGTGATTTTCTTACCTTAGACCAATAGCATACAATCTCTCTTCTACAAAGCTGTGAGTTTAACATAGAAAGGAGTATTCATTAAAAACTAACCCTGAGATTCATTTCCATAATCTGTAATCATAACATCCCCATCAGACATCCTCAGATAATCACCTTAGATCACATGCATTTTCCTCCCAGATTGTTCGTGCTATGTATGTAGTAGCTAAATAAACTGTTGAACAGCAAGCGTTTGCTTTGAAATATGTAGTTATCTAATTTATCAGGGTACAATTTGCAGTTTGGTGATATGAATAGGAACACATGAAATGGAGGTCCTAAACAGTGATACCTTAAACATAAATAATTTTTAGTATCTGATGAACAGAAATTTGAGATAGGAACTATATCAATTTTTAAATGAGGCAAACCTAAGTTGAATATTTTACCATTTTTAACTAAAACAATTTAAATTAATAGGTAACTTTAAAATATGCATCAATAATTTTATCTAATGAGTAGCCACAATAACTCTTACCCCAGGTGTATCATATGCATTATACCAATTATTGTGTAATAATTCTGAATTATATGAATAATTGTACAATGTTCTCAATAATCCCTTGGGGATAATACAAATCTTTAATATAGAACAATAACTTAATAATAGAAAAATCAAACTAATAAAATTATAAAATATGTATTTTTAAAGCTTTACATCATGGACAGGAAAGCAAATAAAGGTGATTCATGAACTAATGTTAATTAGTAGAAAGGTATGGTATTAGTTTTGGGTATCATTGTCTTGGGGTATTAATTTTGTCTTCTAGGAACTTTATAATAGTTCAGAGAATTTCAAGAATGTAAGAGGCATCAGAGACAAAAATACTGTTAGGTATATAAAATTGAATTTAGACTGTAAATATTACATTTTGCTAGTGGTCAAACAATACAAAAACCTGAGGAGCATTACAGAGGTCTGCTACTATTCAGTAGTAAGTTTATGTGTATTTATTTAGAACCTGTCACGTGCCAGGCACTGTGCTATGGCATGGGGATATCCGACTCTTTGTGAAACTATGTACTGTAGCCTGCCCTGGCTCCTCTGTCCATGAATTCTCCAGGCAAGAATACTGGAGTGGGTTGCCATTCCCTTCTCCAGGGGATCTTCCTGACCCAGGGATCGAACCCAGGTTTCCTAGAGTTGCAGGCAGGTTCTTTACCAACTGAGCCACCAGGGAAGCCCCGGATGGAGAGAGAAGAAATCCTTAATGCAGGCCCACGGGAGAGAGAGCAAGTGAAAAAACAAGCAAGTAAATCATAAGTAGTATTCAACTATTTTAAAGGTAATTCTAAAAATAATAATTTAAAAATCAAGAGTATTGTCATTAAGGATAAAAACGGAGGATATGAGAACAGAGAGGATCATTTTACTCAGAGGAAACAGGAAGACAAAGCAGTCGAGTACTGAGGAAGTGTGTCTATACAAGGAATCCAGCTGGCTGACAGAATGTTAAAGCCTTGTACACTACATGTGGTGAGACATGTCAGATGACCTCAGCTTCTCTGTGCTAAGTTCCCATGACCATGCCCTGAACTGATTTCATTTTCTTCCTGCAGGATTCCTGAATCAACTATAAAATATCCATTTGCTTTACCAGACTGTATTGTTCCTTTCAGTCAGTCAGTTCAGTCGCTCAGTCGTGTCTGACTCTTTGTGACCCCATGAATTGCAGCACGCCAGGCCTCCTTGTTCATCACCATCTCCTGGAGTTCACCCAGACTCACGTCCATCGAGTCTGTGATGCCATCCAGCCATCTCATCCTCGGTCGTCCCCTTCTCCTCCTGCCCCCAATCCCTCCCAGCATCAGAGTCTTTTCCAATGAGTCAACTCTTTGCATGAGGTGGCCAAAGTACTGGAGTTTCAGCTTTAGCATCATTCCTTCCAAAGAAATCCCAGGGCTAATCTCCTTCAGAATGGACTGGTTGGATCTCCTTGCAGTCCAGGGGACTCTCAAGAGTCTTCTCCAACACCACAGTTCAAAAGCATCAATTCTTCGGCGCTCAGCCTTCTTCNGTGGCCAAAGTACTGGAGTTTCAGCTTTAGCATCATTCCTTCCAAAGAAATCCCAGGGCTAATCTCCTTCAGAATGGACTGGTTGGATCTCCTTGCAGTCCAGGGGACTCTCAAGAGTCTTCTCCAACACCACAGTTCAAAAGCATCAATTCTTCGGCGCTCAGCCTTCTTCACAGTCCAACTCTCACATCCATACATGATCACAGGAAAAACCATAGCCTTGACTAGACGGACCTTAGTCAGCAAAGTAATGTCTCTGCTTTTGAAAATCCTATCTAGTTTGGACATAACTTTTCTTCCAAGGAGTAAGCGTCTTTTAATTTCATGTCTGCAGTCACCATCTGCAGTGATTTTGGAGCCCCCCAAAATAAAGTCTGACATTGTTTCCACTGTTTCCCCATCTATTTCCCATGAAGTGATGGGACCAGATGCCATGATCTTCGTTTTCTGAATGTTCCTTTAGTTCTCTCATTATTTGGAGTATTTTTCATGTACTTACCTTCACTTGGGCTTCCCTGGTAGCTCAGAGGTTAAAGCGTCTGCCTGCAATGTGGGAGACCCAGGTTCGATCCCTGGGTTGGGAAGGTCCCCTAGGGAAGGAAATGGCAACCCACTCCAGTATTCTTGCCTGGAGAATCCCATGGACAGAAGAGCCTGGTGGGCTACAGTCCACGGGGTCACAAAGAGTCGGACATGACTGAGTGACTTCACTTTCACTTTACCTTTACCTTCCCTTGGCTCAAAATGCGTCATACTCGACATTTAGAAAAGAATGACCTAGCTTATATGGATTTATTTTTAAATGATATTGAGAGAGTAATAGGCAGGAAGGCCTGGCCCCGAATTGAATTCCTCTCTTCCGGGGGCCAAGAATCCCGGCGTCGTAATTCAACAACAACCTTTCAATATCATGGGCTCATTTGTCATTAAGTAAAAAAAAGAAATTAGGTCAATTATATATAGATATATATTTACAAATTCCTTTGAATTATTTTTAAAGATTCTTTTTTACTATATAAACACATTTTATGAGCAGTATAGTATATATCCCTGGTGGCTCAGTTGGTAAAGAATCCACCTGCATTGCAGGAGACCTGGATTTGATCCTTGGATCTGGAAGACCCCCTCGAGAACAGAATGGAAATCTACTCCAGTCCACTCTAGTATTCCTGCCTGGAGAATTCCATGGACTAAGGAGTCTAGAGGGCTACAGTTCATGGGATCACAAAAAGTCAGGCATGAATAAGCAGCTAACATACTTACAGATAATTTAGCAACATAAGTATGAAACGAAAACAAAAATAAAATCACCTTTAACTCCACCATCGAATGTGAATTTTTCTGTAAAACTTTGGTTTCTTCTTTTAAGAATAAATTTTAATAAATAATGCACATAGATATATAGATATAATATATAAACTGTATCTGCTATATAGTATACTTAAAATGTGCATAGC
>SJYS01015965.1:56431-66896 GCA_006410695.1 Philantomba maxwellii | reverse complement strand
TTAAAGAAATCATTAAAATCTAGGATTTATTTTAAATTATATTATACTAAACAATAAACCAACTCTGTAACTTTTAATATGGGGGAGTTGTAAAATTTATTTTTGTGATATAAGAAATGAATCTCCCTCAATGCAGGAGATCCCAGTTTGATTCCTCAGTTGGAATTATCCCCTGGAGAGGGGAAAGGCTACCCACTCCAGTTTTCTGGCCTGGAGAAGTCCATGAACTGTATAATACATGTGGTCACAAAGAATAGGATATGACTGAGTGATGTTCACAGGAAATGAAAGTGTGAAATAAAATTTCAATAACAAAACATTTAAAAAACTCAGTTATGTGTGTGGCTGTTTTTTAACATACACTTTGTACGTAAGTGAAAACGTAGTATCCTTGAGGTTAGAAAGGGTACAGTAATAATCTGTTCATCTTAAAATACATCATGTTCCATGACATTCAACAGAAATGTGTATAGGTTTCCTTTAAGTCCAAAGACATATCATGACTTTTGAATGTATTAATATGTAAGCCTGATTATTTTTCTTTTTTTTTAACTATTCTACTTGGCAAATATAAGTAACTTACCTGGGTTGGAAAACAGATCAGTGGCAGAATGTGGAAAACATAAGTTAGCTTGCCTGAGAGCCATTCAGAAACTCTTCCTTGCTTTCCTTGATATCAGCCTCCCCTACTCTGAGCTACGCTCCAGTTAAATATATGTCATTGTGTAGTCATCAGGAGATGTGATCAAAGCAGTGAACCTTTTTTTATATAAAGCGCAAGCAGCACAGAGGGAACAGCACTTCCCAGGAGGTCCCTGAGGCCTAATCATTGCAGGTAATCAGCTGACAGTCCAGAAAAGTCTTAAAAGCCTACAAAACAAACAAACAAACAAAACCTTTGTTTTAGCCTATGAAATGAGGTAGAAATTTAACTATTTTCAATTAATTCTTTTTAATTGCTCTCCCAACAACATTATCAGGCAAACAATCAATTATATATGCTAAAATGTAAAGTCATTGGTTTACTTATTCACAAACTTTTATTAAATGACTATTTTTTTTTCCTATTCCTATGCTAGAATTAGGAAACATTAGAGATAAGAGAAAATCAAGAAGCATCAAAAATTATTCATTAATCTAAAATTGATTGTATACACTATTATATAATTTAAAAGTTAAGGACATTAGATAATTCAAAGCAGTATTTATACAAGAGAAAAGAAAACAATAAAGTTTAGGGACTGAGAATAAAGTAAAAGATGAAAACAACTCAGTTTTATCTTAGGCATGCATTGATGAACAAAATAAGTCTGAACAGGACTGTGTAACAGTTCATTAATGGTTACTCCATGAAGCATGGTAATATGTTTAACAGATCTGAAATTCTTTAAAACATATTTAAATGTAGAGGATTATGTCATTGGCAAATGGTGAGAGTTTTACTTCTTCTTTTCCAAGAAAAGAAGATTCCTTTTATTTCTTTTTCTTCTGTGATTGCTGTGGCCAGAACTTCCATAACTATGTTGAATAGTAATGCTGAGAGTGAGCACTCTTGTCTTGTTTCTGATTTTAAAGGAAATGCTTTCAATCTTTTACCACTGAGAATGATGTTTGCTGTGGGTTTGTTGTATATAGTTTTTATTATGTTGAGGTATGTTCCTTCTATGTCTACTTTCTGGAGAGTTTTTATCATAAGTAGATGTTGAATTTTGCCAAAGGCTTTCTCTGCATCTATTGAAATAAGCATATCGTTTTTATCTCTCAATTTGTTAATACGGTGTATCACATTGATTGATTTGTGAAATTGAAGAATCCTTGAATTTCTGGAATAAAGCCCACTTGATCATGATGTATGATCTTTTTATGTTGTTGGATTCTGCTTGCTAGGATTTTGTTGAGGATTTTTGCATCTATGTTCATCAATGATATTGGCCTTTAGTTTTCTTTTTCTGGGGCATCTTTCTCTGGTTTTGGTGTCAGGGTGATGATGGCCTCATAGAATAACTTTGGGACTTTTCTTTCCTCTGCAATTTTCTGGAAGAGTTTGAGTAGGAAGGTGTTAGCTCTTCTCTAAATTTTTTGTAGAATTCACCTGTGAAGTCATCTGGTCCTGGGCTTTTATTTTTTGGAAAATTTTTTTTATTACAGTTTCAATGTCTGTGCTTGTGACTGGTCTGTTCAAATTTTCTATTTCATCATGGTTCAGTTTTGGAAGGTTACCTTTTCTAAGAATTTGTCCATTTCTTCCAAGTTGTCCATTTTTTTTTTTTTTGGCATATTGTTGCCCATAGTCTCTTATGATCATTAAAATTTCTGTGTTGTCACAATTTCTCCATTTTCATTTCTAATTTTATTGATTTGAGTCTTCTCCCTTTTTTTTCTCTTGATGAGTCTGGCTAATAGAATTTGTCTATTTTGATTATCTTCTCAAAGAACCAGGTTTTAGTTCCACTGATCTTTGCTATAGTCTCCTTCAATTCTTTTTCATTTATTTCTCCTCTGATTTTTAAGGTTTCTTTCCATCTACTAACTTTCACAAGCAGCACATACAGCTCAATACCAGAAAAATAAGCAACCCAATAAAAAAGTGGGCAAAAGACCTAAACAAACATTTCTCCAAAGACCTACGGATTGCTAATAAGCATATGAAATGATGTTCAACCTCACTCATTATTAGAGAAGTGCAAATCAAAGCCACAATGAGGTATCATTTCACACTGGTCAGGATGGTCATCAACAAAAAGACTACAAATAATAAATGACAGTGTTTTGTGGAGAAAAGGGAACCCTTTTACAATGTTGGTGGGATGAAAACTGATACAGTCACTATGGAGAACTGTGTGGAGATTCCTTGAAAAACTGGGAATAGAACTGCCATACAACCCAGCAATTCCACTGTTGGTCATATACCCCCAAAAAAACAGAACTCAAAGAGACACACTAACACATATATATGGAATCTAGAAAATGGTTCCAACGATCCTACATGCAGGGCAGCAAAGGAGACACAGACATAAAGAACGACTTTCAGACTCAGTGGGAGAAGACAAGAGTAGGACAATTTAAGAGAATAGCATTGAACGTGTGCATTNCCAAAGTGGCCCATCCATGAAATTTATTTTTTTGTTCGATATTTTATCCCCAGAGGAGAAAGAGTGTGCCCGGGGAATACCTAACCTCACCAGTTATATGGAATGGGACAAAGGGGCTCATTTTTCTCACCTCTTTCAGAGAACTAAATCAAGTGCTCCATTGCTGGGGATGGGAAACTGGAAGAGCAGCAGACAGGAATAGCAGAAGGCGTTAAAGAGACATGGATATGAACCACATCACAGATTCCAATGAGAAGTCTAATCACAAGCCACTGGAAATGTGCTTTCCATTAATTTCCATACCTGACCCATGGGCATGCCAACACACTGCCTCACCGACATATCCCCTCCCCCCACTTTGTGGACATCTTCCTGTATACACTCACAAAGATTGCATAAGCAGGCTTTGGCAGATAGCCAGTGAATGTACAAAGAGTATTCATCAAATCTGGAGGCCAGGGAAATATTACAAACACGAGTTCTAGAGTTATATTTGGAAAAACAAAAGAGAGATTGCCAGAATTCAAACTGGTGAGTTGCATGATCCAGAGAAGGCACACAAGCTTAGGAGCTCTGCCCTGGTGTACAGCAAGAAGTATGGAACAGGTATATCAATAGAAGACTGAGAAAACTTCAGACTGTCTGTATATCTCACAGTGTTTCCCCTTTTAAGACAAGCAGTAAAACCTAGAAGAGATACCTGTTACTTTAAATGCAAAAGGATCAGATAAAAATCATAAGAAATATGAACAGTTTAAAGGCAACATACCCCAACAAAGGATCACAATAATTATCTTGTTAGTCAAACAGACACAGAGGTCTTCAACTTATCAGATAAACAATTTAAAACATCTGCTATAAGGAAATTCAATGAGTTATAAGATATCTTGCATGCATGCTCAGTTACTAAGTCATGTCCAACTGTTTGCAAGCCCATGGACTGTAGCCTACCAGGCTTGTCTGTCCACAGGATTTCCCAGGCAATAATACTGGAGTGGGTTGCATTTCCTTCTCCAGGGGATCTTCCCAATCCGATAACTGAACCTGTGTCTCCTGCATTGACAGGCAGATTCTCTACCTGAGACAACAGGGAAGCTCTACAAGAGAATACAGAAAGACAGTTCAGCAAAATAAGGGAAACAACACATAAACAAATAAACTTTAAGAAGAAGTAGAAATCTTTAAAATATTCGGAATTGAAGAATATGATGCATGAAATGATAAATACTAAAGACAGCATCAAAAGCTGATGTGGTCAAGCAGAAGAAATAAATTGCTGAAATTGAAGACAGGAGCTTTGAAATTATCCATTATAATAGAGCAAACTAAAATAATTTTAAAAGATGAGAAAATAAAAATTATAAAGAAACCTTGCTGCTGCTGCTCAGTCGCTTCAGTCGTGTCTGACTCTGTGTGACCCCATAGATGGCAGCCCATCAGGCTCCCCTGTCCCTGGGATTCTCCAGGCAAGAATACTGGAGTGGGTTGCAATTTCCTTCTCTAATGCATGAAAGTGAAGTGAAAGTAAAGTTGCTCAGTCTTGTCTGACTCTTAGCGACCCCATGGACTGCAGCCTACCAGGCTCCTCTGTCCATGGGATTTTCCAGGCAAGAGTACTTGAGTGAGATGCCATTGGCTTCTTTGAAAGAAAGCTTATGGTGCATAAATTACAACTAAAAGGGTAAAATTGAGGATAATTGGAATTCTAGAAAGAAAAGAGAGTGATAAAAGGACAGAAAGTTTATTTTTTAAAAATAATAATGGCTAAAAGCTCTCAAATATGGCAATGATATAAGTATTCAAGTTTATGATGTTCATAGGTTACCAATTAAGATCAAATAAAGAGATTCTCTCCAAGCCTTGTTAAAATAAAATTGCTAAAAACCAAAGACAAAGAGTGAATCTTCACTGATACATAAGAAAATGTTTGTAACATACAAAGATGTTTCCATACCAATATCAATGTGTTTCTTAAAGACCAGAAGAGATTGGGATGATATATTCAATGCAATAAACCAAACTAAGCTGTTAATGAAGCATATTATTCACAGAAAAACAGTCCTTCATATATGAAAAATAGATGAAGACATTCCCAGGCCAAAAAAAAAAAAAAAAGAGAGAGAGAGAGAGGGAATTCATCACCATTACATCTGCTTTAGAAAAAATATGAAAACAGCCTTTCAAATACTTATTAAATAAAGTTAATTTGTACCATGAAAGCATGTGAAAAATTCAGTGTACTGGTAATATAGTCAAATCCAAGCATTAATACTTTAACATGGTAATATATTAATAACTTAACTCTAGTATAAAGGTTAAATGACAAGAGTATTAAAAGTAACCATAGGTAAAATAATTTATTAATAAATACAGCAAAATTAAAAATAAGTTGGAGAGAAATATAGTTTTGGTAGACCATTTATCAGTGTAGGACACATTGTTATATCTATGAGATATTTTATATAAGCCTCATAGTAACCACAAAAAAAACCACCAAAAAATCTACAAAAGTTTTAAAAAAGGGAAGGCAAACAGAACCAGTGTACAATTACAGAAAATTATCAATTTTAAAAGGAAAGAAACAATAGAGGAGGAAAAGAATATGGCAACTACAAGACACCTAGAAAACCACAAGAGGTTGTTATCAATATTTTCTTACCTATCAACAGTTATATTACATATAAGTTGATTGAATTATCCAAAGAGAAGGCATTAAATGGATAGATAAACTGGAGGAAAAAAACAAAAATGAAACTACTCTACGTTGCTTATAAAAGACTCATTTCAAGTTTAAATATATCAGTTCAATTCAGTCGCTCAGTCGTGTCNCAGAGTCAGACACGACTGAAGCGACTTAGCAGCAGTATATATTTTCTTTCTTCCATTGTTTCTGAGACCCTTTTTATCATATGGAGGCATAAATGCAGTTTATCTTCTGAGCATTATGGTGATTTTTTTCTTTTCTTTTTTATTACTTAAACAGCTTTTTTGGGGGGGTACATATTTGGGATGGAAGTCATCATGATCCTCAGCTCCTCTACAAATTATACTGGATGAACTGCTTAATAATTCCTGCATCTGTATCTATAAACTTCAAAATGTTTCCATTTTTTGACTTAATATTTAGGCTAAGTTTGTGCTGTGGTTTCCCTCAATATTTTTTTTAAATCTTATCCTATATTTCTCTTTCCCTTGAATTCTTCAGTATTTCCAATATATGTAGCTTTAAAAAAAATTATTCTAAAAAGTACATCTCTTGCTTCACAGAAGGATGTTGGAACTATTTGTTCATTATGCCCTTTTTATTGTACAGGTTAAAAGCAATTTCAATATGTAATTATCACAGAGATAGGCAAGATTGCCCCTTCCATGGGGATGAAATGGAAATAAAATTGGAAAATAAATTGGTAATGTATGTAAATCTACTTATGTGTCTTTGTTTTTGACAATTGCATTTCTAAAAGTGTCTTATCAATTCCAGTTCAAGATGGAGGAGTAGAAGAATGTGCACCCATCTCCTCCTGCGAGAGCACCAAAATTTCAACTAGCTGTAGAACAACCATTGACAAGAGGATGCTGGAACCCATGAGAAAAAGATATTCATGTCCAAGTACAAAGAAGAGTCCTCAGCAAGATGGTGGAAGGGGCACATGATGATCAAATCAAACCCCATACCTGCCAAGTGGGTGACCCACAGACTGGAGAACAATAATACCAAAGAAGTTCTCACACTATTGTGAAGGTTCTGAACCCCACATCAGACTTCACAGCCTGGAAATCTGACAAAGGGACTGGGAATCCCTAAGGAATCTGGCCTTGAGGGCCAGCAGGATTAGACTATCCTTCCAGAGGACTGATGGAAACAGAGACCTCAGTCTTGGAAGGAACAAACAAAATTTTATGCATAACAAGATCTAAAGGAGAGGCACAGTGACCCCACAAGAGACTGAACCAAAACTACTTGTTAGTGTTGGAGGGCCTCCTGTGGAGACATAAGTTGGCAGGGGCTCACTGCAGGAACTGGGGCACTGGAGGGTACACCTTGGCATAAACCCTCTTGGAGTTTGTCACTAACTCTACCATAGAACCCATAGACCCCGTGGCTGGGTCACCTTAGGTCAAACAACCACCAGGAAGAGAGTGCAAATCCACCCAGCAGCAGATAATTGGATTAAAGCTTTACTGAGCAAGGCCCTGACACAAGAGCAAGATTCAGTTTTCCCTATCACCAGTCCCTCCCATCAGGAAGTTTATAAAACCTCTTAGCCTCATCCATCAGAAGGCAGACAGAAGAAGCAAGAAAAAGCACAGTCTCACAGCTCACAGTGGCCAAAATAAAAACCATATTGTAGAGAATTAATCACAACAATAAAGCAGAAAGTTATGCCCCAGATGAAGGGACAAGACAAAATCCCAGAAGAACAACTAAATGCAGATAAACATCCTTCCAGAAAAAGAATTCAAAATAATGATAGTGAAGATGATCCAGGATCTAGGGAAAAGAATGAAGGGAAAGATCAAGAAGATGCTCAAAATGTTTACCAAAGACCTAAAAGAACTGAAAAAACAAGCAGAGATTAATAATACACTGGGAGGAATCAACAGCAGAATAACTGAGGCAGAACAGATAAATGACCTGGAGGACAAAATGGTGGAATTCACTGCCACAGAACAGAATGTTAAAAAAAGAATGAAAAGAAATGAAGAGAGCCTAAGAGACCACTTGGAAAACATTAAACACATCAATATTCACATAACCGGGAAAGAAAGGACCTGAGAAAAATATTTGAAAAGATAATAGCTTGAAAACTTCCCAAACATGGGAAAGGAAATAGTTAACCAAGTCCAGAAGGCACAGAGAGTCCCAGAAAGGATAAACCCAAGGAGGAGCACATTGAAACACATAGTAATCAAACTGACAAAAATTAAATACAGAGATAAAATATTAAAAGCAACAAGGGAAAAGTGACAACATAAGAGGGAACTTCCAACAGGCTATCAGCTGATTTCTCAACAGAAACTCTACAAGCCAGAAGGGAATGGCATGATATATCTAAAGTGATGAAAGAGAAGACCCTCCAACCAAGAATTCTCTTCCCAGCAAGACTCTCCTTCAGATGTGATAGATAAATAAAAAGCTTTCCAGATAAGCAAAGATTAACAGAATTCAGCACCACCAAACCAGCTTTACAACAGAAGCTAAAAGAATGTCTCTAGCCAGGAAACACAAGGGTAGGAAAAGACCTACAGAAAATAAAACTCAAAAAATAAGAAAATGGCAATAGGATCAGAAATAGCAATAATTGTCTTAAATGTAAATGGATTAAATGCACCAACCAAGAGACATGGACTTGCTGGATGAAATACATGTGCATATATGTACTTCCACTTACCACATAACTCTGTTTGACCCTCCCAAATTGTATGCAATTATTTTATATTGTTAAGTTAATCATGAACTGGTTCCAAATTGGTAAAGGAGTACATCAAGGTTGTATATTGTCACCCTGATCCTTTAACTTATATACAGAGTACATCATGTGAAATGCTGGCTGGATGAAGTAAAAGCTTGAATCACGATTGCTTGGAGAAATATCAATAACCTCAGATATGCAGATGACACCTCCCTTATAAGAAAAAAGAAACTAAAGAGCCTCTTGATGAAAGTGAAAGCAGAGTGAAAGTTCAGTTCAGTCGCTCAGTCATGTCTAACTCTTTGCGACCCCATGAATCGCAGTACACCAGGCCTCCCTGTCCATCACCAACTCTCGGAGTCCACCCAAACCTATGTCCATCGAGTCAGTGATGCCATCCAACCATCTCATCCTCTGTCGTCCCCTTCTTCTCCTGCCCTCAATCTTTCCCAGCATCAGGGTCTTTTCCAGTGAGTAGCTCTTCGCATCAGGTGGCCAAGAGAGTGAAAAAGCTCACTTAAAACTCAACATTCAAAAAACTAAGATCATGGCATCTGGTCCCATCACTACATGGCAAATAGATGGCGAAACAATGGAAACAGTGACAGACTTTCTTTTCTTGGGCTCCAAAATCATTGTGGATGATGACTGCAGCCATAAAATTAAAAGATGCTTTCTTCTTGGAAGAAAAACTATGATCAATCTAGACAGCATATTAAAAAGCAGAGACATTACTTTACCGACAAAGATCTGTCTAGTCAAAGCTGTGGTTTTCCCAGTAGTCATGTATGGATGTGAGAATTGGACTATAAAGAAAGCTGAGCACTCAAGAATTGATGCTTTTGAACTGTGGTGTTGGAGAAGGCTCTTGAGAGTCCCTTGGACTGCAAGGAGATCCAACCAGTCCATCCTAAAGGAAATCAGTCATGAATATTCATTGGAAGGATTGATGTACTTCGACTTCGCGATTATGAAACCAGTGGACTACACTTCTTTACTGAGTAACCTTTTCTGGGACTACGACCTTTTCTGACTTCCGTCCTCCTGTTCCCTTGATGTTTACACTCTATCAACCTACCGTAGTGACTGAGTTACCTGTGTTCAGACTGGTTTGAGGTCCTTTTGGTGATGGACAGGGAAGCCTGGCGTGCTGCAGTCCATGGGGTCACAAAGAGTCAGACANGAGGACAAGGGAACTACAAATGTGAGATAGTTGGATGGCATCACTGACTCAATGGACACAAGTCTGACCAAACTCCAGGAATTGGTGATGGACAGGGAAGCCTGGCGTGCTGCAGTCCATGGGGTCACAAAGAGTCAGACATGACTGAGCAACTGAACTGAACTGAATTGTGTTCCCATTATGGCTTACAATTGTAATTATCTTTTATGTTTTATCTGGCTATTGATTGTGAGAACTGATAAACATATATTACTATTGTGGTTGTATAACTATTACTCACTTAACAGTGTTGTATCATGATTCATTTCAGTTCAGTTTCTCAGTTGTGTCTGACTCTTTGCGACTGCATGGACTGCAGCATGCCAGGCTGGTCAATAAAAAAATAATAGAACTCTATATCACCAAAACTACCATTTTATAGAAAAACCTGTAATCACTTTTTAAAGTCCAGATGCATATCAGAATTCTCTTGGAATTTTTTGAAAAATACAAATGCTGAGTGACTGAACTGAACTGAAAAATGAATGATATTGAGCATCTTTTCATGTATTTATTGTCCATCTGAAGCATCAGTTCAGGTCAGTTGAGTCTCTCAGTCGTGTCTGACTCTTTGCGACCCCATGAATCGCAGCACGCCAGGCCTCCCTGTTCATCACCATCTCCCGGAGTTCACTCAGACTCACGTCCATCGAGTCCATGATGCCATCCAGCCATCTCATCCTCTGTCGTCCCCTTCTCCTCCTGCACCCAATCCCATACTCCAGCTATTAATCAAC
>SJYS01015965.1:35633-46657 GCA_006410695.1 Philantomba maxwellii | reverse complement strand
CCAACCATCTCATCCTCTTTTGTCCCCTTCTCCTCCCACCTTCAATCTTCCCCAGCATCAGGATCTTTTCCAATGAGTAACTTCTTCCCATCAGGTGGCCACAGTATTGGTGCTTCAGCTTCAGCATCAGTCCTTCCAATGAATACTCAGGGTTGATTTCCTTTAGGACTGACTGGTTTGATCTCCTTGCAGTCCAAGGGACTCTCAATAGTCTTCTCCAACACCACAATTCAAAAGCATCAATTCTTTGGGGCTCAGCCTTTGTTATGGTCCAACTCTCACATCTGCATGTGACTATTAGAAAACCCATAGCTTTGATTTATACAGACTTTTGTTGGCAAAGTGATGTCTCTGCTTTTTGATATGTTTGTCATGACTTATCTTCCAAGGACAACAGTCTTTTAATTTCATGACTGCAGTCATCGTCTGCAGTGATTTTGGAGACCAAGAAAATAAAATCTGCCACTTCCCATTTTTTCCCCATCTATTTGTCATGACATGATGGGACTAGATGCCACAATCTTAGTTTTTTGAAGGCTGAGTTTCAAGCCAGCTTTCTCACTCTCCTCTTTCACCCTCATCAAGAGGCTCTTTAGTTCCTCTTCATTTTTTGCCATTAGAGGGGTATCATCTGCACATCTGAGTTTTTGTTTTGTTTTGTTTTTGATGAGGTGTTCCAGAAACCAACCTTTGAGATGTGATAATTAGATGAGAACAAGCAAGTCCTTTCCACAGGTAGATACAAAACAAACTTCTGAAGCCAAAATGAACTTGGTGTGTTGAGAAAGCAAAGAGTTCACTGTAGTAGGGAAAAGGGTCAGTCGGAGAAGAATTGGAGATGCAGGTAGCAGAAAGAAAGATTACGTGATGCTCTGTGGACACAGTAAGGAGTTTAGACATCATTAAATGCAATAAAAAATCAAAATATTTATGACTGGTAGTGACAAAATTTAATTAGTATTTTAAAGATTATTTATGTCTACTCTAGGAAGAATAATACTATACAAAGGTAAGAGTAAAAATGTGAAGTCCAGTTGAAGATGACTTTATTAGTCTGGAGAGATATCACTGATGCTGCTGGGGGAAAGTCAATAGATCTGAGCTGCATTTTGAAGAAAGATTTGACAGAATTGACTTGCTGATGGACTGGATATGGGGATGCAAATTTAATATACAAGCTTTTAATGTGCCCCAAACTCAGCCTACCTGGAGACAAAGTGTTGTACCATACCTAGAAATGACTTCGTTACAAAGGACAAAACTTGTTTCTACATAGGTAATTTACTGTGTTAATAGTATATTATTGTATTTTCTTGATTTACAACTGAGGACTTTAGCTTGCAAGCTGGAATTTGAGTGGCTTCCCAGGGGATCCGTGGTAAAGAATATGCCTGCCAGTGCAAGAGATGCAGGAGACAAGGGTTGGGAAGATTTCCTGGAGGAGGAAATGGCAACCCACTCCAGTATTCTTGCCTGGGAAATCCCATGGCCAGAGAAGCCTGGTGGGCTACAGTCCATGGTGTGGAAAAGAGCTGACATGCCGCAGAGACTGAGCATGCACACGAAGGACCTCAACGTTACTCGGTTACAGACTGCTGACGCCTAAAGTTTCAGTAAGCTACAGCATTCCTCTAGGATCCTAACAGTTAGGATGCACACATCTTTGCTTTTCAAGATGCTGCTTGGCATAGAAGTTGGTAATCATCAGAGCAGATATGAGTAACTCTGGGTTATTCTCTACTGAGGCCTTCTGGATGAAAAAAAAAAAAATCCTAAAATAGCTGTCTACAAAGTGACTCCAAATATAAGAACTTGAAGTAAATAAGAAATGGGGAAGGAGGTGCTGTACCAGAAATCTATCAGAAGAGAGACAATTTAGGGGACAAGCATAGTAAATGTAGCTACCATGACTAACAGCTTTATATGTGTTTATTTCATTTAATGTCTTGTGAATGCCACATCAGTTCTATGAAGCTAGTACAATTTTCCACCTTTTCAGCTAGAGAAACAGAAAAAGGGAAAAATTGACTAACTTGCATAAGGTCACACAGCTTGAAGGGGACAGAAGAGAGAATCTGAACCCAGGTCTACAGCATCAAGGTCAATGCCATTTAAGGACTCTGCCTCATCTTATATGTGTCAGGAATAGAGTTCCACGGTGAATACCGTGGATTTGAAGGTTTGCTCCATCCTGAATATGACACCTTTGCACTAGCAAGAGTTCTTAGTTTGTCTTAAGGGATAAGACAGGAAAAAGCCAAATTATTTCCAATAATCTTTAAGAAATAGTTTTAATAAAAGACACTTCCTGTAGCTTCATGTAGTTGGGCTACTTTCAAACTCGCTAGAACATAGTTCTCATATTTACTTTTGCTTTTCTTCATTTGAAAAACTTTACCTGTGAGTAGGGGTAGATAGAGTTATAACAGGTTCATCAGGCAAACACAGCTCCATATGACGCAGGTCAGGATTTCTTCTTTGAGATTGGCTGTATCGGCTTGACTCCAATCCTCTACCTCACAAACAATCAGAGATGATTTTCTGCCACAACAAACAGTTGCTAAATCTCCCCTTCTGCTTCAGCCAGACAGATGACCTCCATGCTTACGCCACTCACCAATTTCCACTTGCAATCTAAAATCATTTGCTCCAGAGCCAGCCCATGTGCAATATTCTATGATCCAATATTTCAATCCTGTGTCTCTCTGACATGTTTTTTCCTGTCCACATGAAACCTGAGTAAATTGCAACAAGCTTTGAATAGAATTCTCAGAAAGTAGTCTACCAACTTCTGCCTCCTGGAGCAAGATCAGGGGACAGACCACCAAGTTCATTCTACTACCAACAATTATTAATCATCCACCTTGCAGAAGACATGGAGTGCCATAACAAAAAACTCCAGAAATCTTCATTAACTCCACAGTTTTCCCAAGTAGAAATAGCACTGAACACAACAAACTGATGTTTATAAGCTCTATTAAATTTCAAAATGCTAACCCACCTCTCAGTATTCCAGAATATTTCAGAGGAGGGTTGTTGTTCTTGTGTTCGGTTCTCTCTGCCCTGAGATCCAAAGACAAGATACCATCCCATCCACTTGGGCAGCATATTGAGATTTGATGCCATTCTCATTTTTGCAATGTTTTGAAAAACGAATCTAATCCATTTGATTCATATTCTTATTAAGCCAGTGTTGATCATCAAAATGATACTAACAGCAGAGTCCTAAATTAACATTCATGGCATTTAGCATCCAACAGAGCCATCTATCTGTCCACGGATCTCAAAGAACCACTGATACAATTCTTCAGTAAGTTTAAAGTGGAGAGAAAATAGGAAAATGAAGAAATGTGGAGGCATGAATAAAACCCTCAGCACCAAATATTTCTGTGTCTACATGGACCTTAAAAATAAAACTCTTCTCAACATCCGGGGATAATGTTTTCTACTTTTCCTATTTAGCCTTATTGTTAAAAGGAGAGGCATAATGAGCAGTGTCAGGAGACCTGACCTCTAGACTCAGCTTATCTATTAATAGCAATTTTTCTTTCACCCTGGCTGTGTGGCTTGATCTCTCTGACTTTCAGTTTTTCCCCTAAAATTTAAAGATTACATAAGATATGTCATTCTCAAACTGTTATCAACAGAACGATACATATAGTTAAACTCCTGTGCCTCTGAGGTTGCCAAAAGAAGGGAATGGGTTACGAGAGTGTCTGAGTAGGCATAGGTTGAAAAATCTTGTTGACCTTCTTCAATCAGCATTTATACTGAGGTTCCATGTTAGAGTCCACCTGAAGATTAGATTCAAGTACTAGAAATGTGTGTTACCTTGAGTTACATGCAGTTTTAAGGACCCTAGGGCCCCAGTACCTTCAGGGTATAGGCACAGTAGTGGGTGCATTCTAGGTATAAAAGATGAAACATAACCAGTTCTTGACAAAGTCATTTAATCAGAAGGATCTGTGGGCAACAGAGCCACGTGAGTGAAAACAAGGCATCAGAACTGTTTAGGTCCTGACAGATGCTGACCTGAAGTGCAAGAGATTAGGAAGACAGGACGTAAGATGGAGAAGTTTCTTGGAGACTTAAGCTGTGAACCAACTGTTACATATACTCATCAGGATTTTGTTTCCCTGAAAGACAATCGTTGCATTGTCTTTCTGAGATGTGTATAAGAGANTGCTCCATCCTGAATATGACACCTTTGCACTAGCAAGAGTTCTTAGTTTGTCTTAAGGGATAAGACAGGAAAAAGCCAAATTATTTCCAATAATCTTTAAGAAATAGTTTTAATAAAAGACACTTCCTGTAGCTTCATGTAGTTGGGCTACTTTCAAACTCGCTAGAACATAGTTCTCATATTTACTTTTGCTTTTCTTCATTTGAAAAACTTTACCTGTGAGTAGGGGTAGATAGAGTTATAACAGGTTCATCAGGCAAACACAGCTCCATATGACGCAGGTCAGGATTTCTTCTTTGAGATTGGCTGTATCGGCTTGACTCCAATCCTCTACCTCACAAACAATCAGAGATGATTTTCNATAGTTCTCATATTTACTTTTGCTTTTCTTCATTTGAAAAACTTTACCTGTGAGTAGGGGTAGATAGAGTTATAACAGGTTCATCAGGCAAACACAGCTCCATATGACGCAGGTCAGGATTTCTTCTTTGAGATTGGCTGTATCGGCTTGACTCCAATCCTCTACCTCACAAACAATCAGAGATGATTTTCTGCCACAACAAACAGTTGCTAAATCTCCCCTTCTGCTTCAGCCAGGCAGATGACCTCCATGCTTACGCCACTCACCAATTTCCACTTGCAATCTAAAATCATTTGCTCCAGAGCCAGCCCATGTGCAATATTCTATGATCCAATATTTCAATCCTGTGTCTCTCTGACATGTTTTTTCCTGTCCACATGAAACCTGAGTAAATTGCAACAAGCTTTGAATAGAATTCTCAGAAAGTAGTCTACCAACTTCTGCCTCCTGGAGCAAGATCAGGGGACAGACCACCAAGTTCATTCTACTACCAACAATTATTAATCATCCACCTTGCAGAAGACATGGAGTGCCATAACAAAAAACTCCAGAAATCTTCATTAACTCCACAGTTTTCCCAAGTAGAAATAGCACTGAACACAACAAACTGATGTTTATAAGCTCTATTAAATTTCAAAATGCTAACCCACCTCTCAGTATTCCAGAATATTTCAGAGGAGGGTTGTTGTTCTTGTGTTTGGTTCTCTCTGCCCTGAGATCCAAAGACAAGATACCATCCCATCCACTTGGGCAGCATATTGAGATTTGATGCCATTCTCATTTTTGCAATGTTTTGAAAAACAAATCTAATCCATTTGATTCATATTCTTATTAAGCCAGTGTTGATCATCAAAATGATACTAACAGCAGAGTCCTAAATTAACATTCATGGCATTTAGCATCCAACAGAGCCATCTATCTGTCCACGGATCTCAAAGAACCACTGATACAATTCTTCAGTAAGTTTAAAGTGGAGAGAAAATAGGAAAATGAAGAAATGTGGAGGCATGAATAAAACCCTCAGCACCAAATATTTCTGTGTCTACATGGACCTTAAAAATAAAACTCTTCTCAACATCCGGGGATAATGTTTTCTACTTTTTCTATTTAGCCTTATTGTTAAAAGGAGAGGCATAATGAGCAGTGTCAGGAGACCTGACCTCTAGACTCAGCTTATCTATTAATAGCAATTTTTCTTTCACCCTGGCTGTGTGGCTTGATCTCTCTGACTTTCAGTTTTTCCCCTAAAATTTAAAGATTACATAAGATATGTCATTCTCAAACTGTTATCAACAGAACGATACATATAGTTAAACTCCTGTGCCTCTGAGGTTGCCAAAAGAAGGGAATGGGTTACGAGAGTGTCTGAGTAGGCATAGGTTGAAAAATCTTATTGATCTTCTCCAATCAGCATTTATACTGAGGTTCCATGTTAGAGTCCACCTGAAGATTAGATTCAAGTACTAGAAATGTGTGTTACCTTGAGTTACATGCAGTTTTAAGGACCCTAGGGCCCTAGTACCTTCAGGGTATAGGCACAGTAGTGGGTGCATTCTAGGTATAAAAGATGAAACATAACCAGTTCTTGACAAAGTCATTTAATCAGAAGGATCTGTGGGCAACAGAGCCACGTGAGTGAAAACAAGGCATCAGAACTGTTTAGGTCCTGACAGATGCTGACCTGAAGTGCAAGAGATTAGGAAGACAGGACGTAAGATGGAGAAGTTTCTTGGAGACTTAAGCTGTGAACCAACTG
Source organism: Philantomba maxwellii (assembly GCA_006410695.1). Classification (NCBI taxonomy): domain Eukaryota; kingdom Metazoa; phylum Chordata; class Mammalia; order Artiodactyla; family Bovidae; genus Philantomba; species Philantomba maxwellii. The sequence goes on along the minus strand of SJYS01015965.1, from coordinate 40,357 downwards.
TTACATATACTCATCAGGATTTTGTTTCCCTGAAAGACAATCGTTGCATTGTCTTTCTGAATTTTTATTTCAGTTTTTATGAGCTGTATCCTTCTTCCCAAGACCACGATCCCTTTACAAGTTAGATATGCTCCGACACACTTTAATTTAATTATGTTCACTGCTCTCAAAAAGATTTGCCACAACTACTACTTTGAGTTTCTTAGAAATTGGTTGGTTGGGTCAGGCATATGTAAACAGTCTCACTGTAGTAATATTTTTCAGATTTTCCTGGTGAAATTTTAACTTTGAATATGATTCACTGTGAACTGGCTGGCGTTGAAGTAACTCCGTCAACCCACCTTCCCAACATACACACTTCCTAATAAAGGGTGATCAAAAAACAAAGAGAGTATAGAACAAGAATATAGAGAGAAGTGGTACTGCAGCTTCGAGTGGGCTGAGAGAATGTTGGAGAATTTGATGGGAAAGGGAAGCAACTTTCTAGAAAGAATAGTGAATGGGTGCTAAGTTGCTCAGTTGTGTCTAACCCTTTATGACCTCNACTGTGAACTGGCTGGCGTTGAAGTAACTCCGTCAACCCACCTTCCCAACATACACACTTCCTAATAAAGGAGGATCAAAAAACAAAGAGAGTATAGAACAAGAATATAGAGAGAAGTGGTACTGCAGCTTAGAGTGGGCTGAGAGAACTTTGGAGAATTTGATGGGAAAAGGAAGCAACTTTCTAGAAAGAATAGTGAATGGGTGTATGTATGCTCAGTTCATGTCTGATTTTGCGACCTCATGAACTGTAGCCCACCAGGCTCCTCTGTCCATGGGATTCTCCAGACAAGAATACTGGAGTGGGTTGCCATGCCCTCCTCCAGGGGATCTTCCTGACCCAGGAATTGAACCTGAGTCTCTTAAGTCTCCTGCATTGACAGGTGACTTCTTTACCACTGGTGCCACCTGGGAAGCCCAGTAAAAATATTAGAATCCTCAAGGTAACTGATAGTACAAAGTGGATAAAAAGTCCTCCTCTCCAGGGATGTAGAAGCCAGCTCCTGAGATACTGGTCTGTGTTGAGTGGGAGGAGAGAAAGAGCAGGTTACCATTACTAGACCTGTAGATCTGTTTTCTGAAGACTGGAAAGTGAGAGGACTGGGATGTGAGCCTTCAGAACTGACAGCAGAACCAAGAGAATGGTGAGGCNCTCCAGGGACGTAAAAGCCAGCTCCTGAGATGCTGGTCTGTGTTGAGTGCGAGGAGAGAAAGAGCAGGTTACCATTACTAGGCCTGTAGATCTGTTTTCTGAAGACTGGAAAGTGAGAGCACTGGGATGTGAGCCTTCAGAACTGGCAGCAGAGCCAAGAGAGTGGTGGGGTTAGACTGCAGTTCAGCTGAATGGCTTCTCCTCAACGCAGAGATTCACTTTCTTTTGGAATCCCATGAGAGTGCAGAAGAAAGCACAGCTCTTGTCTCATCTCTGACCCCAACCCAGCCATCCACCTCCCCTGCCCCTGCATGGCCACAGGCATGAGAGTAATTCAGGTGAGGTGTTTTACAAACTGCGTTAGAAATTATGGATGTAATTATTGTATAAAAATGCATGTTCTGTATTCAGGATAGTCTCAGATTTGCTGGGAAATAGAAAAAAATCCCCTCAATAATAGTCCATGAACTTAATTACATAGAGGGATTTATGTGAGATTGCATGGATTTTGGTATTACATGTAAATAAATATTTAAATGCACAGTGTGAACTCTTACTTATAGGTGGCCAGCAGTGAAGTGAATCCTTTTGTGAAGATTCTTTAAAAACAATTGGAAGAATACTTAGTGATGCAGGAAATATTCAAAATACACTGTTATATGGAAAAAATTAGATTATGAAATAGTACCATAGGGGACTTCCCTGGTGGTCCAGTGGTTAAGACTCTGAGCTCATGGTGCAGGGGGCCTGGGTTCGATCCCTGGTCAGGAAACTAGATCCCATATGCAGCCACTAAGACACAATGCAGCCAAATAAATAAAATAAGAAATTAAAAAAAAATAGTACCATAGAATAATCTCAAATTTTCTAGAATGTAGGTTGTATGCACACACAATAATATACAGTTATTGATACTTATTAGCTATAGGCTTATAAAAGGATATTTGTGTTAGTGGTGATTCCCTCTACATGTTGTGATTTTCTATCATGGACATGTATTAGTATTATAAAACAGGATGCAACATTTACATTTTATAGATTCAGGAGCTAGTTATGCTCACAAAGAAGTGGGTTAAAAATACTGTCAGTTTCCAAACTCAGTTCTTGGAATTTTTTTTTTTTTTTTGGTATTTTGAGGTTCACTTATTTAAATATTTCTTCAGCCATCTCCCTTCCTCCCACAGAGAACTGAAGACTGAAAAAGATTTACCTACATAGATGTTCTGCTGCTGCTAAGTCACGTCAGTTTTGTCCTACTCTGTGTGACCCCATAGATGGCAGCCCACAAGGCTCCTCTGTCCCTGGGATTCTCCAGGCAAGAACACTGAAGTGGGTTGCCATTTCCTTCTCCAAAATCCCCCCAAACAGACATCATCGATTAAGAGTTGTCTGAGAAAAAAATAAAGCAAATGGGCACAAACCTGATTTCTGAGTTTCCCAGTGGTCACAATAAATTTAAAAATGTGATATACTGGAGAACTCACCAAGAAACAAATAAGGTGATTCCCTGGCTGTCCAGTAGTTAGGACCCCTCCAACTCCCTGCTTTCACTGCCAAGAGCGTGGTTCAATCCTGGGTGGGGGAACTAAGATCACACAAACCACATGGTACAGCCAAAAATTTTTAAATAAATGTAAAATAATGAATAAGTGAGAAACAAGCCAAAGCAAGAAACATACACTGTTTCCTACCCTAACCTAATCAGGGAGGGGATGGGGCATGGGGGTTGGGTTGGCCAAAAAATTTGTTTGGGTTTTTCATGAGATATAATGGAAAAATCCAAACAAACTTTTTGGCCAACCAAAAATAAAATGCAGGACGTGTGTATGCCCAGTCGTATCCAACTTTTTGTGACCCCATTGACTATAGCTCTTCAGGCTCCTCTGTCCATGGCAGTTTCCAGAAAGAATACTGGGTGGGTTGCCATTTCCTACTCCAGGGGATCTTCCTGACCCAGGGTTCTAACCTGAGTCTTTGCATCTCCTGCATTGGCAGGCAGATTCTTTACCACTGTGTCACCAATGCGGAATGGTGGGGGAGAAAGTCAGGTGAACAGTTCTGGAAACATCATCTATGTGAACTATCTCATGCCAGTTTGACAAAGGCAATTTACCAAATGCTTAGTTCTCTTTGCTAATTATCCATTAAAACAAACAAACAAACAAACAAACTGTTTTGCTGACAGAGAGAGTATTTTGTAGGATTAAGCATTTGTGTCCAGACCAGACTGCCTGGGTTTGAACCCCACTGCCATGACCTACTCATTCAGAGCCTTTGGGTAAGTAACTTATCCGCCGTTTCCAAGGTCTACGTCCTCATTTATGAAATGGCAACTGTAATAGAATCTATCACAAATGGTGGTGAAGATGAAATGTGTGATGTTTCATTTCATGTGTCTACTTGACTGGCCATGGGGTGCCCAGATTAGACATTGTTTCTGGGCATGTCTGTGACAGTGTTTTCAGATGAGATTAGCATTTGAATCGGTGCACTCAGTAAAGTAGATTGCCCTCCCCGATGTGGGTGGGCATCATTGAAGCCACTGGGGGCTTGAATAGAACAAAAGGTGGAAGAAGGCAGAATTCACTCCCTTTAGCTTCCTGCTTGCCTGCTTGAGCTGAGACATCTCATCTCATCTCCTCTCCTCTCCTCTCATCTCCTCTCCTCTGACCCTTTGGACTTGGACTGAATTACACCACCAGCTTTCCTGGGTCTCCAGCTTGCACATGGCAGATCGTGGAACTTCTCTGCCTCCATCATCACATGAGCTGATTCTTCATAATAAATCTTGTTTAACTCCGACTGGTTCTATTTCTCTGGAGAATCCAGACTGATATAAAATCGCAAAGTGCTTAGAACATAAAAAGAATAATATAAATGCTATCATCTTCATTATCATCATTACCACCATCACCAAATAGAGCTATGAAAAAACACTATGAATAACATCAATGCATAAATAAATTTGACTACAAGTTGGAGACATTGTAATGGAACCCATTTACTTCTTGAACCACGGGGCCACCTAATCCTGCCAGAGGAGCCGAATCATTCACAGAAGTTTCTGTCTTCCAGTTGTCATTTTACATGTGACCTAAACTTAATCCCAGTTTCACAGGTATTTTTATCATGACTCTTGGCTCAGGTGGTAAAGAATCTGCCTGCAATGTGGGAGACCTGGGTTCGATCCCTGAGTTGGGAAGATCCCCTGGAGAAGTGAATGGCAACCCACTCCAGGATTCTTGCCTGGAGAGTCCCATGGACAGAGGAGCCTCGTGGGCTACAGTCCACTGGGTCACAAAGAGTCAGACATGACTGTCACACACTTTAACATGACTTCAATCCATTGACCCCACATCAATTTAAAAAATGATGAAGCTATCTGCAGGGCAGCAATGGAGATGCAGACAAGAGAACATACTTGTGGACACGAGAGGAAGGAGAGGGTGGGACGAGATGAGAGAGTGGCACTGAAACATATTACCATATACAAAACAGACAGCCAATGGGAATTTGCCGTGTGACTCAG
>SJYS01015965.1:22368-35388 GCA_006410695.1 Philantomba maxwellii | reverse complement strand
AAGAGAGAGGGGGGGGGGGGGGGGGGGGGGGGGGGGGGGGGGGGGGGGGGGGGGGGGGGGAAGGGACCGGGGGGGGGGGGGGGGGGGGGAGGTGGGACGCTGGTTCAAGAGGGAGGGGACCTCCCTATACCTACGGCTGATTTGTGTTAGTATATGGCAGAAACCAACACAAAGTTGTAAAGCAATTATCCTCCAACCAAAAATAAATAAGCATAAAAAGATGTATTTTAAAAGCTTGTATGGAACTATCTTCAATCTCTTCTCATTTTGTTCCACCTCCTTGTGGGCTCCTTTATCACATGCCCAGTGCCCACCCTCCTATTCTGAAACACACAAACACACGTAGACATACACACACTGCCTCGTTCTCTGGACAGATTCAAACATCCTGAGAATTCACCAAGGAGGATTATGGATCACTGAACTTCAAGGGTTCAGAGAGGAAATATAGACTTTAATTTCTTTTCCAGGGAACATTGGCCCTTATGCCCCAAACTGTAGTACGATTTAATGAAATTCAAAGTTGTTATATGCCAGAAGGATATCTCTGAGAGGAATCCACACGCTTGTGTGTGTGTGAGCATGCACACACATGTCTGTACAAATGCATACTCAAAAGAGCGATGATAGACCATAATTACCTCATAACTTTGCAGATGTATGCTCTGGGATGGTCTTGGCCAAGATCAACTTGCATTCCCACCATATATTTCTACTGATGGATGAAAGAATCAACATTTATCATAAGTGATATTGGATCTAATCTTCTCTTGCTTTTTCTCCATGAATTCGTGTTCAGATAAAATTTAGAAACATTGTTTTCAATGTTTAGAAATAAAAGACAATATAATTGTCTCCATTTTCGAGATGTAAAAACTGAGGATTGGTGCCACGCTGACCTTTCTTTGCTCCTTCTAGCCACTATAATCGTATGGCCACGGGAACTGTCTCCAGCAGGCTGATGTGGAAATTAAGCTAGTCCGAGAACCCACAGACCTGGATTCTGGCCACTGATTTGGCATGAACTGCTCATGAGAACCTGGATCTCATTTTATCTTTCTGGATCTTAGTTTCCTCCTCTGTAAAGGCTGGGGAGAAAGGGAGATTACAGGCTCACCCACACTTAGAATTTTAAATTTATCTGATATTCTTTCTAATTTCTTTTTTTATTTGTCCTCTGATTTAGTGTTTTGACCTCAATCCTAGTTTTCATAAATGTTCATTTATATTAACATATTGCCATTCTCTTCTAATTAATTTAATTCAATATTTCAAATAATGTGACTAGGAGAAATATTTCACATAGGCTAAAAACTATGTTAATAAACAATTAACAGAGTCCAATACACCACTGTTCAAAAATGTCCACACAATTACATGGACATATTTTTAAAGGAAAATATATTGGTAAGGGAAATTTGAGTTTAAAATGACTGGGTATTCAGCCAAGTTTAAAAGATGAACCCTGTAGTTTCTTCTTTTTTTTTTTTTTTCCAGAGTGATCCTACACGGGAGGCCTGCAGATGCCATATTTCAAATCATAGGAAATTATAGCTTAGTAAGCATTCTCACCCCATGGGCTCAAATAAAATTTCCTAAAGACTCTAGATCGACCACAGGCAGGGAAGGAATTGTAAATGCTCTGAAAAGGAAATGTCTCTGTTACACTGGGAAGGCATTCATGATCCTTCCCTTCTCCCCAGATCTCCATGCAATGTCTCATCACCGAGATTCTGGCCATTAAATCCATACGGTCTGTCCAGGAAACCTGAGTCTTGTCTGCTTCAGAACTAAGCAGAGAACCCACTCTCAGAGCTCAGAACTAGCTTCCTCTCCAACTTTACCAGTTTGTTTGAATTGCTCCTTTTTCCAGTGAATAAGTGGTATAGGGAGGGAATATCTTTCTGCAGTGGATTGAAATAAACTACTATTTTTCTAAATACTTTCAGTTTTAAACTTCTTAATTTAGCCACTTCACATAATATATTTCACCTATTTTGGTCACTCTTTTCTTTCTCCTTTTCTGGACCGAATGACTATATAGGATTTTTCTTAATGTATTTTTTATTTTTTTATACCTGTTCTGAAATATTTAAAGCATGATGCACACCAAAAAGTAATCTTCCTATTCAAATGCAAGGACCATGAACTTTTTTATACTTCACATAAAATAAAGCCATTTAAAAAAATCTGTCAAATATAATTTAGGTTCAATCAGGATTCATAATCTATGTTGCCAATTAGACTACAGTACATTTTACAACGTGAAAGAAAAAAAACTCAGGGGGACAGATAGACATAAATAGAAAAGCTCCGTGAGATAAAAGAAACACAATTGATGCACCTTTCAGTCCATAGCATTGATTTCTATTTATTATTACAAACTCTTCAAAACACAGATTGGATGTCAACATGTTATTCTGGAAGCATACAATTGAAGTAAGCATTACCTGCATGACTTACTTCATAAAATTTGTTTACCAGAATTGGATTCGCACGTTCATTTCAAAGGACTTTGAAGTGAGAGGGGGAAAGATGATTTAAGGTTTTTTTCTTTCCCTTAACGCTTTACTTTTGAGATTTACCAGACTTCAGTTAAATAGATGCCTTCTTGACAACCAGGAATCTTAGTAATACGAGTGAAGTGGAAGAAGTTGAGTTCGCCTAAACTTCCCTGTAGGCAGAGTGGAGCTCCGTGCAGGACCACTTTTATCAAGCACAGCTAGCTGACTTTGAAAATTCCTCCTGAGGAACAATGATCAGCGGACCCTTCTTACATTCATCTAATTTCCAAGCCTTGATGTGACATATGAAACAAGAAGAAAGTGGCAACAAAAATCAATGTGTCTAAATAGTTTGCTTCGAAACATACCTGTCACTGGCTTAACTCAGAAATTGGGTGGGATATTAGATCTGATATATTTTTGTTGTTGCTGTTGTTTTATTTTTGGTTCAGAATTTATTTTAGTCCCTGCAGGGAGAAAGTGGCAGAAAATCTCCCCTTAACTTGCACAGAGGGGAGTGTGCCTTCTTAGAAAGAATTTAAAATGACAAAAACATAAAACGTTCAGTACCTGCCCACTCTTGAATTGGGTTTTTATTCTCTCCTTTACCAACATGCTTGTGATTAAAATGAATCCAGTCACATCATAGTGGGATCATGGGCTTTTAAAAATTGTAACTAAAATAAATCCGTAGAAACTTAATTTAAATATTTTAAGTTATGAAAGTATAATATTGGAGATTATGACTTTATAACTCTGATAGTTTTACCATTAGAATTTAGAGATAGGAGAAAACTAATATTAGACTGAATTTGGAATGCATTTATCTTATATTAGATTTTCTATAAAATATGGCAGAAAGTCACACATTCTGNTTTTCTGACATACTTTTAAGAAAACAGTTACCACATCAAGAAAAATTAGCATTCATAAATAATAAACACATTGTGATCTTTTATGAAGCATTTTTAAAAAATATTCAACTTGCCAAAAAATTACAAAGATGATTGTCTACTTTTAAACAAAGCAGTAAAAGCCATTCAACCTCCCATTCACACATAAATGCATTTTCTTTTCAAAGGATATTTACCCTTTAAGGGGACATTTTTAACCTTGTGACACCATAAAATTCCATGCATGCAAAGTTATTTGTTTTTATTTTGCCGACATTCATCGTTGATCAGATATTTTCCATGGCTTTTATCATGTTATTCATCTAAAGACATAGTTTTAATAGTTCATTTTAATACCTTGATTAATAGGAGACAACCTCTTTAAAAATAATACTAGTGTTGGCATTTTGTGACGAATTACAAAAGCTAAGCAGACATGCTCTTTTGTGCCTTTTTTGAATTTCCTTTCAAAATGTGCTGAACTCACCAGTGTTTGGCCAAATCTACAAAGTTTTAACATTAGCTAAACATTAAATGAACTTTCAAATCTGAGAACAGTGTTCGCTTGCAGTGGGTGATGGGGTAGAAAGGGTTCAGATGGAGAATCCAGAATTTCAGCTTCCGTGATTATAAGTGCTGGCAAGGGAGAACCAAATGCCCTCTGTCTGGGAGACCTAGGGCACTGCAAGTGCTGCTAACAGTCTCCAACCAGCTGATTTTAAAAGACCAAAGGCTCTTTCTAAAGTGGCAATAGTTACAGATTTGCTATCTAACAGTGGCAATTGCCCCAAAAAAGAGGCATTATCCTGACAATTTACAATGAAATTTTTCTGTGATACCAGACCTATAAGATTTTTTTAAATTGACTGTTGAAGATTTTTCCTCCAAAACTAATAATGTATATCTCTGATCTATAAAATAAAATGTTTCTTTGGAAGAGAAATATAAATAAATATTCCATTTTTTAAAAAGTACTTAGTAAACGTGTTTTTACATTTCTCAAATATATTCAAAATATGCAATAATACATTTTGGAGAAAGAAATGATGCAAATGTTTAATATGATTCCCACAACTTGTTTTTAGCATAACTTGTAAGCAGCTGGACCAGCCAGCATCTAATACCAAAGATAAAAAAGAAAAAGGGTGTTTTTTGGAGAGATAGGGAGGTGTACACCCTAGAACAAGAATGTGCTAGAGGCCTCTGAAACATGAAAGAATATATTTCAACCATCAACAATCAAATGACAATTAATATTTGTGAAATATCATCTTGAAAACAATTTTGTTCATTGTTTATTTTGTGAAACCAGCAGAGTAACTTATTCTACATCATGTTCTAAGTGGTACCTCTAAAACACACTGGGATGTGGCACTGTTTTTGACATATTGAGGGTCAATTGTGGGAAGAAGCAAGGCAACAAACTCATCAAAAGGCAGTAAATGGAGGTCTTTGTCTTTAAGTTATGAAGAACGTGTATGTATTTGATCCTGACAGCCAGCAGTCCTGCAGATTTCCGGGCATAAGACAGATGGCAGTGCAACCAAGCTAGAATTCAGACCTTCCCTCTTTCCCTCTGGGTCTAACTCCTATTATCCACTTGTAAATTAACCTGTCAATTTATCAATCAACACCATCTTGATTCTCCCCTGTTCCACAGCCCAGCCTTGCAGTGAATTTGCCTCGTAAATAACTGGGAGCCCCGTGTTTGTTAGTATTGTGAATGAGTTTATTATCACTTTGATGGCTGCTATGAATCACAAATGCTGCTGAGAGGCTGATAAGAAAAAAGTACATGCACATATTAACAGGGTTGAAACTATTTTAGAGATAAAAGATGGCGTAACTGTGATAGCAAATCATTTAAATTGAAAAAAATGACTAAAAATTGTATTTGTGTGTGTGTGTGTGTGCGCGCGCGCTTTTGAGTGTGTTGGACAACCCCCTGCTTCAAGTAAAAGAGAGAGAGAAATGAATCGACTTTCATTTGTACTGTTTAAAAAAAGTATCTGCAAGGGGACCCTGGTGGACAGCAGGGTGGTTCCAAGGCCCTGCAGGACAGCAGCATTATTTAATGGACTGGGGGCAAACTTGGGAGAACACCAGCTTCTATTCTCCATGACCCGTTGGCCAGGTTTACATTTTAGATGCTGCAGGGGAACTTTAAAGAGAGTAACACAAAATCTAAAGTTCTGTGTGTGCATGTTTATGTATATAATTGTATATGAGTAATATACAAAAGTATAGCAATATCTAGTAAGCAAATGAGGCCGTTTGGTAGACTTAGCACATTAATTAATAAACAATTAACATCAGAGTGCTAATTATTTTGCTTCACCTGTTGTCACTGAAAGAGTTCCTTACTTGATATGGAAAATTACATTTAAGTCATTTTAAGTTAGAAATTCTTCAGCAAATGCTAGGCATATTAAAATATATGTGTAATTATGAGACTGTATGTGGTCTAGCATTTCAAATGCCAGTTTTTCCAAACATGGTTATTCTTTTATATTTTAAATATCATATTAATATAAATCAATGCTTTTATAGATTACACAGCATCTTATTCTGATGATTACAAACTAGACTACTATATTAGCTTGGATTATATTTGGAAACACTATACCAACTATAAAACTATATGTTTGATCATATATAACTTTACAGCAATTTTCAGTTTGTAGCAAGTAAATATAAACATAAAGACATTTAATATCTTATTGAATGTATATTACATTTTAAAACACAATAAGACTATTTCTTACAATAGTTCCAATTTGGCTCCTGGCTTTTGTTGGGAAAGTTGCTATATGTGGACCCTAAATTATTTAGGTAGACATCATGAAAAACATTGTGAGGCATACCATATTCGTAAAGTTCTCAAACTTGTATGTCAGAGGCAAACTATTGTCACATGGGAAATATTTGGTACAATTAAGGCAGTGCATAAAAAAGGAATATTCCTTGAACATTATTATACCCAATATGCCATCAGTAGAAACGTGATAAAAAATGAAACTATTTATTAGAATGTAATTTAGAGAACCCGATAGGTTGTCCATTTTGTTCAGTTTATAATTAAGATAGTGTTTAAATCTGAAATGAATTCTATATATGCATGTTCAATAGGCTATAGCCCAACAATAAGAATGGAATCACATCTCATTTTATCGTAAATTGTGTAATAAGCGATAAGGTAAAAACGAGGGCTAAAATCCTTCCAGCAAAAATGAAACAGAGCGACCTCAATTGCCCTAATTCATTCTGCTTTTTTTCCTTTTTTTTTTTTTTTTAAGTCTCTTCATTTTCCCTCGTTCACATTATTAGCTTACACATGAGTGCATTATTAGAAAATAACAAAGCCAAACAGGGAGACTTCGAAGGAGCTGGAGATAGCTGAAAGGTATTCTCATTTCATTTGTTAGGAGTTGCAAAAATAGTTTTACAGCCAGGGAGGGACAATGACCTTTCTCTTTCAACAAGCTTGGTGGTTGGTCTTTTGATGGAAAATCTAGGGGATACAACATCTGGTAATTTGTGTTACTGAGTTTAGCTGAGGTCTTAACGATGTAAGCAGATTATTCTTGAAGAAGAACAAAAAAAATTCCGGAAGACTCAATGGACTATTTAAAGTTATTAGGCAGTGCATTCTAACACTTCAGAACTCTTTTCTGATTCATTTTCCCTTTAAAGCTATGCCTTCCAAGTAATTTTTTTTAGGTCTACCTCCTTCCAATTCCAGTTGACTTTTTTGGTGGTCCACAGATGTTTTGTCATTCACACTAGCCTTCTTTCTTTTTTTCCCATCACAGCAGAAATGATTACTTTGCTGATTAAATTTTCCCCTTCAGAACTTTAGGACACTCTCCTCCATCCTTGGGAGTCATTGCCGACCGGCAGGGTCAAGCAACACCACATAGCAACAGCTAAGCTTCAGCAATTTTAAAGGGGAAAATGTGAACAGGAGCAGTGCATGAAGGAAACGACCCACCCCGCCCAGGATTACAGGCAAAAAATAAATGAAGGATGGTAGTGAATAGTCACGGTGGTATCTTTTCCTCACATGCATCATTCTAAAATCACATCATCCAAAACTTGAGCTTCTTACTCTGATAAAAACAGGTTGGGGTCCATGGAATATATTCACATCATCCCTTGCAGAAAAAATACAAATGAGATTAATTGTGCATGGCTTGGAAAAATTCTTAGCACTCTTTAGAAAAAGAAATATGCTAAATTGGAGTCAGTCAGTGGCTACACATGAAGATGAATATAGAAGTTTATCTGACTTAATTCTGCTAAAATAACTTACTGTAACTTTTCAGTTTTAACTCAGACTGTTACCATATCAAAGTGCAGAACACAAAAGGTGGACTGACAGACTGTGACCCACCTGGAAAGCAGGGGTACCTGGGACCATCAGGCCTGCCACCGCAACAGGGAGCTCAGAGAAGCATATGGATTGACTCTGCGATTAGCGCCTTGCTTTGCAGTGATAAAATAAAGAAAGCAACAGCATTCCTCACCAAGTTGCATCTCTCCCATGCCCACAGTCCTTCTGCATGACAGGACCTTGCACTAGGCTGCTATTTCTTCAAGTCAAAGATCTTCACAGAAGCCAAAGTAGTGCAAGACCCACCCACCCTCACCAAAAAAAAAAGAAAAGTAAAAAACCCACTCACATTGACATTTCAAGGGCTCTTGACACCAGACAATTCTTAACCTTAGACTATGTCTTCAATAAAGAAAAAGTTAACAGGACTTTGTTAGTATTTAGGCAAACTGCATGCTGATTCATAGCATATTGAATACCGAGTATAATTTCTCACATTACAATAGTTTTCCACATGTTGTCTGGACTTTCTGAAAGTGAGAGAAATAGGAGAGGTCTACGGTATATAGACACGATTGCAGTTCAGGTTATTTTTGAAGGGCATGATAGACTAAATATATTTGCGTTAAATATTACCTTCAGTTTTGTTTGCTGTATTTGAGATCTATCAAATATGAACCAATTATAATGAAAAATACCATTGGATAAAAGAGCAACCATCTACTTTCCAACATTCTTGAAAAGGTTTGCTCTTTTACTAAGATGGACACATAGATGAGCATTTTTCAAATTAAGCTGAAAACTACACTGATAATTTTAATTTTATCAATTTTTGCCCATTATGGGGTTTGAATTTACATTCTTTGAAGCAAACAGAAAAGGTTAGCCACTTTATACTCTCAATTTACCTTTATATTCAATATATTTAAAGAAAATAATAATTTATTGCAGTTTAGCAATTTTTCCCCCTCATTGCTAAAAAGCATAGCATCTCAAATTAGCCATATTAGATATTCTTTGAGCATTTGGTATTTGTGTTTCCATTAGAAAATTAGGGCTTTGCTAGTGGCTCAGAGGGAAAATTGTCTGCCTGCAATTTGGGAGACCTGGGTTTGATCCCTGGGTCAGGAAGATCCTCTGGCGAAAGAAATGGCAACCCACTCCAGTACTCTTGCCTGGAAAAGTCCATGGATGAAGGAGCCTGTTAGGCTACAGTCCATGAGGTTGCAGAGAATATCACTTTCACTTTCCATTAGATCTGTTCATCTCCAGCGATTCAAAGCTGGAAGTTCTACCTCAGGAAAAAAAAAAAAAAACCATCTATAGTTAGAAGGGCAATTGTATAATCAGGATATTGACAGGAAGGCAATTGCAAGCAAGAGCCTATCAAAACAGAGAAACTGATAAGACCACAAAAAGATAGTTTCTCCTTCAAACTTACCTAGTTTTTTTGGCAGTAAAACTTTAAAAGTCACACTCTATTTCATAGGCTGATTCATTTTTTTTAAACCAGAAAATGGTCTCTGCTTTACTTATGAATACAGGTTACAGAAAGCTCTGAAGCCCGTTTATGATTTGATAAATCATAGAATACAAACGTGGCTTCCATAGTGGGGTTTTATATTTACCCTTGAACCATTCACATAATTTCAATTACTTTCTGTATATGTCAAATTCTTCAAATAAGACAGAAGGATGGCTTAAGAAAGACCTCAATAGCCCAGGAATCTCTCTTCTTGGGTTGATTCCTCTCCTTGCTCTAACAATATCAAATCATAGCATGGCTCACACTCGATTTCTATTTTGCTCCATGTTGAACCTACCTTGCTACTTCTATCCTTCGGACACCACTCCTGAATTGTACTTTCTTAATCATGTCTCTGGGATTCCCTGGTGGCTCAAACAGTAGACTCTGTCTACAGTGCAGGAGATCCATGTTCAATTTCTGGGTCAGGAAGATCCCCTGAGAAGAGAATGGCTACCTACTCAAGTATTCTTGCCTGGAGAATTCCATGGACAGAGGAGCCTGGGAGGCTATATCCGTGGGATCGCAGAATTGGACATGACAGAGTAATTCACACTTTCATACTTTCAACCCAATCCTTGGGTTGCTTCATTGACTATTTAGAGTCTAACACTACTTTTCATTCCAGGTTCCCCTCTTCGCTTTTCCTAGTGGGAAGATTGCATACTGGCAAAGCACAAGACTTAGATTCAGGTAACCCAAATTTGAATACCAGCTTAACAAAGTCACTCTTTTCCATTCAGTAAATCACTTAACTTTTCTGAGCCTCAGTTTCCACATACAGAAAGTTGACAGTTAGTGGTCTATAGGCCAGATGTGGAGCCAGATGTATATTTTGCCCCAGAAAACTTTCTTCACTCTCGCATTATCTGAATGGCTTTGTGATCACCTGTATGTGTATCCATGCCCCATTTGTAAAAAAAAAAAAAAAAGAAGTAATGATGCTTACACCTCACACAACTAAAGGGTTAATTTAGAAAATATATGTGAAATGCCCAGGCTGGTGCTTATTAAGTAGAGCTTCTCAATAAAATTTGGCTAGATCTGAGGCTGAATCACGTGATTACATCCATCGTCTGATGCTAGGTGTCTAAGTACCTACAAATAAGTCCTGTAATTGTCTACGTTTGGATTTCTTCTCCTATGTCTTTGAAGACCACTCTCCCTTCCTACTCCGCCCAGAGAAATCTTACCGATTCCTCAAGACCAGGCCTAAATCTACACTCTTTCCATAAATCATTACCTGCATTTTTGAAGAGGGAATGACCTCCAGCATTGGTCTGAATGGCAGCAATAACCTTATGAGGCTGAGCATCTTCAGGCTCAACAGGAAACTTGAGATCTTGGCAACCAACATTCTCACAATTGGCCAAAGGCCAAGAAGTTAATAAGAGCAACCCAAGGCCAGAGAACAAACAAGAGAATGGGACTTAAACCTGACTCTCTGATCTCTCCCCCCAGTGTCTTTTTTGGTTTCTGCTTCTCATATTACCATGTGCAGGTTTTTATTTTTTTTTTAATTACACTGTTTTCTATATTTTTTTAATCTTCATTCAACTGCAAAACACTGAAATCCAAGGGTGGCATTTTATGTGTATGTTTGTTTATTTCTTTGAACCTAGCCTNGGAACCCAAGGCCAGAGAACAAACGAGAGAATGGGACTTAAACCTGACTCTCTGATCTCTCCCCCCAGTGTCTTTTTTGGTTTCTGCTTCTCAGATTACCATGTGCAGGTTTTTGTTTTTTTTTTTTTAAATTACAGTTTTCTATATTTTTTTAATCCTCATTCCACTGCAAAACACTGAAATCCAAGGGTGGCATTTTATGTGTATGTTTGTTTATTTCTTTGAACCTAGCCTAGCACCTCACAATATTCAACAAATGTTTTGAAAAAATTGGAGAAAAAAGGCAAGAAACTTTTTAAGACCTGAGTTTCCCATAAGCAGATGCTCAAAGGATCCTAGGTANACTGCAAAACACTGAAATCCAAGGGTGGCATTTTATGTGTATGTTTGTTTATTTCTTTGAACCTAGCCTAGCACCTCACAATATTCAACAAATGTTTTGAAAAAATTGGAGAAAAAAGGCAAGAAACTTTTTAAGACCTGAGTTTCCCATAAGCAGATGCTCAAAGGATCCTAGGTAAAATTATTTTATGCAAAATTTTCAGTGTTCCAAATACACAGAGATTAAGCATTTGCTTATCCGTCTTATAACCAGGCATTGTACTGAGTGCTGTACATGGATCCTCTTATTTAAACTTCACAATGCTTCCAGGGAATTACATTATTGTCAATACCATTTAAAAATTAGGAAAATAAATCTGAGACAGTTTAAGTAACTTGCCTCAAGCAATGGACCAGGAAAGGATCAGGGCCCAAGTAAGAACTGTCTCAGTCTATAGCCCTGCTGCTCTTTACCGGCAGAATGAATTGATTTCTAATGCCACCCTTGTAGCCCTTCTTAGATTCATCTCTTACTTTCACCTATTGTCATCAGTCTTGATAAAAATAACATAAATCATCTAATTGTCACTGGAAGCCTTTGGGTATTGTCTTGGCCTTCTTAGCCATTTTGATCTGCCCTCTACCACCCACCAGAGAATTAATGCTTTCGAATTGTGGTGTTGGAGAAGACTCTTGAGAGTCCTTGGACTGCACGGAGATCCAACCAGTCCATCCTAAAGGAAATCAGTCCTGAATATTCAGTGGAAGGACTGATGCTGAAGCTGAAACTCCAATACTTTGGTCACCTGATATAAAGAGCTGACTCATTTGAAAAGATGATGCTGGGAAAGACTGAAGGCGAGAGGAGAAGGGGATGACAGAGGATGAGATGACTGGATGGCATCACCAACTCAATGGACATGAGTTTGAATAACCTCCGGGAATTGGTGATGGACAGGGAGGCCTGGCGTGCTGCAGTTCATGGGGTCGGAAAGAGTTGGACTGACTTAGTGACTGAACTACCACCACCACCCCAGTCTAGCTCTCATGAGATCACACAATAGACAGCTTTTTCTATAACACCTCCCAATCTTGTCTTTTGGGTTGTTTTTACTGTTACAACTATTTTAATATTACAACTGTCTTCAGCGAGCCTGGCAGAGTATTTCTCCTTGACCTATGCTTCTTACTCCAGATCACTCATTTTTTCTCCCATTCATTTAACCATTCAGCCTTTCTAAGCAGTATCATATGATAAACACTGACACAGACTTGTCCTGGCCAAGGAAAGGGCAAGTCAGGTAAAAGGAGGTAAAAATGACAGTCAGGTGGTCCAGAGAATCACTGGGTGAGCATGAGAGACATCTTTGCAAGACACAGGGTGGACACACACAGTGGGTAGTGGTCACTTCAACTTCCTTTTGGAAGGAGGGTCAGGGGAGAATGGGTCGTTTGAGCTGAGGGTTAGAAGATGGGCATCTCTCTCCCATCTTGACATTGAAACAATCATAAACTATCTTCCTAAGCAACTTTTTACTCAGGTTGATTACCACTGCCATACCACTAAAACATCCTTCTAACTGCCTTATTATTTTTGCCTCTTGTGGAATTTTAGCCCCATAGAAAAGAATCTCTCCAGGAATCTCTGCGTGAAGAGTATAGGAAACAAAGCATAGTGCAGCAAAACAAAAATACCCAGAAAATTACAAGTTCGACCTCTTTCGTTTACTTTCTATGTAGATAGTCCTTATTTTTTAAGTATAATTTAAATCAGTTAATAACATTTATATAAGTTAATAACATTTATATATAATCCAG
>SJYS01015964.1:858149-877868 GCA_006410695.1 Philantomba maxwellii | reverse complement strand
GATCCATGAACATGGTATATTTCTCCATCTATTAGTGTCCTCTGTGATTTCTTTCACCAGTGTTTTATAGTTTTCTATATATAGGTGTTTAGTTTCTTTAGGTAGATATACTTCTAAGTATTTTATTCTTTTCGTTGCAATGGTGAATGGAATTGTTTCCTTAATTTCTTTTTCTACTTTCTCATTATTAATGTATAGGAATGCAAGGGATTTCTGTGTGTTGATTTTATATCTTGCAACTTTACTATATTCATTGATTAGCTCTAGTAATTTTCTGATGGAGTCTTTAGGGTTTTCTATGTAGAGGATCATGTCATCTGCAAAGAGTGAGAGTTGTACTTCTTTTCCAATTTGGATTCCTTTTATTTCTTTTTCTGCTCTGATTGTCAAGCAAAACAATTTTTAAATGGATCTATTTTTTTTTCTCTATTTTTTATTCTACATCCTTTATCAGCAAATCTTGTTCCTTTTACTTCACATTATAACATAAAGGCACCCACTCTACCACTTCTAGTATATACATGGGTACAAATCCCCAGCATCTCTTGCTTGAATTATGCAATAGCCTCCTATCTGGAAGTCCTCTCTAGAAGCCCACTTTCAACACAACCACAGAGTTGTCTTTTATAAAATGCAGTTTCTGTCATGTCGTTTCTCTGTTCAAAACCCTCCAGCATCTTTATATCTTGAGCCAAAGTTCTCTCAATATCCTACATGATCCGTAGCTCTCTGGCCCTGATTACTTCTCTGTTCTCACCTGCTGTGCTGTGCTGTGCTTTGTCATTTCAGTTGTGTCTGACTCTTTGTGACCCCATGGACTGTAGCCCCGCCCACTCCCAGGCTCCTTTGTCCATGGGGATTCTACAGGCAAGAATACTGGAGTGGTTTGCCATGCCTTCCTCCAGGGGATCTTCCCAACCCAGTGATTGAACCTAGGTCTTCTGCATTGCAGGTGGATTCTTTACCACTGAGCCACCAGGGAAGCCCAAGAATACTGGAGTGGGTAGCCTATCGCTTCTCCAGGGGATCTTCCTGACTCAGGAACTGGGGACTCCTGAATTGCAGGCAGATTCTTTACCAGCTAAGCTACCAGGGAGGCCCCTCATCTGCTGCTCTGTTTATTTATACTTCTTCAGCCACTGGGCTCCTCCTACTAATAGAGAAGCTTCATAAATGCAGAGAATCTGTCAGTGTGTTCCATGTTATGCTGCAATGCCAATTAGAGAAGCTAGTACATATTATTAAGGCACTTATTAAATATTTACTGAATGAATGACTTAAGTAAAATAATCTGAGAGATGCATAAGGCACAGATGACCTAGTTATTGATTCCCACTCTTAGGAGTCAGTGAAGCTAAAGTTATCCACTAGCTGAAATTACTTACCACTTCTCTTCTAGCTTACAGTAGGTGAAATGTAATTTTGATTTTGAAATGAATACTTTTGTGTAGAAGTACACACACTATCAGGAATGTTAATAAAAATTTAAGATTCTTGTATATTGCAGTTGAAATAGAAATATCAACTGACGAGGCAAGAAATGAAGCCCTTAGGGAAAATGCTTGTGTTTAAATTATTGGCAAGTCTTTTCTCTATCAGCGCCAGACAGGTATTGGCTTAATATTAAGACTTGTTGAGAATATTAACAATTAACTGCTTAAGGGTGCATAACAAAAGTAGTCTAATTAACATAAACTTCTATGATATCTCTGTTCATATCCTTGCAAAAAACAGTGGATAAAGGCTATGCTATAAACGGGTTAAATTTCTCTGAGAATTTTTGTGAATTGTGGAGTGACTTTCAGAAGAATATTAAATTACATATGACATAGTTGAATTTTAAGAAAAACATCATGCAATCAAAAAAATAAAAGTGAAACTAGTTCAAAGATTTTACAACATTGTAAGAATTTTTCCCATCACAATATAATTTTCAGAAAGTTTTTAAAAAGACTTTCTTTCATGTATATTTTTAGTTGGAAATGAACTCTTCTAAAGCACATCTATTAAATCCTCCAGAGTCAACACCTGGCAAAGTTTTACTTCCATTAATGAGGCAACCAAGGAGATGGTAGAGCTGGTTAAAAGGTCATTTTATGATTCTGGATACTGATACACATGATTTAAAAAATGATGTAATAAGATTCCTGGGTCATTTACACAACTGCTTGCTGTCCTTCACGACAATAAAGTTATAACCTATGAGGTTATCTTTTCTACCAGAGGGAACTCATTTATATCCCTACTGGAGATATACCAGTTAATATGAAACTTCACAGGTTACAGACTTTAATTAATTGTAAATGGGGAGTCATACAAGGTTACAGTCTCTAGATCAGCACCATCCAATAATAATAAAATGTCAACCACATACATAATTCAAAATCTTCCAGTAGGCATATTTTTTTAAAAAAAGGATTTCAATAATAAGTTTTGTTTAGCTTCAGTTCAGGTGCTCAGTCATGTCCGACTCTTTGTGACCCCATGAATCGCAGCACGCCAAGCCTCCCTGTCCATCACCAACTCCCGGAGTTCACTCAGACTCACGTCCATCGAGTCAGTGATGCCATCCAGCCATCTCATCCTAGGTCGTCCCCTTCTCCTTCTGCCCCTAATCCCTCCCAGCATCAAAGTATTTTCCAATGAGTCAACTCTTCGCATGAGGTGGCCAAAGTACTGCAGCTTCAGCTTCAGCATCATTCCTTCCAAAGAAATCCCAGGGCTGATCTCCTTCAGAATGGACTGGTTGGATCTCCTTGCAGTCCAAGGGNCAGCATCTTTTGTGGTTCAGCAACAACCTTTCGTCTTGGGGGCTCATCCAGGATTCTTCAGGACAAGGTAAGGATGCTTGGAGCTCTAGTTCTTTGTTCTAGTGAACACGTTTTCTACTGTACTTTACTAATTCTACAGTGTGCTTGCGTGAATGAATGACAGTGAGGAGCCCTGCTCTGCGGTCCGCAGTGACCTCCTACGGCTTATAGCAGAAACCTATTGGGGGTTTATACTGACCTCCCAATGCCAAGAGGCACCCAATGTCTCCTTCAGGGACCAACCAGAAATGGACAAAGCATGTGGACTGAACTTTCCTTTCTCGGTCAAACTTTCTGGTCTCTTTGACCATTTCATAACTTCTTGGGAATTAGAACTACTCACCTATCTGTCGGATCATAGACTTTCAAGGGACTTGTGATCTATGCTGTTACTGTGTGCTGTTACTCTGTACTGTTACTTAGGTCCCTAACTTGAATTGGTAGTCAGGAAGTGCCTAGCTAGGAGTCGAAAGTTTGGAAGCTAGATGGAGCTGTAGCTCCAGGAGCATCTTTGAGGGTAAAGGTTACTCAGATTGGAAGTGCAATGGGCTTCTTCCTCTGGCAACACTAGCTCTTGGTGGACCAGAGGAGGCTTTCCAGTGGCTTCTGTCCCAACTCTTTAGATATTCTTTCTGTGAAATCTGTGGGAATGAACTGGAAGGACTGGCCCTAATAACTCGAGAACAAAAATCACTTTTTCCTCACTGGCCAGCCCTTCACCATCTCTTTTGCTATTGCTCATACTGGTGTGGTGACACTTGGAAGGAACATCTCAGTTTATGTTCGTACTGGTCCTACGGTGGTCAAGAATATACTCAGGGTCGTGCACAGGCACTCAGGTGACAAATGTTTCCCCCAGCCAGTCTTAGATCGGGAGGCATTCTGGAAGGTTACTCTGACAGCACCCTGGGTGGCATCAGAGGCAAGCAAGGTTTTAATGGTGAGGAACTAGACATCATTCTGGGATGCCATGAGGTCTCCCCCTGGTGCATCTCCACCCCGCCTCAGTGGTAGAACCAGGAGGGCTGAGTACAGCACCTTCATCAGTAAGGGACAGACTAAGTCCAACCAGGGAAGGAAGGCTTCCGTGTAAAGTCTGTCTACATCCCCATCTAGACCAGGGAGGGACACCTCCGGTAGAAAGATGGCGCTGGTCGCTTTTTTTCTCTCTTACAGATGGGAGCTAACAATTCCAGCCTCCCTCCTTTGACACGCCTGATCTTCCCGTGTGATACTGCATGGCCATGGTATCCATTGGAGAATGGGGAATGGTGGCCAGTTCGAGGGTCTCTTAATTATAACACTGTTTTACAATTAGACCAGTTCTGTAGAAAACAAGGGAAATGGATAGGAGTAGCATATGAGTTGCTCTTTTTCTCTCTGCGAGGTATGCCAGACTTATGTCCTAAGGGTATAGATTTGGGTGTGAAACCTTTAGCTCCCTTTTTTCCTCCTACTTTGCCCCCTTACCTGGAGCTCCAAACTGAGCAAACTGAAAGTCAGAGAATCATCCCCAGGAATGGTTGCTTTGGTCTCAGTAAAAACCCAAACTGAGAGTCTAACAGACGAAGTAGAGGACCAAGCAACCCCTGTCTCAGTACAACCTCAGACTACTCTGGTTTCAATAGAAACTCAGACAATCAAAGTAAGAGAAGCTCAGACAGCAAAAGCTAACGGTGAAATACAGGATGAGATGGAGGACAGCAGACAAAGAGATAAAGAAAAGCAGGTTTCTCCAATCTATCCCTGGGATCGTATGTGCAGAGCAGCCAGAGAGGCTGAGAAACAGCCACACAAACTGTTGCCTCTTCATGAAGCACCCACCAGGAGAAATAATCAGTCTATGAGAGTTAATAAGCCCTTTTCTTGTCATGAAATAGAAAGAATCAAGGAGGATCTGGGAGACTATTTAGAGGACCCAGAAATATATATTAGAGCTTCTAAAGGTGTTTCTCTGCTTTATGACCTTACATGGAAGGATGTGATATATATCTTGGAACAAATGCTGACTCCCAGCCCAAAAAGTCGAGTTTGGGGGAACGCTGCTGCTTATGGAGATGAATGGCTTGGTAATGAATCAGTAGGGAAGAGGGAGAGTGAGATAGCCGCCCTCCCCACAGGGAATCAGGCGGTCCCAACTATAGCGAAGGAGGAAATAGAAAAGGCTCCATCTTGAAAGCGGGACTCCATCTTGGGCTGGACTGTGGACTTTGAGCTATATGCCCAATATCTATGGAAAGGACATATCAACTGGAAAACCAGGCCCCCCGAAGGAAGAGCCCCAGGGCTCCTACCTAGACTCTCAGTCGGTCTAAAAGAATACCCTAATTATCTGTGTAACTGACTAGAATCATACATTCTATTATGCTTATTGGGGTGTGACCACAGTCCTATTGATAATTGTCCACTGTTAACTATCTAGGCTCAAGGCATATGATTGTGGGTTAACTTTGATTGTATTCTTTTTCCTTTGTTCAGACTAGTTTCAGGGTACCTTATACATTTAGGATATATAAGGTTTTCACAAAAACTGGTCGGGGTCCTTGGCTAAGAGGAGACACTGCCTTGGGCCTGCCGGTGTCCACTATCTGCACTGTCCTTCTGAGTGAGATTGTTTCCCAGAACGTGTGGCTACAACTGTAGAACCAGACTGGGACTATAACAAGGCTAAAGGAAGATGGGATCAGAGTCAATTTGTCAGATGTATTCTTGAAGCACTCAGGCAAGTGCGTGCTAAGACTTTAAACTATGCCAAAGCGGCAAACGTAGAACAGAAGAAGGAAGCTCCTGGTAAACTCCTGGATAGACTGAGAGAAGCCCTTCTCAGATTCACTGAGATTGATCCTGAAAATGAAGAGGAAAGAGTGATCTTAAAAGATAGATTTCTCACTCACTTACGGCTCCATATATCTGCCGTAAGCTATTAAAACAGGCCTATGGACCAAATCAGTCTTTAATTTGTTGCAACCGGCTCAAACAGTCTATTATGGTAGGAAATATGAGGAAAAGAAAGAAAGGCAGAAAAAGACAAAGGAACAGGCGGAAGCCCTTGTAATGGCTGTCAGAACCGTTCTTAAACAGCCTGAGAAAAATGCCAAGAGAGACCCAGGTGAAAAGCGATGGGTTTGCTATTACTGTGGAAAGGAGAGGCACCTCAAGTGGGATTGCCCTCAGGCTTCTAAGCCGCCCCTGGCTCCCTGGCCAGTCTACAAGGGATCACACTGGAGGAAAGACTGCCCCGAGAGGTTTAGGTTTCAGGGGTTGGATTCTCAATCAGGACTGCAGGTGCCTGGGGGCCCCCACACAAGCTCCCATCCTAATTACACCTGAGGAACCCCGGGTAGTATTAATTGTGGGGAGCGAATCCATCAATTTCCTTTTAGATATTGGGGCAACTTACTCTGTGCTTACTGAAGCCCCTGGCCCACTTTCTTCCCGATCTGCTTCCGTAGTGGACTCCTTGGGGTCCACTGCCCAATCCACTTTGCCTATTTGGGCAAAGTTTGTCACAGGATCTACAAAACTTTAATAGCTCCGAAGCAGTTGTACCATAATACGTAGATGATATTTTGCTCTGTGCTGAGACAGAGGAATCTTGCTCACAAGCCTCAGAGGAATTCTTAAACTTTCTGGCAGGCTGCGGTCACAAGGCATCAAGAGAAAAGGCTCAGCTTTGTCAACAATCTGTTAGACATCTGGGCCTAATCATAACAGAAGGGACTAGGGCCATAGGCCCTGTAAGAATTCAACCTATACTAAATCATCCCCTGCCTATGACTTTGAGACAATTGAAAGGATTTTTTAGGAATCACAGGCTACTGCTGCATTTGGATTCCGGGTTATGGGGAACTGAGACCCAGCAGGCCCAAACCGACAAACTGGTTTGGTCTCCAGATACTCAAAAGGCTTTTAAGGCTCTTCAGACTGCTCTCCTGAAAGCTCCCTCTCTGAGCTTGCCCACAGGGTCGGAATTTAATTTGTTTGTCACTGAAAGATAAAGGTATGGCCCCAGGTGTTTTGACACAACCCTGAGGGCCTCACCAGCAACCTATTGCTTATCTAAGTAGAGAATTAGACCTAATTTCACTAGATTGCATTGTCTAAGAGTAACTGGGGCAATGGCTTTATTAAAACCTGAGGCCTTAAAAATAATTATGGACGAAAATCTTACTGTACTGACTTCTCATGATGTGAGTGGAATCTTAAATTCTAAGGTTAATACTTGGATGGCAGACAGTAGGCTTCTTAAATACCAGTCATTGTTAGAAGGACTAATAACTAAGCTTTAAAGTTTGTGGAAACTTAAACCCTGCCACTTTCCTTGCTAAGAAGGAAAATGAAACACCTGATCATGATTGCTTCCAATTTCTAACTTTAAACTATGCAGCTTGGGAAGATCTACCCTATTAAACAATCCTGACACAGAAATATTTACAGATGGCAGTTCTTTTGTTATGGATGGGAAGCATAAAGTATGTAACCTACTGCTGCTGTGCTGAGGGCTGAACAGGTTTTATTTATTTATTTGGATTTATTTATTTTTTTTTTAATTTTATTTTTACTTTATTTTACTTTAGAAGCAAAATCTCTTCCCCAGGGAACCAGTGCTCAGTTAGTGGAGCTTGTGGCTCTGACAAGAGCTCTAGAGTTAAGCAAAGGGCAGAGAGTAAAGTATGCTTATTTGACTTTGCATGCTTATACTGCAATATGGAAAGAAAGACAGTTTAATATGGCAATAGGAGAACCTATTAAGCATTTCAGAGAGATCGAGAGACTTTTAACTGCTGTATATTGTCCTAAAGAAGTAGCTGTTATGCATTGCAAAGGGCAAGCAGGGATGGAAGTAAAGTAGCAGAAGGTAATCAGCTGGCTGACTGTCAAGCCAGAAAAGCACATTTTTACAAAACGCCTTCAATGAAGGCACCCTTGATCTGGACAGGTCCTGTGGAACAGGAAAAACCACAACATACTGAAGAAGATTTAGAAAGACATGAGACAAGAGGAGCAAAGATTACTGATAAAGGATGGTTATAGTCAGAGGATGAATGATTAATAATTCCTGAAAATGCTCAATGGAAAAGTTTTCCTAAAGCCTTAGAATTAACTAATTATGTAACTCAGTTCTCAGCTTTTCAACAGGCATTAATGGAACTCCAGGATGTATCTCCTGACCCAGCCTCTGAGTCAAACAAGCCTCTACTTGAGCCAGGAGCCAAGGTCCTGAAAAAAACATTGGGATCTGGGGGCCAATCACTCAAGCCCCTCTGGGAAGGCCCTAATTACCAGGTTATTCTTTCTTCTCCCACAGCTGTCAAAGTGGCAGGAATTGATTCGTGCATGCATCACACTTGCGTTAAGAGATGGCACCCTGACCAGAACGAAGTGACATCATTTATGTCTTGACTTTCTATACTCTGACTTTGTACTTTTTAGATGGGCCTGATAATCTATGTGAGCCTACTTCTGCTGACTCCAAAAGTCCTGAGTCTGCCATCTGACCCTCAAGACAATGCCTTCCTGTCCTGAACTCATTCCTATGTCACATTCCACAATCGGTCTAATTGCTGGGTCTGCGGAGTGATCCCCTTATCATCAGTGGAAGGCTTCCTGTGGTGGACATCTCCACTTCAAGGCAAGGACTCTCTTCAACTCTGTAATGACATCTAACAATCTTAAGATGGACTGATGTAACTATGGACATACTGTGACTTTTAATTTTGAGTTTATCTTGGTTTAATGACTATTTTGCCTTACATCTATAACTGTGAAACAGGGTTTGTTTCTAACCGTCTGAAAGCTTTTAAGTTACAGATGGTTGTCCAAGCTCCTCCGAGTGCCACAGCCTCCTCCAACTAATAGCTGGGGCCCCTGGAACAGAGATCCTCAATATGAGGGTTAGGTGAATATGTTGCCTCAGCAATTTAGGGACTATGCCCCTAAATAGCAGGATGTAGTTATGGAATGAAAACAATGCCCCTTTCCCTTGGCAAAATAATTATCTTAAAAGAAAAGGGGGGAAAGAGAGAGTCAATTCCTAGGAGGGTTGATAAGAAGTCTGGGGGTCCCCAAGGAGAGAGGGATCTGGAATTCTCAAGGAGGAGGAAAGGACAAACTTTTTCCCTCTACATTCCTTAGGGTTATATAACAATAATGTATCCTGCTTGAGGACAGTTTCTGGAAAAAACCTTCTGGCTAATCATGTAATCTTAAAATGTAAATTATGGGAGTAGGTCTAGCAAGGTCTTTACAACCTCCAGACATGCTTTTGGTTCACTGTAATAATTAATTAAAAAGTATATAACTCCATTGCTAACACTAGTGAGGGGGCACTCTTTCTGCCTCCTTCTGATGTCTATGTCAAAAGCTTTCTCTATTTTATACTTTAATAAACTTTATTACCCAAAAGTTCTGAGTGATCAAGCCTCATTTCTGGCCCCCTATTGAATTCTTCTCCTCTGGAGGCCAAGGATCCTGGCGTCTTTTGTGGTTCAGCAACAACCTTAAACTTGCAGTCCAAGGGACTCAAGAGTCTTCTCCAACACTACAGTTCAAAAGCATCAATTCTTCAGTGCTCAGCCTTCTTTATAGTGTAACTCTCACATCCATACATGACTACTGGAAAAACCATAGTTTTGACTAGATGGGTTTTTGTTGGCAAAGTAATGTCTCTGCTTTTGAATACACTGTCTAGGTTGGTCGTAGCTTTTCTTCCAAGGAGCAGGCGTCTTTTAATTTCATGGCTACAGTCACCATCTGCCGTGATTTTGGAGCCCAAGAAAAGCCTCTCACTGTTTCCATTGTTTCCTCACTGTTTCCTCACTGTTTCCCCATCTATTTGCCATGAAGTGATGGGACCAGATGCCATGATCTTAGTTTTCTGAATGTTGAGTTTTAAGCCAGCTTTTTCACTCTCTTCTTTCATTTTCATCAAGAAGCTCTTTAGTTCTTCTTTGCTTTCTGCCATAAGGGTGGTGTCATCTGTGTATCTGAGGTTATTGGTATTTCTCCCAGCAATCTTGATTCCAGCTTGTGCTTCATCCAGCCCGGCATGTCACATGATGTATTGTGCATATAAGTTAAATAAGCAGGGTGACAATACAGCTTTGATGTACTCCTTTTCTGATTTGAAACCAATCTGTTGTTCCAAGTCCAGTTCTAAATGTTGCTTCTTGATCCAAATACAGATTTCTCAGGAGACAGGTCAGGTGGTCTGTTATTCTCATCTCCTGAATTATTTTCCACACTTTGTTGTGATCCACATAGTCAAAGGCTTTGGCATAGTCAATAAAGCAAAAGTAGATGTTTTCCTGAAACTCTCTTGCTTTTTTGGTGATCCAGCAGATGTTGGCAATTTGATCTCTGGTTCCTCTACCTTTTCTAAATTCAGCTTGAACACCTGGAAGCAACAACACAAGAGAAGACGGTACACATGGACATCACCAGATGGTCAACACTGAAATCAGATTGATTATATTCTTTGCAGCCAAAGATGGAGAGCTCTATACAGTCAGCAAAATCAAGACAAGGAGCTGACTGTGGAACAGACCATGAACTCCTTATTGCCAAATTTAGATTGAAATTGAAGAAAGTAGGGAAAACCCCTAGACCATTCAGGTATGGCCTAAATCAAATCCCTTACAATTATATAGTGGAAGTGACAAATAGATTCAAGGGATTAGATCTGACAGACAGAGTGCCTGAAGAATTATGGACAGAGGTTCGTGACATTGTACAGGAGGCAATGGTCAAGATCATCCCCAAGAAAAAGAAATGCAAAAAGGCAAAATGGCTGCTTGAGGAGGCCTTACAAATAGCTGAGAAAAGAAAAGCAAAAGGCAAAGGAGAAGAGGAAATATATACCCATTTGAATATAGGGTTCCAAAGACTAGCAAGGAGAGATAAGAAAGCCTTCTTCAGTGATCAGTACAAAGAAATAGAGGAAAACAATAGAATGGGAAAGACTAGAGATCTCTTCAAGAAAATTAGAAATACCAAGGGAATATTTCATGCAAAGATGGACACAATAAAGGACAGAAATTGTATGGACCTAACAGAAGCAGAAGATATTAAGAAGAGGTGGTAAGAATACACAGAAGAACTGTACAAAAAAGATCTTCATGACCCAGATAACCAAGATATTTTGATCACTCACCTTGAACCAGACATCCTGGAGTCAGAAGTCTGTGGGCCTTAGAAAGCATCACTATGAACAAAGCTAGTGGGGGTGATGGAATTCCAGTTGAGCTATTTTAATTCCTAAAAGATGATGCTGTGAAAGTGCTGCACTCAATATTCCAGCAAATTTGGAAAACTAAGCAGTGGCCATAGGACTGGAATAGGTCAGTTTTCATTCCAATCCAAAGAAAGGCAATGCCAAAGAACATTCAAACAAACACAGGTACTTGTGCATTTAATTCAAATAACAGTCTTTAAGGTGAAAGTGAAAGTGAAGTCACTCAGTCGTGTCCGACTCTTTGCGACCCCATGGACTGTAGCCTACCAGGCTCCTCCACCCATGGGATTTTCTAGGTGAGAGTACTGGAGGGGTGCCATTGGCTTCTCCATTCTTGTAGATGAAAGAATATCAAATACGTCTGGAAAAATACACAAGAAACTGTTAACTCAGCTGCCTCTGGTGAAAGCTGAAATAGAGATACATTTTTATTGCTCACCTATACTCCTGAATTTTTTTACCATGGTCATGTAATACCTATTTCAAAACAAACTAATTAAGGAAAAATCAAAGTGTATGTAACTAGTGACCTCCAGAGAAGGCAATGGCACCCCTCTCCAGTACTCTTGCCTGGAAAATCCCATGGATGGAGGAGCCTGGTANAATTTTTTTACCATGGTCATGTAATACCTATTTCAAAACAAACTAATTAAGGAAAAATCAAAGTGTATGTAACTAGTGACCTCCAGAGAAGGCAATGGCACCCCTCTCCAGTACTCTTGCCTGGAAAATCCCATGGATGGAGGAGCCTGGTAGGCTGCAATCCATAGGGTTGCTAAGAGTTGGACACGACTGAGCGATTTCACTTTCATTTTTCACTTTTCATGCATTGGGGAAGGAAATGGCAGCCCACTCCAGTGTTCTTCCTGGAGAATCCTAGGGATAGGGGAGCCTGGTGGGTTGCCGTCTGTGGGGTCGCACAGAGCCGGACACGACTGAAGCGAATTAGCAGCAGCAGCAGCAGCAGCAGTGACCTCCAGAGAAGCCTGTAATTTGGAAAACAGTGACAGAAAATGTACATGCATAAAAACTAGCTCTCTTCCACTGCATCCTGAGCAATTTGCTTTCTCAATAACAATAAAGTCAATTGCCACATCAGCTTCAGTTAAATGAATGCAAAATAAGGAGTAAACTTTCATCTATATTTTACAGTGCTTTGCCCATGCTACAAAAGCAAACTCTGTAGGGAAAACAATAAGATCAGCACCCTGAAGCATTTGTAAGAGGTAACTCACACGGTAAGCTAAGTATATAATACCACAGTCACAAACAGCCCAGCCTGAGAACATCCCAAAAGGATTGCTGCTTTTTTTTTTTTTTTTTCCCAAAATATTTTTCTTGGTAAAGGAAGCAGGTGGCAAAGGGATTAACCACAGCTCCCTGAACCCCTGAAGACTTATAGAGCTCTGTCCCCCGGGTAAGTCCGCTATCCTTCCAGGTTTTCATTCTTTCCAAGAAAACTGACAAGCTGTTTCTCGTGGCACTTTCAAACCGGGAAGATCAAGACAGAAACTGTGGCCAGCAGGGATGGAGAGACTGGCAGACGAAATGATGTGGTTGATTGTTACCTGGACAGCCAATTTTTTTTTTTTTTTTCCCTAGACGATGCACTAAACAGTTTTAATTGTTGATCTCCTCCATCTGTTTTCAAGGAAAATGTCCTTCCTGGGAGGACGCATTTCCTGGATTTTCAGTAAGTTCTCGCAGGATCTCTACGATTTCTGAGATTCCGATTCCCCTCGGGCTGCAGGAAAGGGCGCAGGAGGTTGGTACAGGATGCTGCGCTTAGGCTGAGAAGGGATTGCCTCCTCGCTAGTAACTCCTGCCTGGTCACTTGGCCCCTCCCGTTTGGGGGCCCCGCCCCCGCTCCCTCCCCGCCTCCCCGCAGGGCAAACCCTATAAAACCGCTGCGACCGGGGTCCATCCAATCGGTCTGACTTCAGTCCGACTCCCAGGGCAGCGAGATCGCGCGTCCACTCCCCGGAACATCGCGTGCCCGAGTCATGGCCCAGGGGCTGTACCACGAGGAGTTCGCCCGCGCAGGCAAGCGGGCGGGGCTGCAGGTCTGGAGAATTGAGAAGCTGGAGCTGGTGCCGGTGCCCGAGAGCGCGCACGGCGACTTCTACGTCGGGGATGCCTACCTGGTGCTCCACACGACGCAGGCCAGCCGGGGCTTCACCTACCGTCTGCACTTCTGGCTGGGTAAGGGGCCCGCCGGCCGCGGGGCCGCCCGGGGATCGCGAGCGGCGGGCTGCGGGGAGGCAGCGCTGGCTGGACCCACCTGGAGACCCGCCGCGCCGGTTGCGCCTCGGTGGGCGCCCCCTCCAATTTTGGGGTTGGACACCTTCCACTCGCGAGAGTCCGCGCCTGCAAACGCGGCAGCAAACGCAGGGCGCGGCGAAGTGGGGAGCAGTCTTGCCTCCATCGCTTTGACCTTTGTCGAGTCCGCCTCCCAGGTTTTGCAGCTGGTTCCTCTAGCTTCTCCCCCTTTCACCTTCCAAACTCCCGCTTCCTCCCAGGGCGGCTGCCAGCCGCGCCCTGGGGCCGGCCAGGTTAGGCTCACCTTCCGACAAGTTCAGTCCTGGTTTCCCTGTCAGCGAGATGAAGTCAAACAAGTTTGTGGGCATTCGCCCGCAGCCGCGGGAAGTCCTTTAATATATATATATATGTATATGTATATATAGCCTTGGACTCAGCTTAGCGTTCTCTAGTAAATGAAACGGTTAAGTAAGTTCTTGGCTGCTTTAAAAATCATATTCCAAGCCTGCACCGCGCTTCTTGCACCTTTGGTGAACAGCAATTCCTCTTGATTAGGATGCTGGCGGCCTTATCAATACAAAGTAAATAACTTTCTATGGCAGATTTTGTATTTAGATGAGTTGCTTTATAATGAGTATTTCTATATTTATTACCTATGTGTTTGAACAAGGACACAGTTTGAAACAAAACAGCTCCTTCATCGGTAGTAATTATTTTGGGCTTCACCCGCACCGGGCTCTTAGGACACTGGGCCTTGTGTGTTCTACTTTTTCCACCTTCTACTTTTTCTCGTAAACATCCTGAATGTCTAACCTCTCCCTGTGAGATCCTGTGCCACTAGGCACACCCCGTCTAACAACACACCGATTATCTGAGCCTTATTGCCTTCGCTGAGAATCAACTTGCCTCCCCTAGACTGTGTTTATTTTTAGTTTTATTCATTATGGGGAAAACACACAAAACCACATACATATACATTTTGAAGTCCCTGAAAGTCGTTTTTCCTTCCTAACATTTGAAAATTTTGAGGCAAGATGGTAGAGAACACTGAGAAGTGATGTTCTCAATATTAGCCACCACCTGGAGCAAACACTTCCAAATGAGAAATCCATACAGGGAGACAGGACTGTTTCATTATAACATTTATTTGATACTAAAATTTTGTGCCTGCTTGAGGAGGCTGAGGCTGAGATCCAAACTCANAGTCGTTTTTCCTTCCTAACATTTGACCATTTTGAGGCAAGATGGTAGAGAACACTGAGAAGTGATGTTCTCAATATTAGCCACCACCTGGAGCAAACACTTCCAAATGAGAAATCCATACAGGGAGACAGGACTGTTTCATTATAACATTTATTTGATACTAAAATTTTGTGCCTGCTTGAGGAGGCTGAGGCTGAGATCCAAACTCATTGTGGTTTTCTAGTGTAACGTCACTATTCCTTTTATCACAGACAGTGATCTATTTATGTTTTATACCAAGAATCACTCCACTGAAATCTTAATGTATAACTGATGTTCATGAATGAGTGGTGCCACATAGAATAGTAATGCTTTCACCTTGATCCTTCTGTTTAGAACTTAGTTCTGCAATGAGTAAAAGTGTTGTAAATGAATGAATGAATCAGACTTCAGAAAGGGAAGAGAAACTAAACTGATGTAGTTCATCAGTTTCAGAAAATGTAATAGAAATGCTTTGGGCAGAAACATTTTATGATCTTAAAGATCTATAAACACTGAACTTAATAGTGCGTTAATTAATAGGTTAATTCAGTAACTTTGAATGTGTCCAGCACTGTGTAAGGCATTTTTGCATACGAAAACTTAAGGACCTTCCCTGAAAGTTTACAATCTCAATGATGCAATAAAACAAAAGTGATAGAACACAGGTAAAATGTGATGAGCGCCAGTAAAGAGACACAAAGTGTCTGTGGTCATTGGAAAGCAGAAAAGCCTTGATGGAAAAGAAGGAAAATGGGGGGAGTTGGGAGGGATTGTGTGATAGAAACTCATGGGAAATGTGGACAGTTTAGAGCACAGTAGCCAGCAGGACCTGTAGGTGTAACTAGACCTAAATTTGGGCTTCCCAAGTGGCACAGTGGTTAAAGAACCCTTGTCAATGCAGTAGACACAGGAGATGGGAGTGTGATCTCTGGGTTGGGAAGATCCCCTGGAGGAAGAAGTGACAACCCACTCCAGTATTCTTGCCTGGGAAATCCCCTGGACAGAGGAGCCTGACAGGCTGCTGTCCACGGAGTAGCAAAGAGTCAGATACGACTGAGCACAAGCACACCATTAGACTAAATGGGGGTGAATTCATGAGGTTTGTTTAGAAAAACAGATTGAGAGGACCTTCCAAGAGGGAGAGCTGAAAGTTCAAGGGAAGAGAAAGCCTGACTAAAGGAAGTCAGTTGAGAAGAAGATGAAAGAGAATAGAGTTAAAATCAGCCTGGAATGAGAAGGAGCAGAGCGTAGAAATGAAAAAACAGGCCAGCTGAGAGGAAGAAAAGGGAAACAGGAAGAAGTGGGACCCAAAAGAGCAGAACCAGAAGAGTTATCTTCCCTGGCCTCTCCCTCAGTGTCTTTCCATAATAGCCTCACATATCTCAGATCTTTTTATTTGATTATTTTTCTTTTCCTTTACAAAGTAAGCATTTATTGCATGTAATTTAGAAGTTGTTGCATTGGTTCTTCCTGAAAAAAAATTTCAGGTTTTGCATCTAGCAACTAGTCTGTGCTGGGTTCTATATCAAGGCACGGTGAATCCAAAAAACTGGGTGAGAGTATACAACATACAATACAAAGAACTTATACACCGGCTGGGAAGGACACTGAGAAGCTGGAGTTTTATACATTGCTTGTGGTGGGAGTGGAATATAAATGCACAACCATTATGGAAAAGACTTTGGCAGTTTCTTATGAAACTGAACATGCAACTTCCATATGACCCAGTAGTTGCATTCACAGGCATTTAATCCAGAGAAATTTCATATTCATGCAAGAACCAGTACATCGATGTCATAGCAGCTTTATTTGAATAGACAAAAATTTCAGTCAGCCCACATAACTTTCAACAGGTTACTGATTAAACAAGTGGCACGTCTATACCAAGGACTACTACTCAACAACAGAAAGGAACAAACTTTTTTAAAATTAATTTTTATTGGAGTATAGTTGCTTTACAATGTTATTTTAGTTTCTATTGGAGCAAAGTGAATCAACTATACATATGTATGTATATATACACATTAACTTCCTTCCCATTTAAGTCACCACCAAGCATTGAGTAGAGTTCGCTGAGCTATCCAGTACATTCTCATTAGTAATCTATTATATACATAGTGTCAATAGCGTATATGTGTCAATGGCAATCTCCCCATTCATCCCACTCTCCTTCCCCACATGGTGTCCATACATTTGTTCTCTGTGGCTCTATCTCTATTTCTGTTTTGCAAATAAGATCATCGATACCATTTTTCTACCTTCCACATATATGCGCTAATATATGATATTTGTTTTTCTCTTTCTGACATCACTCTGGATGAGAGCCCCAAACTCCAGATAAACACAAATCAGATAAATCCCTTAGGGAATTATGCCTAATGGGGAGAAGAAAAACAACACCAGAAGGTCTCATGCTATATGATTCTACTCATATAACATTTAAAAAATCTAGATTCATTGCTACCAGAGGTTAAGGATGAGGTGAGGAAGGAGTGGTTCAGGTGGGAGGTGGGTGGAGTTTTAAAAAGGCACCATGAAGGATTTTTTGGTGATGGAACTATACAGTGTCTTGACTATGATGGTGGGTGTGTAAGTTTACACATGTGATAAAATTATATTTAATTAATGTACAAATGCAGATGACTACAAGTAAAATTGGGGAAATATGAAAAGTGTAAGTGGATTGTATCAGTGTCAATATTCCGGTTGTGGCAGTCTGTGCTGTCCTGTACTTATATACTTATACTTTAATGTATGTATACTGAATTAGTGGAGAAGGCAATGGCACCCCACTCCAGTATTCTTGCCTGAAAAATCCCATGGACGGAGGAGCCTGGTANGAAGAGAAAGCCTGACTAAAGGAAGTCAGTTGAGAAGAAGATGAAAGAGAATAGAGTTAAAATCAGCCTGAAATGAGAAGGAGCATAGCATAGAAATGAAAAAACAGGCCAGCTGAGAGGAAGAAAAGGGAAACAGGAAGAAGTGGGACCCAGAAGAGGAGAACAGAAGAGTTATCTTCCCTGGCCTCTCCCTGTGTCTTTCCATAATACCCTCGCATATCTCAGATCTTTTTACTTGATTTTTTTTTTTTTCCTTTACAAAGTAAGCTTTTATTGCATGTAATTTAGAAGTTGTTGCATTGGTTCTTCCTGAAAAAAAATTTCAGTTTTGTACCTAGCAGTTTAAATGCATCTAGCAACTAGTCTGTGCTGGGTTCTATATCAAGGCACGGTGAATCCAAAAAACTGGATGAGAGTATACAACATACAATACAAAGAACTTATACACCGGCTGGGAAGGACACTGAGAAACTGGAGTTTTGTACATTGCTTGTGGTGGGAGTGGAATATAAATGCACAACCATTATGGAAAAGACTTTGGCAGTTTCTTATGAAACTGAACATGCAACTTCCATGTGACCCAGTAGTTGCATTCACAGGGATTTAATCCAGAGAAATTTCATATTCATGCAAGAACCAGTACATTGATGTCATAGCAGCTTTATTTGAATAGACAAAAATTTCAGTCAGCCCACATAACTTTGAACAGGTTACTGATTTAAAAAGTGGCTCATCTATACCAAGGACTACTACTCAACAAC
The DNA here is from genome assembly GCA_006410695.1 of Philantomba maxwellii. Taxonomy (NCBI): domain Eukaryota; kingdom Metazoa; phylum Chordata; class Mammalia; order Artiodactyla; family Bovidae; genus Philantomba; species Philantomba maxwellii. The sequence goes on along the minus strand of SJYS01015964.1, from coordinate 859,741 downwards.
AAAAAGGAACAAACTTTTTTAAAATTAATTTTTATTGGAGTATAGTTGCTTTACAGTGTTATGTTAGTTTCTGTTGTACAGCAAAATGAATCAACTAGACATATGTGTGTATATATATATATATATATATACACATTAATTTCCTTCCCATTTAAGTCACCACCAAGCACTGAGTAGAGTTCCCTGAGCTATCCAGTACATTCTCATTAGTAATCTATTATATACATAGTGTCAATAGCGTATATGTGTCAATGGCAATCTCCCCATTCATCCCACTCTCCTTCCCCAGGTGGATTCCATACATTTGTTCTCTGTGGCTCTATCTCTATTTCTGTTTTGCAAATGAGATCATCAATACCATTTTTCTAGCTTCCACATATATGCGCTAATATGTAATATTTGTTTTTCTCTTTCTGACATCACTCTGGATGAGAACCCCAAACTCCAGATAAACACAAGTCAGATGAATCCCTTAGGGAATTATGCCTAATGGGGAGAAGAAAAACAACACCAGAAGGTCTCATGCTATATGATTCTACTCATATAACATTTAAAAAATCTAGATTCATTGCTACCAGAGGTTAAGGACGAGGTGAGGAAGGAGTGGTTTAGGTGGGAGGTGGGTGGAATTTTTAAAAGGCACCATGAAGGATTTTTTGGTGATGGAACTATACAGTGTCTTGACTATTATGGTGGGTATGTAAATTTACACATGTGATAAAATTATATTTAATTAATGTACAACTGCTGATGACTACAAGTAAAATTGGGGAAATATGAAAAGTGTAAGTGGATTGTATCAGTGTCAATATCCCGGTTGTGGCAGTCTGTGCTGTCCTGTACCTATATACTTATACTTTAATGTATGTATACTGAATTAGTGGCGAAGGCAATGGCACCCCACTCCAGTACTCTTGTCTGGAAAATCCCATGGACGGAGGAGCCTGGTAGGCTGCAGTCCATAGGGTTGCGAAGAGTCGGACACAATTGAACAAATTCACTTTCACTTTTCACTTTCATGCGTTGGAGAAGGAAATGGCAACCCACTCCAGTGTTCTTGCCTGGAGAATCCCAGGGACAGGGGAGCCTGGTGGGCTGCCGTCTATGGGGTCGCACAGAGTCGGACACGACTGAAGCGACTTAGCAGCAGCAGTGGCATACTGATTAGTATACATACAGTACACTAATTTAGTATACTAAACTATACATACTAAAGTTTTACAAAATGTTCCATTTGAGGAAACTTGGTCTATTGATCCATCTGTCTATTCTTCAACCAATACCACACTATCTTAATTAATTATTGTGCCTGTATAGTAAAACTTAATATCAGATAGAGTTAGTTTTTTTAACTTATTTTACTTTGTCAGGATTGCCTTAGCTACTCTAGGGACTGTGCCTTTTCACATTTATTTTATAACAAACTCATGTGATCTGTAATAAACCTTGATATGATTTTGACAGGAACAGCATTAAGTCTATAGGTCAATTTGGGGAAAATTGACATTTATTATATTACAAGACTTACAGTTCATGAACACTGTCTTTACTAAGGTCTTTGATTTTTATCATCATTTTGTAGTTGCTAGCAT
>SJYS01015964.1:807496-817630 GCA_006410695.1 Philantomba maxwellii | reverse complement strand
ATTGCTTGAAAATAAGAAAATTTATTCAGTCATTCTTTTGACAAGTTGATTAGATATTCATGATGGATAGTTATATTTAAGATCTGAGTATCTTGTAAGTAAAATCTAGAGTTGAATTATAGAGGTGTTTCTTAAATTATCCTTTAGAGATACCTGTTTAGACAAAGAGTAAAATTTTAGTTATATTTCCCCAAAGTACTTTGCCCAGTGAAATTTTTAGCTTAATTATGATGCTACACTAAATTCCTTGAGGGCAAGGAAGTGCCTTATTATCTGTGTAACCTTCACGGCTCTAACTCATTGCTCGTTAATATGAAGATAATACAATTAACTGCGAACTTTAAGTTACTAGATAACCAATTACATTTGTGTTCCTCTTGCATAGAGGATAGTATTGCTTTAAAAATTTTCTTGTATTTTAGATGATAGTGTTGGCGAAGATATGAAGAAAGCCATATGACTGATTAACTTTTAAAACTGACAACATTGATATAGGAGCAGTTAGTGTTTAGATAAGCATAATCTATATATTCTGCTAGTCTTCTGTCTATAAATCAATAGTTACAACTTANTAGATGATAGTGTTGGCGAAGATATGAAGAAAGCCATACGACTGATTAACTTTTAAAACTGACAACATTGATATAGGAGCAGTTAGTGTTTAGATAAGCATAATCTATATATTCTGCTAGTCTTCTGTCTATAAATCAATAGTTACAACTTACCTCCTGGAAAGTGATAACCGAGTCTTGAGCTTATCTGCCTTCCCATGTATTAGGTAGATTGTATGTTCTCCAGGTGAGAATACCTAGTACAGGAAGAAATAGATAGCTGATGTCTAAAACAGTTCATTCTGTGAAAGCGCAGGTCCCCAGGAGCTACATTTGGGTCTTGCCATCTGTAAAATCTTCCTTCCCAGGTCTAGTCAGTTCCCCATTTAGTGTTCAGTAAAATTGGACACCATTTCTATTTTTGTTCACTTAGGGTCCAAAACCCTCCTCTCACTCTCTAGCACACATCAGTGCTGGCCACTAACGTTGACCACTTTGAATGGTCACTGTCAATAATCCTGGTGCTGCCTCTCCTGATGCCTGTGTTAAAAGTAATACACTCCATGAACTCTAAGAAACTATAGAGATGTAGGGCTTTATTTTTGAAATCACCCTATATATTTATTTTTCTCCAATACTTTACATCAAAGGCTCAGGTACTAATGCGTCCCAAGGTTGTACAATTTGAATTTACAGAAAGTAAAAGCAGGAATGTTTTTGAATGTTTAATAATCTAAGCATTGGAATAGTCATACATTTTTATCACATAAAGTAAAAGATGAAGAGAAAGCAAGTTAGAATTTGCAAATTTATAATTCTGTTGACATTCCATGAAGCTTCTTTGTGGAAACGTTTGCTTTCATAGCATAATCTAGAGTTTGCTGGATTTATATGGGATTATATTTTAATCTTTTAACTAAAATAATATTGTATATTTGAATCAAGTTGATCATTTTGTAAGTGATACCACAAAGAATAAGAGAAACTTTATCTTCTGGGGGTGATTTTTGATTAAATATATTAACCCCCATTTATCTTTGTAGGATAGTGTCAAATGAACCAAAGAAGTACCACTCAATAGAATTGGGAGCTATTTTGAAAATCCCCTCATGACAATTTTGGAATACAACGAGTATGCAATATTTTTAAACGGTCTAAAGATTTATAGGGAAATTGTATGCTGCTGCTACTGCTGCTAAGTCACTTCAGTCGTGTCCGACTCTGTGTGACCCCATAGACGGTAGCCCACGAGGCTTCCCCTGTCACTGGGATTCTCCAGGCAAGAACACTGGACTGGGTTGCCATTTCCTTCTCCAACGCATGAAAGTGAAAAGTGAAAGTGAAGTCGCTCAGTCGTGTCCGACTCTTTGTGACCCCATGGACTGCAGCCCACCAGGCTCCACCGTCCATGGGATTTTCCAGGCAAGAGCACTGGAGTGGGGTGCCATTGCCTTCTCCAGGAAATAGTATAAGAATGAAAATCACAGGTTTTTAGTGTTAGGGAATAATCATGGGTATTTTGAACTCCTTAAATGTAAAACACAAGGTTGTTTTGGGGGTTTGTAACACACACACAGATCACTCATTAAAGTAGTTTCTGTTGCTCTCCTGTGTATGTCCTCAGTCACTAAGTCGTGTCCAGCTCTTTGTAACTCCATGGACTGTCGCTCGCCAGGCTCCTCTGTCCATGGGATTTCCCAGGAAAGCATACCGGAGTGGGTTGCCATTTCCTTCTCTGGGGGTCTTCCTGACCCAAGGACCGAACCTGCATCTACTGCAATGGCAGGCAGATTCTTTACTGTCTGGGCCACCTGGGAAGCACCTCTCACCCTCTTAATTCCTTGTGAGTCACAACTTCATGCTTTGCGAGGATGGAAATCTGAGTTGTGTAAGATATTACTTTGGTCAGTAGGCACTGTAAGCATATTAACACTAAGAGACAACAGAAAACGTTTTGTTAGAGCAATGTGCTTGCTAGAGAAGTACACTTCTCTGCACTTCTTGTTAGAGAAGTACACTTCTCTTTGTGTGCTATCCAAATAGCTTTAGCTTCCTTGTTTACCCCTCCTTTATTTTCCAGCCTCTTTTAGTTCTTGGGAAATTGAACAATGTCTTACATACTTTGGAATTTCCTAGTCATGTCGCGTGGTGTCTGGCACCCCAGAGAAGTTCACCAGAATATGTTGTGTGATTGAAATAACATTGTTATGAGAGCCATGTGGCCCATTTATGGGTTTACCATTCAAAGATTTCTGAGGTAAGAGGATTCAAAATATTTGCCACTCTCTCTAGACAAATCCGCATATTACATATTAAGTAGAGAGGAAGTATCAGACGTACCAGCAAATAGAAATCTTTCCATTTATTCTCTCTGTTGCAGTACACTTAAATTATCCCCCATTTTGCTTTACAGTAAATGATACTTAGTACACACGCCGAGTCAACAGAATTATAGTGACAGGTAGGGCATCTGCAAGGCTATGCTTCTAAGAGCACTGCAGTTGCTGTAGCTACTTGTATCTACCACTTATTGATAGCTTATTTTCTGTGCCAGGCACTGTTCAAGGCGCTGTTCATTTGTTATTTATTTTAACAAATATTTTTATTGGATGCATGCTCAGTTGCTTCCGTTGTATCTCAGTCTTTGCGCCCCTATGGACTGCAGCCTGCCAAGCCCTTCTGTCCTTGGGATTCTTCAGGCAAGAATACTGGAGTGGGTTGCCATGCCCTCCTCCAGGGGATCTTCCCAACCCAGGGATCGAACCTGGGTCTCCAGCACTGCAGGCAGATTCTTTACCTCTGAGCCACCAGCCAAGTCCTCTCTAGTATTTAATTCAGGTACCCACTTTGTTCCTCATTGGCTCATCCAGTGGGGGCAGTTGAAATATTCTGAACAAAGATAAGAAATATATAAAAGTATAGCTAACCATAAACTACAAGAAGATGATTTTTCAAATAATTTACTTTATCATACCAAAGTTCAACATAAAGATTCATGACCTGACTGATAAGATGTCACTTTATATAGTCAATCCAAGCTAATACTGCTTGGCAAGCTTTTCTGAATGAGGTAATTTCTCCTTTAGTTTGTAGCTGAAGTGAGGGAAGAGTGATAAGCCCTATCAGGAGAATAATGCAGTTCCATGACAGATGGCCTGTATGGAAGGGTGGCTCTTCCCTATATCTGAATTGATAAACTAACACAAATATTACACTAGAATGGCATGCTTCTCAATTAGTAATATTTCTCCTCATGTTTGCTGTGATATTAGTAATTATATATATGCCAGTTCAGTTCACTCGCTCAGTCGTGTCCGACTCTTTGCGACCCCATGAATCACAGCACGCCAGGCCTCCCTGTCCATCACCAACCCCCGGAGTTCACTCAGACTCACGTCCATCGAGTCTGTGATGCCATCCAGCCATCTCATCCTCGGTCGTCCCCTTCTCCTCCTGCCTCCAATCCCTCCCAGCATCAGAGTCTTTTCCAGTAAGTCAACTCTTCGCATGAGGTGGCCAAAGTACTGAAGTTTCAGCTTTAGCATCATTCCCTCCAAAGAAATGATTGATTGCCTTTAGAATGGACTGATTGCCTTTAGAATGGACTGGTTGGATCTCCTTGCAGTCCAAGGGACTCTCAAGAGTCTTCTCCAACACCACAGTTCAAAAGTATCAGTTCTTCGGCGCNCAGTCGCTCAGTCGTGTCCGACTCTTTGCGACCCCATGAATCGCAGCACGCCAGGCCTCCCTGTCCATCACCAACTCCCGGAGTTCACTCAGACTCACGTCCATCGAGTCTGTGATGCCATCCAGCCATCTCATCCTCGGTCGTCCCCTTCTCCTCCTGCCTCCAATCCCTCCCAGCATCAGAGTCTTTTCCAGTAAGTCAACTCTTCGCATGAGGTGGCCAAAGTACTGAAGTTTCAGCTTTAGCATCATTCCCTCCAAAGAAATGATTGATTGCCTTTAGAATGGACTGATTGCCTTTAGAATGGACTGGTTGGATCTCCTTGCAGTCCAAGGGACTCTCAAGAGTCTTCTCCAACACCACAGTTCAAAAGTATCAGTTCTTCGGCGCTCAGCCTTCTTCACAGTCCAACTCTCACATCCATACATGACCACTGGAAAAACCATATGTGTATACAAATATATGTATAGTAATAAAAGAACTGATAGCAAGACTGTGTTTCATTTGGCAGTTTCAGGTGATTTTTTCTTATCCCTGTGCTAAGAATTAACCAGACTCAAATATCAAAGGGATAGATCTCTGAGATTCAGTGATTTGCAACTCATTGACATTCATTTTATAAATTAAATATTAAAAAATATAATAATAATTTCATCTTATTCTCCTTTACACGTGTAAGGGCAAATGGTTCACTAGTTGGCTGAATTTTCTGTTCACTTTTTCTTCTTTCTAGCTGCATTTTTCTTTAGGTGATGCAAGTGCTTCTTCTCAATGACACAAAAATTCAATAACCTAAGAAGCAAATTTGTCATGGATTTTATTTGCTGCAGAGGTGGTAAAACAAGCAGCCCCAGGACAAACATCCAGGGCCTGCTTGCACCTGGCATTCGTGTATAGGCTGTACATGGATAAGCTAGTTTACTTCATAAACAGCCCTACGACGTGGATACATTTATTATCCCCTGCCTTGGTTTATGTTCTTCAAATGCTTATTCAGGGAAAAGGACTTGGGAGCAGATTGTTATTTGGAAGATGATCCTGGAAGCATGGAGTAGGAGTAAAATGAGGCAATAGTTAGTAAGTTACGTACTGCTGCAGGCAACTGGGACCTAGTCCCAGGGGAACCCTCTGAGAAACTGAATGGAAAACACTTTGGAACTGGCCCACTGAAGGCTGAGGTGGCTGCAGGATTTAGCTGGTAACTCTCATCCCTCATTGGTTGAGGGTTACCCCTTGGGTATTAGCTCCCCAGAACCTCCAGCTGCCTTGTGTTGTGGGTATGGTACAGGTTCGTGGCCAGATCATGCTATCAGGTAAGAGAGCAGAAGGCTTTGGTCTTTAAGGAATTACTTGCTGATGAGTTTGGGGGTAGACCCAGGTGAGATGGGCAAAACACCAATAGCATCTCTGCATCTGCACTCTATGAAGAAAGTTGGAGAGAGCCTATGTAACTTGCCCATGTGGGTTGGGAGTAGAACGTCTGTGGTTCACAGATCATGGTAGATTTTCACTCAATGGCAGATCTTAAACATGCAGAGAGATGGGACCCACATTTGTTGATCTTCCAAAGTTTTGCTACGCACTTTTGACAGCCATACCTATTTTGTGTATTCTGTACTGAAAGTGTTAGCTTTTGTAGCACAATTTTTGTGCTCAATAGGCTGGTTTGACCCTTTATTTTATATCACTTAGGATTAGCATGCAACCTTTCATCCATACTGTAGAGACATTAAGTGCAGGGTAATTGGGGTAGACATTTTCTTTGAAAGAAAATACATTGTTTCAATGTGAGTATAAAAGGTAGGCAAATATTTTCCAAGCACCTCAGAGTACCTGAAAGCCATTTTGAATTTGCTCAGTTAAATGTTGGTGCATAATTAATTGGTGAATTAATTCCCAAGCACCAACATTTAACTGAGCAAATTCAAAATGGCTTTCATGTACTCTGAGGTGCTTGAAAAATATCTGGTTTTTTGAATTAAATAAAGAGGAAACTTTCACAACTCTCTTGTCATAAAACTCTACCTATGATTAAGTTTTATATGTAAGTCAGGTTTATTTACCTCATTTAATCATCATCATAACTGTGAGTGGCATTAATTATTATACCATTTAAAATATGAGAATAAAGTCACAGAGCCATTTAGTTGTGGGTCCATCCAGCTCAGATTGTCTAATATTAGTAAGAGAAGGGATTTTGAAAATGACAAGGGTGCAGGGTGCTCATTGTGAAGCATTAAGATTAGGAACCATAAAAGTGTCCATTCAAGCACTGGTCAGGTAGGTCCAAATGGGTTTGAGATCTTACAGGAAAAAGATTTAATAATCCCCAGAAGGAGCAGAAAGCCTAGAATCTCTTAAGATTTGACCCAGGGCAACCTGCAGACCACCAACCTATGCTAATTTGCCCACAAGATTAATTCTTTTTGTGAAGGTATGGGCTTCCCAGGTGGCGCTAGTAATAAAGAACCCACCTGCCAGTGCAGGAGATGTAAGAGACGTGGGTTCGATCCCTGGGTTGGGAAGATGCCCTGGAGAAGGAAATGGCAATCCACTCCAGAGTTCTTGCCTGGAGAATCCCATGGACTGAGGAGACTGGAGGGCTGCAGTCCACAGGATTGCAAAGAGCTGGACATGACTGAAGTGACTTAGCCCACATGCATGTGAAAGTCAGAAATGCTCGGCAGACTTGTCCTGATGGTTAAGATGAGTGAGCCATGCTAACAAAGCTGATACCACTAAAGGTTTAAATTGTATCACTGTACCCAGCCCAGGGTCTCTCCAAATACACAGTGCCAGGGCTTCATTCAGAATCTCTGGGGCTGGGATTCAGACTTGAGTGTTCTTTATCATAACTTCTAGGTGATTCTAGTATGCAGTCAGCGGAAAACAGCTGCTCTATTTTAGTAAGTTGACATTCTGGCTTATATATTTTAATAACTTGGGAGTTATGTTTCCATGTTAAAAAAAATCATATTAGCTTTATGTAGTATTGATTTGTGGATTAGCTTTCCATATTATAATAATTTATGGGTTAACTTTCTCATGATGTTGATTCCCTAAGTATAATCTCTACAGTGTGGATGTTACTGTAATGCTGAGGTTCAGGTCTGCATCATGATCAGTTCCCCTAGGCCACAGCATTCTCTGCATCCTCCTGAGCTACATTGTCAAATGAGGCATGTATTTGATGTGTGAGACACAAGTGGCTATTTAGGTTTTGATTTAAATCAGCTAAAATTAAATAACACTTAAAATTTAGTTACTTGGTGACATTCACCACCTTTCAGGTGCTCAGTAGCTACAGGTAGCTAGTGACTACCATATTGGATCACACAGATATGAAGCATTATAGTCACAGAAAATTCTACTGGACAGCCCTGAGCGAGATAATGAAACGAAGCTCTCTTGTAGACACTCATTTCACTTTTGTCCTTTTATCCAAACAGGTATTTCACATGCTTTCCCTCGGTCTAAAATACCTTACCCACTATTTGATGTATTGAATTACCCTTTATATGACTTATCAGTAAAGGGATAAAGGTGTTTTAGAGGTGGGGAAGCACATCAGTGAGAGAGAGCAGGAGGGCAAATGTTGGACTGTTTCCATATTAGGTGGAGCTGGCTACAGGAGGGTGCCACTTTTCTCAGAATTGCCTGTCATTTTATATGAGTGTTTCTTCCCTATTATCAAATATTAGTCTTACCAAAGACATAGACTGTCTCGAAGTAAGTAAATATACTGTAACTATGAGGCTGTACTTCACTTAACAATTTCTTTCTGTTCACCATATGCTTGCACTGTATTGATCTTTTTTCCAGGTAGGGAAAGGAAATAAGATACAGAAACTATTGAGCAATTAAAAATTTAGCTCTTAGAATGCAGAAACTTACTCTGTTTTTAGTGAAAAAAGAAGCAGAGCCATTTACAGTAAAATAATTAAGGTAAAAACAATACCATGTATCATTCTCTTAAAAGCACTGCATGCAGTAGGAGTTGGAATTCCAGGGGGTTAGTTACATCCTTGCTTCAGTGTTTTTAAGACCCGGATCTAAGGCACACTCCTAACTCGTTTTCCTAATCTTGAGATGAAATCGGGTTGAGAAGTACATAAGACCCTCTGTTTAACACTGTAGGACTTGACACCAGTGTAAATAATTTTTATCCCAGGTGATTTGGAGTTTGAGTTATATACTGTTCTTCTTCCAGGCCACATAATTATCTCTTCTTTTCTTATTATTTACTTCAATTTCTTACTGTAAAGTGTCCAAGCATCTTGGCGTTTCTGTTGAATGTCAAAGAAGGGAAAATGGATCTTGTATGAGCTATATTGCAAATGTTGGAATTTTATATCCAAAACAGATGGCTCTGGCTAAAAGCTTCAAAATAAATAAAGACAATTGCAAATGTGAGAAGTCAGTAAGGATTATGAAAGTATAGCAAAGTTTTCCTTAACTGCTTGATCCTTCTTTCTAAGAAAACAAATTTACACATAGGCCAGCTTATGCTTTAAACAAAGTTGCAGTGGATCCTACAAAAGAAACACACAAGATGCTGAGGATGGTCTTGGGCACAGGTCGTGAAAACCTAGAAATTCTGAAGATAGGGGATTGTGAATATAGAGCTGGGTTGTGTGTTTGCTTTAATAATTTAATATAAATATCTCCTGATATTTATATTAGTTGTTGTTTAGAATTAGAGTTGTTTTGAATTGAGCTCCTGATGAAGGCAAAGAATAAACAGCAGAAAAGAAAGTCTAGACAAAGAACAAAATTGTATTTCCACAAATTTCCAACCTCTTTAATATATTTGGAGTAGTGTNGATATTTATATTAGTTGTTGTTTAGAATTAGAGTTGTTTTGAATTGAGCTCCTGATGAAGGCAAAGAATAAACAGCAGAAAAGAAAGTCTAGACAAAGAACAAAATTGTATTTCCACAAATTTCCAACCTCTTTAATATATTTGGAGTAGTGTTTTACATTGTTAAGCATTTCCATTATGTTACTGATAAAACAGAGAGGAAAAGATACAGATACTCCCATTTTTGTATTCACATCCCATCTGTAACAAACTAGGCCCTCATCTGTAACAAACTAGTCCCTGTGATCTTTGGAGCTACTTCATTTCCTAGCTGAAAACTTAAGAACCCGGGGGCCCTGCTAGCTCCTTCTAGGTCTTTACATTAACAAGTGCTTCTTTGGTCAAAATGCCTAGAGCTGTTAGGGATCCACTAATATTTACTATCCTTTGATGAATTGAAGGAATGCGGCTGAGACAGAAGCCTAAGGTAGTCAGGCTTGTCTGATGGCTTAGGTGGTAAAGAATCTGCCTGCACTGCAGGAGACCTGGGTTTGATCCCTGGGTTGGGAGGATCCCCTGGAGAAGGAAATGGGAACCCACTCCAGTATTCTTGCCTGGAGAATCCCATGGATAGAGAAGTCTGTTGGGCTCTACAGTACGTGGAGTCACAAAGAGTCAGATACGCTTTTGTGACTAAACCACCATCACAAAGTTAAAATGAAGTGGTAATTACTCTAGTTTAAGTAAGGCAATGGCACCCCACTCCAGTACTCTTGCCTGGAGAATCCCATGGATGGAGGAGCCTGGTAGGCTGTAGCCCATGGGGTCACGAAGAGTCGGACACGACTGAGCAACTTCACTTTCACTTTTCACTTTCATGCATTGGAGAAGGAAATGGCAACCCACTCCAGTGTTCTTGCCTGGAATCCCAGGGACAGGGGAGCCTGGTGGGCTGCTGTCTATGGGGTCACACAGACTGAAGCGACTTAGCAGCAGCAGCAAGTAATAAGTTACCACTGGGAAACAAAAACGAAATGTCAACATTTTTTAAATAAAAGTTTTTATAGTTTTATTAAAAAAATACATATTGAAA
>SJYS01015964.1:789086-807434 GCA_006410695.1 Philantomba maxwellii | reverse complement strand
TTTCTTTGGGATTGGAATGAAAACTGACCTTTTCCAGTCCTGTGGCCACTGCTCAGTTTTCCAAATTTGATGACATATTGAGTGTAGCACTTTCACAGCATCATCTTTCAGGATTTTATATGCTACCTTAATCTTAATTCTGCCTTCAATATTTTAAGTTATTATTAATCAATTGTATCAGTTGTATTTATTGAATATCATTTTTTGTCAGGTGTAGTGTGTGCTAAGTTACTTCAGTCATGTCTGACTCTTTGCTACCCCATGGAATGTAGCCCATAGGCTCCTCTGTCCATGGGATTCTCCAGGAAAGAATACTGGAGTGGATTGCCATTTCCTCCTCTAGAGGATCTTCCAGGGATCAAACCCATGCCTCTTGCATCTCCTGTATTGGCAGATGGGTTCTTTATCACTAGCACCACTGAGAAGCCTGTTATTTGTCAAGAACTAACAATTATTTTTATTAAACAGTATTAATTTTCACCACAACCTGAAAGAGCATTTGTTAGCATAATTCATTTTGCAGATTAGAAAGCTGAGTTTCAAAAGTAAAGTAACATACTGATAAATAGTATCTATAGACATTTCATATGGAGGCAAACCCCTTTATTTTTCCACTTTTCCATTCTGAAAGGTATCATTGCAAAGACATCCTTGAGGAACAATAATGCGTTTAACCATGATTAGAATTTTTAATTAATGTCATGACTTCTAGTGTCTTTCATAAGTATATGCTCAATCTTTTTTAAAAATTTATTTATAGATACTTATTTTTGCAGCACTTGGTCNCTGATAAATAGTATCTATAGACATTTCATATGGAGGCAAACCCCTTTATTTTTCCACTTTTCCATTCTGAAAGGTATCATTGCAAAGACATCCTTGAGGAACAATAATGCGTTTAACCATGATTAGAATTTTTAATTAATGTCATGACTTCTAGTGTCTTTCATAAGTATATGCTCAATCTTTTTTAAAAATTTATTTATAGATACTTATTTTTGCAGCACTTGGTCTTAGCTGTTGCACGGGCTTGCTCCAATTGTGGCACATGGGGCCACTCTTCGTTGTGTTGTGCAGGCCTCTCACTGCTGCAGAGCATGGGCTCCAGGGCATGCAGGCTTCAGTAGCTCCAGCATGTAAGCTCTGTAGCTGTGGCTTGTAGTCACCAGNTTGGTCTTAGCTGTTGCACGGGCTTGCTCCAATTGTGGCACATGGGGCCACTCTTCGTTGTGTTGTGCAGGCCTCTCACTGCTGCAGAGCATGGGCTCCAGGGCATGCAGGCTTCAGTAGCTCCAGCATGTAAGCTCTGTAGCTGTGGCTTGTAGTCACCAGAGCTCAAGCTCAGTAGTTCGGTGCACCGACCCAGTTACTCCATGACATGTGGTATCTTCCTGGACCAGGGATGGAAACTGTGTCTCCTGCATTGGCAGGTGGATTCTTATCCATTGTCTCACCAGGGAAGCCCCCTTCTAGTGTCTTTTACATCATGTCCTACTGATGTGACAGTATGAGTAGTTTATCTATTTCTGTAAACTAATCTTGATATAGAAGAGTAGAGATTTTCAAAATCCAAGATTAAATGTAAATCGTTAATCATTGAGGTAAGCTACCCAAACAGAGAATCCTTTTAAACCAAACACACCTTCAGTGTGTGTGTGAGAGAAAGCATACACACGCACGAGAGAGAGTGACTGTACATGGTACCCTATTACCATAGATTAAAATTTTAGGTGCAAAATGGAAAAAAAGACAAGTGTCATTGGAACACAAGAGGCATAGAGCTGGAATTATATATAAGAAAACAATGGAGGAATTTAACAAGACCATGGAATAATACAGATTGCATCTTTGATAAAGTATTCTGCCAATGTTATGGAATGGGTTGGCACATCAGTTAGAGATACTGCAATAGTCAAGATAAAAAAAAGTGATAGGAATATGGAATCTATCTCATATATCTAATCATTGTTTACAACAGGTCCTAACAAGGTATAGTCTATTCCCTGAAAAGTCAGCCTTTTAAAAAACATTTTGAAGAGAAAATAGGAAGATGGTATTGAGTTCTTATCCAAAAGGAAAAATAAAATTTGGCCTTGGATATCTCAGATTCTTGTTGCTTTGCTCTTAAATTTGACAGACTGAAAAGTATGTCTGTAAACAAGAAAAGATGTGGATCATAGGAAACTTACATGTGCTTTTTTAAAATGTGGTAGTTTGCCAGTTACCTCCCAGGAGATACATAGGCAGTAAAATTAATGCAGTGCTTGCCAGGCATAAATTGTCACTTGTCCCCTGGGATGTAGAGAGTTGCTACATTTTCACAGGCAGCAGTTTATTTCCCAGCATTACTTAATATTCATTATACCATCGAGGGCACCACCATTTGCTTTTAAACACAAGAATGTGACATTCAATATAAGGTTTACAACAGTACCTTACTTTTGAAGAAACTTTTAATACACTGTGTTATTTCAGGGCCCTGTGTATTTAGGGGTGACAGATTTTAAGCAGGCACATTTCTCCTCCTCAAAACTAGTAGTAATAAAATCATTGTTTCGAACAAAAGTCAAATATAACACCTATTGCTTAAAATGAACTTCTCCAGTAAAATGTTGTCTAATGCACTAAAATAGTCTACTGCAACATTTTTATTAGATATAATAAGACAAGCAAAATTAAGTTGAAGACTGGGAGAAAGGGAAAAAGGAAAGACAAGGAGTTCTCACATATGTGTAATTATGTAAGTTGATACAAAGTCAAAGTTATATTTTCTATCTTAGAATTGACAAAACAGGCTTATATTTGCTATAATGAAATTTAATTTCATTTATCAGAATTTTTAAAAAAGGGTTGATTTGAATGTTGGTTCCACTCCAATCTTTTTCTTGACACAGGCTAATTGCCATTGATAGCTAAATAGGAGATTCAGGGCTTGAGATGTTTTGGAAGTCTGCAAATGAGAATCTACTCCAGTGACAAACATACATGAATATTTCTAATTCTCCCTTCTATAATTTATTCTTAATATAAATGTTGTAATTTTCTATATAAAGTGATGTGTGTGTGTTGCGTCACTTCGGTCGTGTCCCACTCTGTGACCCTATGGACTGTAGCCCACCCATGGGGCTCTTCTGTCTGTGAGATTCTCCAGGCAAGACTATTGGGGTGGGTTGCCATGCCCTTTTCCGGGGTAAATAAAGCTGTAGTTCATGCTAAATATCATTCTTTGATTCTTTGAAACCATTATCAATTTTTTACTAATATAATGCCCAGTTTGTGTTGTGACACATCTTACTATGAAATGTTTCCAGTGTTTCCAAATGTTTCCAAATCTAATGCAAGCTTTATTAATGAAGTTTGCTGGATTTTAATACATTTTCTTGTCAAAGCATTTTTGTGGATTCTATTTGAATATGCAATTTATCTGATTCAGTTATTCATTGAAATATCTAGTGAAAGGCTTAGTGTTGTTCTCCAAGATTAAATCTTTATTTAAGGGCATGATTCAAGCAAATATACTGATGTAATTTTAGAATTACAGGTTGTAATTTTAGAATTAGGTTATAAAGGAAGACAGAATCAGAGTTCAGAAAAATTTAAGATACTTAAAATGAATAAATATTAACAGGTTCAATTCAAGTGAGAAATAGATTTAAGAGACTAGATCTGATAGAGTGCCTGATAAACTATGGACTGAGATTTGTGACATTGTACAGGAGACAGGGATCAAGACCATCCCCATGGAAAAGAAATGCAAAAAAGCAAAACAGCTGTCTGGGGAGGCCTTAAAAATAGCTGTGAAAAGAAGAGAAGCAAAAAGCAAAGGAGAAAAGGAAAGATATAAGCAACTGAATGCAGAGTTCCAAAGAATAGAAAGGAGAGATAAGAAAGCCTTCCTCAGCGATCAATGCAAAGAAATAGAGGAAAAGAACAGAATTGGAAAGACTAGAGATCTATTCAAGAAATTAGAGATACCAAGGGAATATTTCATGCAAAGTTGGGCTCAATAAAGGACAGAAATGGTATGGACCTAACAGAAGCAGAAGATATTAAGAAGAGGTGGCAAGAATACACAGAAGAACTGTACAAAAAAGATCTTCACGACCCAGATAATCACGATGGTGTGATCACTAATCTAGAGCCAGACATCTTGGAATGTGAAGTCAAGTGGGCCTTAGAAAGCATCACTAGGAACAAAGCTAGTGGAGGTGATGGAATTCCAGTTGAGCTGTTTCAAATCCTGAAAGATGATGCTGTGAAAGTGCTGCACTCAATCTGCCAGCAAATTTGGAAAACTCAGCAGTGGCCACAGGACTGGAAAAGGTCAGTTTTCATTCCAATTCCAAAGAAAGGCAATGCAAAAGAATGCTCCAATTACCGCACAATTGCACTCATCTCACATGCTAGTAAAGTAATGCTCAAAATCCTCCAAGCCAGGCTTCAGCAATACGTGAACCGTGAACTCCCTGATGTTCAAGCTGGCTTTAGAAAAGGCAGAGGAACCAGAGATCAAATTGCCAACATCCGCTGGATCATGGAAAAAGCAAGAGAGTTCCAGAAAAACATCTACTTCTGCTTTATTGACTATGCCAAAGCCTTTGACTGTGTGGATCACAATAAACTGTGGAAAATTCTGAAAGAGATGGGAATACCAGACCACCTAATCTGCCTCTTGAGAAATCTGTATGCAGGTCAGGAAGCAACAGTTAGAACTGGACATGGAACAACAGACTGGTTCCAAATAGGAAAAGGAGTACGTCAAGGCTGTATATTGTCACCCTGCTTATTTAACTTATATGCTGAGTACATCATGAGAAACGCTGGACTGGAAGAAACACAAGCTGGAATCAAGATTGCCGGGAGAAATATCAATAACCTCAGATATGCAGATGACACCACCCTTATGGCAGAAAGTGAAGAGGAACTAAAAAGCCTCTTGATGAAAGTGAAAGAGGAGAGTGAAAAAGTTGGCTTGAAGCTCAACATTCAGAAAACTAAGATTATGGCATCTGGTCCCGTCACTTCATGGGAAATAGATGGGGAAACAGTGTCAGACTTTCTTTTTTTGGCCTCGAAAATCACTGCAGATGGTGATTGCTGCCATGAAGTTAAAAGATGCTTACTCCTTGGAAGGAAAGTTATGACCAACCTAGATAGCATATTCAAAAGCAGAGACATTACTTTGCCAACAAAGGTCCGTCTAGTCAAGGCTATGGTTTTTCCAGTGGTCATGTATGTATGTGAGAGTTGGACTGTGAAGAAAGGTGAGTGCCGAAGAACTGATGCTTTTGAACTGTGGTGTTGGAGAAGACTCTTGAGAGTCCCTTGGACTGCAAGGAGATCCAATCAGTCCATTCTATAGGAGATTAGTCTTGGGTGTTCCCCGGAAGGATTGATGCTAAAGCTGAAACTCCAATACTTTGGCCACCTCATGTGAAGAGTTGACTCATTGGAAAAGACCCTGATGCTGAAAGGGATTGGGGAGAGGAGGAGTAGGGGACGACAGAGGATGAGATGGCTAGATGGCATCACCGACTCAATGGACATGAGTTTGGGTGAACTCTGGGAGTTGGTGATGGACAGGGATGCCTGGCGTACTGCGAGTCATGGGGTTGCAAAGATTCAGACACCACTGAGCGACTGAACTGAACTGAACCGAAAGTCCAACATTCATGTTTTAATAATAAAATTCAGAAATTGTAATATATCTGATAAAAAAATGTGAAAATAAAGCCTTAAAAACTTCAGTTAACTGAAAATAGAAGTGTTATCTGAATTCTTTTAATGGTCATGTGAGTATATTTTCTGTCTATTTCATCTGTGTATTAACCATAGCCCTTTTAAATAACCTTTTACATGGCATTGATGGGTAAAAATAAGCATTGAAAAGAGAGGAAAGAGATTGGTCTTCTTAACTTCTGCCTGTAAAAGGTGCATGATTTGTGCTTTCACACATCTGGAATTCAGTGTCTTCCTCTATCAAAAGAAGAGCTGGTGTAATCAATCACTAAGAATTCTTTTAGCTTTATTTTCCAGTAGTGAATATGAATTTATGTAACAGCCCTTATGTAGTAAGACTCATATGTATCAAAGTAGTCAACTAGGATATTGTTGTGGTTTATGTTGCATAAACCATTTGGAAGACTTTCATATAGTAAAGAAAGTAGATATATCTCAGAAGCCAAAATGTGAATCAATGGATATAGCCAAAATTTTTATTTTACTAAACAGAGAAGTGTCACTTTTAGCATTCAAAAAGTCTGACCATCTGCCAGAGAAATTTTAGGGAAAAGATCTATGGTCAGTAGAAGATAGAAATATCCAGGTTCACCTTTGGATATAAGTTGGGCCGTCATATTGTGCATAATACAAATGTTTTCTAAGTAGAATTACAGTCAGTTGAAATACCTTGAAAAGATTTGAAACCATTTTTTTTTTCATTTAAGACTATTATGCTAAAAAATTTCAAAAAATAGAAAAACACTTCATGATAATATGTTTCCTCCAAGGAGCCCTTAATACCTATAGGCATGCTCTGAAAATGATACACAGTTTATTTCATAATTCACTTGACTACCATCTCCCTTATAACCCCATTGTCCCAGTCTAATAGGTCTTTGTGTCATATTCATTTCACCCTCTGTAAGTGCTAGAATTCATTAATCTGATCTACATAAAATCCATCTAAAGATTCTTTCTGTTTTTTATTTCTCTCTTCTGCATGAGGTCTTCAACAATGCCGTAGAAAAAATCCATTAGAGTGGATGTAGTAGAATGGCGATATGAAGAAAGGGAAATTCCTAGATTGTCATCACAGAGTTACCAAGAATGAGTGTAATCTAGTGACCTCATGAAGTAGTTGTCCTAGATCTTTAAGAACCTATGCAACACTCAGTATACTTCAGAAATGCAAGCTGAAAAAGATTCATAAAATATGAAACTTCTCAGGGTTAAATTTAACCCTTCAATAATGATAATTCTGTTACTTATTAATAATGTTATTGAAGTATTTAAATAGTAACTGCCAAAGTTAGTGTTTATTCAATGTTCATTTTTAGGATCTTCAAACTATATCTTCAATGCATATCATTATTTCCTCAGTTTTAAAGTGAGAGAAACTGAGACTCAGAAATGCTGAGTATTGCCACCAAGTCAATAACCAGAAAATATTGGAAATGAAATGCAAATGCTGAATTTTGGGTTATAGAGTCTAATCTTTTGAATACAGTTTGCTAAATCTTATTTAAAGACCTTCTTTATCACCTTCCACAATACTGCAGAATTTAGAAATATAAGACTACAGAATATTCAATCTAGGATTCAATCCTTAGAATCCTGTTCAAATCAAATGACTTACTAAAATACCACAGCTAATTGATGGGAGTCCAAAACTCCTGCTTTTGTGCCAAAGCTATGTAACTATTAAATGGTCAAGATAATTGAAAAATGAAAGAGTGTGAATTTCATTGCATGTTTTAGATGTTTTCCCACTCTTTGGCATTCTAATAGAGTGGTAGATTGCTTATCTCTTTGTGGCCTGGGTAACTTGGTTATCCATTACCAATGAAGGAATCATAAAATTAATACATACGTATTTTTAAGAAAATTACTTTGACACACAGCAAGTGAATTATATTTGTCTGCCTGGTGGGCTGCCGTCTATGGGGTCGCATAGAGTCGGACATGACTGAAGCGACTTAGCAGTAGCAGCAGGAGCAGCCAGTCTTCTAGTACAGACTTCTTATTAATGTGTCCTTAAAGAAGTTTTCAGTGTTTCTTCTATAAACCAGTTTGAAAATCTGAGTTTGGATTTCTTTGAAAAGGAGCAAGTTTCTAAAGATTTGTGCAGAGCAATGTAATTGAGTTTTTCTGTGTGATGCTTTCCCCAGATTTAGAGTTCCATCTCCTACACGTGTTAATAAAACTATTATAGACTTGAAAATACACGAAGGTGGCATGTTGTTTCAGTGTCATACTAGGACTCCAATTATAGGCCCTGTCCCAGTATTAATTAATTCTTAGGAACATGTGCTTTGGTTTTTTGCTGTTTATTATTAAAACCTGAAAGTGAAAGTGGAGTCACTCAGTTGTGTCTGACTCTTTGTGACCCCATGGACTGTAGAATACCAGGCTCCTCTGTCCATGGGATTTTCCAGGCAAGACTATTGGAATGGACTACCATTTTCTTCTCCAGGGGATAGTCCCAACCCAGAGATCAAACCCAGGTCTCCTGCATTGCAGACAGGTGCTTTACCATCTGAGCCACCAGGGAAGCCCTACATATTTTAAAATTGCATATTAACTTAGAAATTTCTGGCAAAAGATTATGATCTTTATGTGCCTTAAGATGTTGACTCTGTTTTATAGCTTACCTAGTAATCTTATACCAACTTTATCTTCTTAATACTCACAAAATTTTTTGTAGTATTCTTGGAAACAGTCTTATCAACATACTAGTGCCTCATTACTGAATTAAGTAACAGGTAGTTTCTGTTCATTTTATATTTTTGCAAAAGTCATGTTAGAAACTTGTGTACATTAACATACATAATTCAACAGATAGTTTTCATTTTACTATTTTAAGTGACTTACCTTTGTACAGTCATTTTAAAGCATTTAATTTTACTTTCATTCAAATAATCTGTTTTCCTTTTTATAATCATATTTCATATGCTTATATAAAATTCGGAGAAGGCGATGGCACCCNAGAGTAACCAAATTTTCTCTAGTCTTTGTTTTCACATACATAGCTCAGTGCTTTTGTAAGAAAGACTTCCTACTGTAGACAATGCTTTGAAATCTAAATTTTTACTTGAAATGTTGTAATCATTTTCCTAATCATCAAATAATTTTCATACTATAATGACTGTATAATTTTCCACTATATTGCTATAGCCTAATTTATGTAATCAGTTCCTTCCATGTTGAGCATTTAGGTGGTTTTAATGTTATAAAACAGTGTAATGAACATTTATGAAGTTAATTTTTTGCATACATTTTAATTATTTCTTTAGCATAAACTACTAGAATAGAAGGATTGAATCAAATGGTAGGCATCCTTTTTTTTTTTTTTTTTTATCCAAGTCATTTATTTGAAATGCCATCATATTCCTTAATGTGCATTTATATGCATATGTTGACACGAATTACCTTACACATACGAGTAAATAGAGTGCAGTGTTGGTGGTATAGTGGTGAGCAGAGCTGCCTTCCAAGTGTGAGTAGACATAGTTGGTGGAGGAACTCTTTCTTATCCCTGACCTGTATTTTTCAAAAACATTACGTGAGCGCTGTTGATGCCACACATGCTTTTTTCTGAAAATTTATTAAATATTAAATATTCTTCCATATCTTTAAAATACAATTATAAAAGAAGTGGCCACCATTCATAGCTTAATTTATGAAGTTTAATTTAACAATTTAGTAGCATACCTGGCTAAGCTATATGTATACAGAGAAACATGCTGTGCATGGCTGTGACTTTCACAAGGTAAACAGATGGGTTTTTTGTGTTAGGATATGTGTTTAGTGGACTTTTCACGTATCTTGTGAAGTATGGTCAACAGAGTAAGCTGGATAGGCCATGCTTTTAAAGATTTTGTTACTGTTCATCACTCTGAAGAATGTTCCTTCTCACCAGAATGCCTGGTAGCATACTGAATTTTTCCCAACAATGGATATTGTCAGTTTTTTCCTAACCACTGATGATTTTATGGATAAAAAAGGTTTACTGTTTTACATTTTTTTAGCAGCTCTTTGATGTTTGTTTTATCTTTTTTGAGGGCTGTTTGCCCCCACAGCACTGATAGATGAAAGAACCCCTCTCTTTTAGCCTTTAATGCCCACAGCATGGGCAGAACTGAGAGGAAAGGGGAGGAGACAGATAGGACTTTGAGAAAAATGAAAGCTATGCGGAGAGGAAGGGTGAGTACTCTACCCATTGTGTATAGGATGAGTGCTGCACGGAGTATTTGCTGGCATTATTCTGATCAGAATGGGAGAAATAAACATGACAATAAATAGAAATATACAATCTCTGCTATGAAACACCCTCTGCTTCATCTCCAACGACAAGTCCTATACAGTTAAGTGAAGACTTTTTGACATAGCTTGGAGAGACAGCACAGCCTGTTAGTTAAGAACACATACTCTGGAGTCAGAGTTCAAATCTGGACTTTGTCACTTACTAGCTGCATGAACTTAGTCTTGTTTCTTCAAGTGTAAAATNGCTATGAAACACCCTCTGCTTCATCTCCAACGACAAGTCCTATACAGTTAAGTGAAGACTTTTTGACATAGCTTGGAGAGACAGCACAGCCTGTTAGTTAAGAACACATACTCTGGAGTCAGAGTTCAAATCTGGACTTTGTCACTTACTAGCTGCATGAACTTAGTCTTGTTTCTTCAAGTGTAAAATGGGATAATGAAAGTGCCACCTCATAGCTTGTTATGAATATGAAACAATTTAATAAATGTAAAGTGCTTAGAAAGGTGTCTAGTACACAGTGATAAATAAGCATCGGTTATATTAAGTGTGGCACATTATGGCACTTGAAAAGTTTTAGTTGAATACATGCAACATAATAAAAAGCAATAAACATATAAATGCATTCCACTACATGGTGTTTAGACAAGTGGGGTACTATCATTAATGGTTAATTTTCAAAGAAATAAAATCATCAATCTCAGACAAGTATAAAATAACCCTGTCAAGAAAATTGGAGATATCAAGGGAACATTTCATGTAAGGAAGGGCATGATAAAGGACAGAAACAGTAAGGACCTATTAGAAGCAGAAGAGATTAAGAAGAATACAAGAATATACAGAAAAACTGTACAAAAAATCCCTAATGACCTAGATAACCATGATGGTATGGTCACTCACCTAGAGCCAGACATCATGGACTCCGAAGTCAGGTGGGCCTTAGGAAGTATTACTACGAACAAGGCAAATGGAGGTGATGGATTTCGAGTTGAGCTATTTCAAATCCTAAAAAATGATGCTATGAAAGTGCTGCATTCAGTATGTCAGCAAATTTGGAAAACTCAATAGTGACCACAGGACTGGAAAAGGTCAATTTCATTCCAGTCCCCAAAAAAGGGCAATGCCAAAGGATGGTCCAACTNAAGAGTCGGACACGACTGAGTGGCTGAACTGAACTCTCATGTTAATCGTGTAGGAAAAGGTAACGAATCCTTATTAAGGGGTGAGGATTGCAGAGTAGAAAAACCTCAAACCATCTGTCATTTGAGTGCCTGTTTTCCTCAGATCTTTCACCTGCGCCTTCTCATTCAATTATCCCTGATAAAAGAAAGTGTTATTATTCCAAACCAGTTGATAGGAAAGCTAAATCTGGGTAAAGCAACCCGATCAAGGTCTCGACTTGTTTACTTGACTACACACTGCTTACTTTTCTCCATGGCACACTGCCTCTTTAAGCAGACTAACTCTGAGGGAAATCAGGTGCGTGTTAACCCCCTGAAGTCCAAAACTCTTAGGAGACATTTTGAAGGCAGATACAAAAAGAGCTGTCTTTCATTGTCCTTTCACTCGTTGATTCCTGGGAAGAACCACTAAGATAACTTACTCCACTAGACTTCTGTTGCATATGTGAATGGTTCTTCTGTCTCCAGCGATGAGGTAATTTGAAATCCATCTTTGAACCTATCTAGAGACTTTTTGATTAGAAATACCAAGGGAACATTTCATGCAAGGATGGGAACAATAAAGGANAGGAGGAGGAAACAAGACTGATAGGGCAGCCACGAGGGAGGAGGAATTCCAGAGTGTGCTGTCCTGAGGCCAAGAGCAGAGAGCCCTTCGGGAAGCAGCACGTGATGCCGTTTGACCAACTGTGTGGGGTGGCCTGAGGAAAGCATCAGCGTGTGGAAAGCTGGTCTTGTCCAGGTTCATCAGGACCCTGTCCCCAGAGACAGCACGGGAGGAGCAAGCAAGCACTGCTGGAAGTTTTGAAGATGTGGCCCAGGTGTTGGTCACATTCAGGGAAAGGGTCAGCATCCTCTTTCAGTAAGAAGCTGGCCCCACCGACCAAGCTCAAAGGAATCCATCAGATGTGATGATGAAAACTGATAGGAACTGTGACTCCCAATTCCTAATCCAAATGCCTCCTTGTTTCGTGTGTGTGTGTGTGTGTTTTCAGTCACTCAGGCATGTCCAATTCTTCTTGACCTGGCGGCCTGTAGGCCCACCAGGCTCCTCTGTCCATGGAATTTTCCATGTAAGAATACTGGAAAGGATTCCCACATTCTACTCCAGGGGATCTTCCTGACCCAAGGAATGAACCTGCATCTCTTATATCTCCTACACAGGCTCTTTACCAACTGCACCTCCTGGGAAGCCCAAATGTCTCCTTGTTGCTATAGAGGAAAGAGCATGGAAGATGGAGAGACGGGTGATAAGAGGCCCATGCCCAGGCTGGTGTGAGGTCGGGGTGGTAGTTCCACAAAAGAACCTGAGAAAGCTTTAGCCTCCCAGGAGATGAAAATAGAAAGTCTTATCAATAGTGTTTTGACTGGTGCATTTCAGAGAGGCTGGGAATGCAAAGGCTAGTTTGAGAGGCTGCAAGAAAAGAATCTGCGTCACAAGCAGCTCACGATGCTTCATAAAGAAGTGTCCACTGGGAAGAGCCCAGGACTGTTACAATTCTCCTTGACTCTTGCCTCTGAAGTCAGCTAAGAGGGCCTGGAGATGAAAACTTCACTTTCAATTTGACAGATTAAAAAATCAGCCACAATTGAACACACGAGAATGCATGCACAGAATGTCATGGATGAGTCAATACAGAATGGCATTTAAATTATATGACCAAATGAGATCACTCTGAAGAAGGCCAAGACAGCCCTGGAGAGCTCCAGGGCTTCGAGGACAAGCAGAGGAGGAAAATTCAGCAGCTGGGTGGGAGTGAAAACAGCCCTCAGAAGGGTGACCCTCAGGTGTGGAAGAAATTCTGGTAAGTGTGGGGGGTTTCAGAAGCTGCGTTTAAAAATAGTGTTTTGAGAAGACAGAAAGAGCAACTGAGTCAAATGCTAGAAAGAGGTTGAAAACAATGGCATCAGATAAGAGAATTTTGATGGCAAAAGGTAGGTCATTGGCAAACTAGATAAATCCCACGTGGATGGTGTGGCGGGAAGGGATGGCTGAGTGGAATGGCTTTTGATAGAGGAGGCTTAGCATAGCAGGGACAGTGAAGGGGTGAAGATGCCTCTTCGGAGGATCTGTAGTCTTAAGGAGTGCAGAGAAAGGATGTGGTAGCCGGGAGGGTCAGTGTCAAGAGAGTTTTTAAAGAAAGGATGGAAGTGTTTTCAAGGCATTTTTGTGCTGCAGAGCAAGTAATCCAGAAGAGAAGAATAAATCAGTGATATGAAGAGAAAGAAGATGACTGCCTGCAAGAATGATGAACTAGAGTTAGGATGAGAGCACTGGACAGAGAAATCCAGGGAAGTCCTTGGAAAGCCCCTGGACAGGGGACCCAGGACAGAAGTTAGTGGTGGGGAACGGGGGGAAGATGTAATTTGGCCTGAGAGACAGGAGTCATTTTATTTATGTAATAAATATGTACTCATTTATTTACAGTATATTAGTTTATACAAGCATCATTTTTATTAATGTATGAATAACAATATATCAATATTAATGTGTACCTTAGTGTTTATATGTAAATTGCTATTATAAAATGTTTATTAATTGTTGGGGTCGCTGAGGGCCAGACACTACTGAGTGACTTCACTTCCACTTTTCACTTTCATGCATTGGAGAAGTAAACGGCAACCCACTCCAGTGTTCTTGCCTGGAGAATCCCAGGGACGGGGGAGCCTGGTGGGCTGCCGTCTATGGGGTCGCATAGAAACGGACATGACTGAAGTGACTTAGCAGCAGCAGCTATCAATAAATTAACAATTTAAATTGATTTCGTAAAATAGGCAAGAAGGAGAATTCGATACAGATGCAGACAAGCTGGTGATATTGGCGGGGAGTAGATAAGGTAATCGGGCTTCCCACGTGGCTCCAGTGGGAAAGATCACCTGCCCACGCACAAGACATAAGAGATGTGGGTTCGATCCCTGGGTCAGAGGGCATGGCAACCTACTCCAGTATCTTTGCCTGGAGAATCCCATGGACAGAGGAGCCTGGAGAGCTATAATCCATAGAGTCACAAAGAGTCGGACACGACTGAAGGAACTTAGCATGCACGCATGCAGATAAGGTGAATCTTCTGGGATTATTTTTATATTCTATGTGACTTCAGAATCCATTATCAGTAGAGAACTGGGATGTTGGAGATGTTGTGGGGGGTGTGATGGGTGTGATGGGTGGAGAGGGTTTGTGGATTCAGCCATGAGACTGGAGAATTGCTGGAAGAAACAGGGGCTACAGGACAGGGGACACTTGTCACACATTAGATGCTTGAGGTGCTAAAGTTATCACCAAGGACAAGGTCTAGTACAGGACCACCAGTGTGAGATGAAGTGTGGTCAAGATAAGACTGCTAGAGGAGAGGAGCCAGCGATGGAGACAGTGAGACAAGAAAGCCCTCAGAGAATAAGAGGGCAGGACTCTTGGCTCAGCAGACACAGAAAAGAGATGGAGGAGGGAGACGGACAAGAAGGAACGAAGTCAGCAGGGCAAAAGTGAGCAAGGAGGGGTGCCTGCCACCCCATCCCTGGTCAGCCGGCATCTGAGAAAAACACAACTTCCACTCGAGAGGGCTCTATGGGCCTCTGCGACCTCAGAACACAGAACAAGAAAGGGGGCGGCTTAGAGGAGAGGTTCAGGGGGAGGGAGGCTGTGACCCACCTGCTTTTAAGGGCTCATCCAAACAACTTGGCAGAGCAGTCCAGATTTGCGGGCATACAGAGAGCGCAGGGCAGTTAGGAGACTTGGGAGAGCTGGGTTTCAGTGAGGACTGAGGTGATGGGGTGAGGAGCTGTGAAGAATCCTCCTTGAAGTCAAAGTACTCAGCCATTCAAAACCCTGGGCCCACAGGCCTTGCCCCGTACCTGGCGGGCTTGGGGCCAGACACCGCGCTCTGGGGCTTGGCTTCTTTCACAGCTGCCACTCAGAGGCAGCTCGTTCGGCCAGCTGAATTATGACCCTGGCCCAGTGTGGCAAAGCTTGCTTTCCATGTTCCTTTACATTTGTGCAAATAAGCGCCTTCTCTCTCAACTTCCCCGGTGTGGTCACAGGACCATCACCGACGATCCATCTTCCCCCAGGCCTTTCAAGACAGAGCTTAACCTGTCTCATGGCTTCAACAACTTGATTTGTTACATTCTTCTTTTTTGTATATAATTAAATTTATTTTTAATGGAAGGATAACTGCTTTACAGTGTTGTGTTGGCTTCTGCCAAACATCAACATGAATCAGTCATTGGTATACCTGTGTCCCCTCTCCATTATTCTTAAATCCATTTGTTTTGTTACAATGTGGTTGAAAAATATGAGAGGCCTGTTATCTGATTAACTTTTTAACTTTTTACTTGATGCTCCTGCTTTTAGTATTTTTAATGGTGAAAACTGGATAAGTTATAGCAATGAAAGAAGTTTACTTGCCCCTTTTTTTAAATGACTAATATTGGCTGATGGCCCAGGGCCACTGGGAAGTCCATGAGCAGGGCAGGTTTTATTGACTGCATGGCATTACCTCCATAATTCTGGTGATCGAAGCCAGGTTTCTTCGGACTTGAAAGAGGCGCGTAGGGGGGGCCGGCGCCTGACCTGCTTTCTTTGATGTTCCGTTCTTGTAAATAATGAGCGGTTTGTCTTTGAACAAACTCAGCAGGTGAGCAGGTTCTTTGCCTTGGGAGACTCGAATCTGGGGGCAGAGGGGATAAAGAAATGTAATAAAGAGGGCAATGAAAGAAGGTGGTATTTCCAAAGACATCCTTATTTTTCTTTTCGAAAACAAAATTAAAAGTAAATAAAAAGTCAAGTGCAGGAGGAACGATGATTAACAGAAAATGTAGGTTCATAAAAATCAGGCACAGCTTCCTTGCTGACTTAGGAACCATTTGTTATTCCAGATACAGCACGCTGGGGAGTCGGGGGGTGGTGACAACACCACATTGCATGGCTTTCTGCTTCTACACTGCACCACTTACACCTTAGCACAAAGATGTAAAAAAAAAAAAAAAAACGAGTAATTTTTATAAAAGATAACAAAGATCAGCACTTTGTTGTTTTTCCTTTTGGAGATGTANTTCTTTTCGAAAACAAAATTAAAAGTAAATAAAAAGTCAAGTGCAGGAGGAACGATGATTAACAGAAAATACAGGTTCATAAAAATCAGGCACAGCTTCCTTGCTGACTTAGGAACCATTCATTATTCCAGATACAGCACACTGGGGAGGGGGTTGTGGTTACACCACCACATTGCACGGCTTTCTGCTTCTACACTGCACCACTTACACCTTAGCACAAAAATGTAAAAAAAAAAAAAAACGAGCAATTTTTATAAAAGATGACAAAGATCAGCACTTTGTTGTTTTTCCTTTTGGAGATGTAGATGAACACATGTGTGAAAGTGCTAGTCACTCAGTCGTGTCTGACTCTTTGTGACCCCATGGACTATAGCCCGCCANACACTGCACCACTTACACCTTAGCACAAAAATGTAAAAAAAAAAAAAAACGAGCAATTTTTATAAAAGATGACAAAGATCAGCACTTTGTTGTTTTTCCTTTTGGAGATGTAGATGAACACATGTGTGAAAGTGCTAGTCACTCAGTCGTGTCTGACTCTTTGTGACCCCATGGACTATAGCCCGCCAGGCTCCTCTATCCATGGGATTCTTCAGCAAGAATACTGGAGTGGGTTGCCATTCCCTTCTCCAAGGGATCTCCCCAACCCAGGGATCGAACCAAGGTCTCCTGCTTTGCAGGTATATTCTTTCCCATCTGAGCCACCATCATAATCTAGGAGTGAACAAAGATTCCAATCCAAACATCAAAAGCTGGGAAAATAAACAGAATAGACTTTTACTTTTTAACTTACCTATGGAAATGGTAATAGTAGATTTACTTAACATAATCATTTGTCAGGATAAGGAAACTGAAGAAAATAAATGGTAAATGACTTANGCCACCATCGTAATCTAGGAGTGAACAAAGATTCCAATCCAAACATCAAAAGCTGGCAAAATAAACAGAATAGACTTTTACTTTTCAACTTACCTATGGAAATGGTAAGAGTAGATTTACTTAACATAATCATTTGTCAGGATAAGGAAACTGAAGAAAATAAATGGTAAATGACTTAATTTCATCTATTAGTTTAACAATAATTAATTTCATCTATTAGTTTAACAGATACTGGATGAGACATGAATTTCCTATTTTTTGCATAAACTATTGATGCATTTATTTACACGAAGAGTTCAAATTTTGTGTCAGTCTCCTATTTTTGTCAATTACCTTGCCTTTTGCAAAAGTTGAACCATCTCCCCTATCCTGCCCTGGTCTGTTTGTTTTCTAGAAACCAAGTGAATGAGGATGCTGAAGTGCACACCGTCGTGGGGAGACCTGGGGAGTGGTGAAAGTAACTCCACTGATAACCTTCAGTGAGCAGACATTTATTTAAATAAGCAAGCAGCCAATTATGAAACCGTGTTGGGGCAAGGTTAGCGAAGAGCACCTAAAACCATTGTTGCCTTAGCATTTCCCATAACATTGGGAAAACCTCAATTGCCAAATTGAGAGAAAGAGGGCTACTGATTAAAACCCATTCTCCACTATGAATGAAAACAAGAAAGAGAAAGGGGAATTCCCTGGCAGTTCATGCTTAGGACTGTACTTCCACTGCANTATTTCTAAACTCGAGACTGTGCTGTACTCATGCATAGATTAGAATTCAAACTTTTATTGTTGTCTGGTATTCAGCAGTATGTATTTTCATACAGTATATTTGTAAGGAATACTGACTGTAAAACACATTATGCATGGAATCTCATTGTATATTAAATATTTATTAAATCTAAATGAATAGCATCTTTACATTTTTAAACTTGAATTTATATCTTTGTGTTATAAAACTCATATGGTTTTAAATAAATTTAAATTTGATTCCTGTTCTTAACATACTATGATACTTATGTCAATTAATTAAATTCACTAATTAAGGTCTTTATAGGCATTTTTTGGGGATGATTTTAGTGTACAGAAATTCAAAGCAGATCCAGATGTATTTTCTACCAAATGCTTTCCTTAAACTTTTGGATTGCATCAGGTGTGCAAAGAGTACATAAGCACATTCATTCATTCAACATTCATTTGTTCTGTGTTAAAAATGCTGCAGGAAGCAAAACATGATGTGATTAACTGACATTTCATCTA
>SJYS01015964.1:761393-784433 GCA_006410695.1 Philantomba maxwellii | reverse complement strand
GAAAGATAAATAAAACATCTTTTCTGACTTAAAGAAAAGCTTACCTTTCTGCATGATCTATATAAGGCAGACATCAAAACCATATTTTCTTACTATTAGCCTTATTTACTAGGGATGATGGAGTAAAAGAAAGTCTTTGGGCACTAGAAATAGAATTTTTTATATATTCTATATTATAATATTATTAAATATATTTACTATACTAGGAAGTTTTTGCAATTTTTCAGTATTGTAGTTAAATTATAATTATGTTTAATTTTTGGTGCACAAGTATCTCTTAATCATATAATATCTTGCGTCTCTAAAATTCTCTTTCATTTATGTTGCATGTTAGGTAAAGATGCTAATCCCCAGGAGAGAAAGGCTGCCATGAAGACAGCTGAGGAATTCCTAGAGCAAATGAATTATTCTACGAATACCCAAGTACGTATGGAAATGAACCAGCTAGGAAAAATTTTTTAGATATGGGAGTTCGTGACATCACCACAAAACTCCTGAGCGAATTTGGTTCCAAAAAACATACAGAGAAGTCATTCTTACCTATGTGCGTGCAATGTTGTGTCCTGTATTCCTAGAACTCTGTGTGGAGGAGGGAATTTTGCAGAAATTGGAGATTAGACTTTCAGTGGGACTCTGTGATTAGAATAAAAACCCATTCACTTCCTGCACAGCCTTTAAGTCAAGATGGTCAAACACAGTTGAATTAACTGAGAGCATATATCACTTATTCCCTAGAGCAAGTTGTATAAACATGGACTAAGGCCCAGAAAATACTTGCCTTCATGGAGATTAATTTAGACACTGACTAGTTGCTCTTCTTTTCTGAATCTCCTAGCTTCATCTGTTCTCTTCGTTTTTATGTCCTGGCAAAAACAGCACAAGGAGATAATTTCTTTTAGGTCACAGACCTCCTATGAACCTAATATAGAAAATAATGGAAACATTATTGTTTATCTCAACCTAATGGAAACATATGAAATGACTTGATTCTTCTCTCAAACATCCAAATTTACTGGCAATTACTTTAGCTTAAGAAAAAAAGCAGGGTTGAATTGTTTTAGCTTCATATTTGATACTTCTCCTTTTGTATTCATATATGGATTCCAACTTCTAAGTTCACATTTGTCATTAAAAAAGGCTCCTCGTTGCATTTCCTTAGTTTTTTCTCCAAAACTAGATTATTGTTTTTCCTTGGTCTCTTGTTTTTCTGTTTATAATTATTGTTGTTTAGTCACTAGTCGTGTTCGACTATTTGTGATCCCATGGACTATATCCTGCCAGGCTCTTCTGTCCGTGGAATTTCCTAGGCAAGGATACTGGAGTGGGTTGCCGTTCCCTTTCCCAGGGGAACTTCCTGACTCAGAGATCAAACCCATGTCTCCTGCATTGGCAGGCGGGTTCTTTACTACTGAGCCACCAGGAAAGCCCAAACCAGAGCACCTGAACAGGGACATGAACCCTGGACCCTTGGACTAAAAGTCTGATGCTCTACCCACTGAGCTAATAATAATAATAATAATTTTTTACATTTCAGATTCAAGTTCTTCCAGAAGGAGGTGAAACACCAATCTTCAAACAGTTCTTTAAGGACTGGAGAGATAGAGATCAGAGCGATGGCTTCGGGAAAGTGTATGTCACAGAAAAAGTGGCTCACATAAAACAGATTCCATTTGATGCCTCAAAATTGCACAGTTCTCCACAAATGGCAGCCCAGCATCATATGGTGGATGATGGTTCTGGCAAAGTGGAGGTACTTACATATTTCTCTTTATTTGTTTGTCAAGCCCATTTATGCCAGTTTATGTGGAAATATAACTTCAGGAAGCTACAAATTATAAAATGTGCATTTTAATGGTTAATAAAGATGATCCAAGATTGTATATTAAACCAGGGGGTTGAAAGCTGGAAGACAACGTTGTCTGACTTAGTGTATAGTGTGTTTGCTGAGACTCTAAGAAACTAGGTGATTTGTGTAAGCTCACCTAATCACCGTAGAGGCCTCCAAGGAACCCAGCTGTCTCCATCTCATTTCCTGGTCCAAGCCTGCTTCTGCTCTCGGAACTAGACTTGTCCAGTGTGGGTACATTGCTCCAAAAGCCCCAAGCCCTAAGTTTGTCCTTCCCTTGCACCTTAGGGGCATTCACAAAGGCAAACTGTGTGTCATGTGCCAACATCACAGATGTTTTTAGAGCATTCAAAATGAATTTGTTGATTATTACTATTTTTTTGCAAAAATTGTTGAAGCCCTCCTAAGAATTCTCCCTAACTAAAATCTCTTCATGTTTGGTCTGCCATTGAGTCATCTGACTTAAGGGGAACTGTATAAGATCACTTCTATTCTAGAGTGTGTTGGTGGCTCTCCACAGTCTTCCTGAGAACATCCGTCCTTAGCTGGGCCTCTCAGGCCTTCCATGACTGAGCCTTGCTCTCTGAACCTCAGCCTTCACAGCCTCGGGGCTCCTCCCCATCGCCATTTGGGTGACATTCCCACTCCTCCTTTGTAACTCAGTTAAGTCACAAGCTTCATCTCTTCTGAAGAGACTTTTCTCTGCACTGAAATGACCTTTCTCTGTTCTCAAGCCAGAAGTCATGTTCTTCATGGATTCATTGTAGAAGTACCACAGAGTTGTTCATTTACTTAGAGATTTCTCCTCCCAGACCTCTTGTCATTCCTTGAGGGAAGGAATTGAATAATTTATCTCTTCATTCCCAGAGCTTATCACACACTGCTCGGACCAAAGTCTGAGATTTAATGTAAGAGATTTAAGAAGGTGTTTTTCCTCTTTTCAAAGGCTTGAAGTGTGAATCTAAGCTGGGCAGGGCTTATGGGAACCACACAGGGAGAAGTGCCTCCTGTGGGCGCTGTCAGAGGGTTATCAGCTTTGGGGCCTGAGTCTGTGTCCTGCTCAGACTTCCTTTTCTGGAGCTCAGCACAGCCAGAGAGCCCCGTGGTGGACATGGATCCCCAGCTCCAAATGTGCCCTGGCTGCAGTCTCCAACTCAGAGCATAGTGTTCTGAGAAGTCCTCCCGTGCCACCCTGGGAAGATGATGTCCAGGGTTTTCTCTAGGATTTTGGGTTTAGCCAAGCCATGCTGCCATTGTTCCTCTAGGATGGTGCAGGAAGGCTGCTCTCTGAAAGCACCGCACTGCTCCGTTCCACTTGCTCATCTTCAATTTCAAAGTGAAAGTGGAGTCGCTCAGTCATGTCTGACTCTTTGCGACCCTATGGACTGTAGCCCACCAGGCTCCTCAGTCCATGGAATTTTCCAGGCAAGAGTATTGGAGTGGGTTGCCATTTCCTTCTCCAGGGGATCTTCCCAACCCAGGGATCAAACCTGGGTCTCCCACACTACAG
Organism: Philantomba maxwellii; assembly: GCA_006410695.1. Taxonomy (NCBI): domain Eukaryota; kingdom Metazoa; phylum Chordata; class Mammalia; order Artiodactyla; family Bovidae; genus Philantomba; species Philantomba maxwellii. The sequence goes on along the minus strand of SJYS01015964.1, from coordinate 781,077 downwards.
GCAGACGCTTTACCGTCTGAGCTACCAGGGAAGCCCCAATTTCAAAACAGAAGATCTATTCTGAGCCTCCCGGGACCCAGGCAGGAGGATATGTGTGCACGTGGTGCCTGCAGTCTCTCACTCACGTGTTACTTTCCCATTTCATTTACAGCTCTCATCTCTCCAACTTTTAACCTTTAATTAAAAATATCTTTAGTTTGTGATGAGGAGGAGGAAATAGAAAATAGCTAGTTCTGCCTGCTTCTATCTTAGTCTTATGGCACATTTTGAAAATAGAAGTCATTCAATTTGGCATTTTTATTGTTTAGTCACAATCTGCCACTGTTACCTGGGGGGGAAAAAAAAACAGTCTCATGCCTTAAAGCACAGGAAAGAAGAAGTTTTAAAAAATTGCCTCCCAACTGATGAAAAATTTATTTAAGTTAAGAGATGTATTTTTGAGCTAAATATTTCAGTTTGTCGTGTAACTAGAGTGTCATGTTATTTTCACTAATCAATCAAGCAATAGGTATTTATTAATCAACAGGCTCAGAACTGAGGTAAGTACTATGAAGGGTATAAAAGAAAAGAGTACAAAATAACTCTAAACGCTTAAGAAGTGAATAACCAAACTGACAAAAAATATCTTCCTGTTGCTTGATTTGTAACTGGTTAGAAAAGTACAAGGTTTTTAATGACAGATCTAAACCAGAATGTTTTTTTTTTAAACCTTAGAGAAATATTTTTAGATAAAGAAGATTTTGATTTTGATACACATATTTATTTCTTTCAGATTTGGCGTGTAGAAAACAACGGTAGGGTCGAAATTGACCCAAGCTCTTACGGTGAATTCTATGGTGGCGACTGCTACATTATACTTTACACTTATCCCAGAGGACAGATCATCTACACCTGGTAGGTTTCCCTCTTTCATAAAATCTCAAGTTCTGTAGAGGCCGCATGTTGCTCCAAAGTTAAATTGCATTATATTCCATGCAATATGGGATAAAATTATCCTATAATTTAGCCTGTTGAGCTTTGTATAACATGAATGTAGTATTTGGCTATGTTTTGGTAGCTGCTGTCCACAAGCAGTTTAGATAAAAGTCAGCCTTACTAATTTAGGAGAAAGGTTTTGATAGCTGAAGGGTGGTGTTCCTTTAGTGGATATGTAGTTGAATAACTCCTCTCCTTTGAAAGCTAACAAACACTCCAACTGGCCAGCATCAGGTACCATGTCTTCTTATTGTTAAAATTCACAGAGGCTCATCCTGATTGGAGTTGCAACGTTTCAATGAATCAGATTCTCTAAAGCATGTATATAACTTATGGTTCTATTTCAGACTCTGGAGATTTCAAATTGACGCATCCTTATTCTTTGTCCTCATGAAATTCATAGCAGTACTAAATAAAAAATGCTCTTGCTTCCATTTCTTATCCATTTCTTTTGCATAATGATTTGAGTTAATTGAAGGTTAAGTTTACTTCCCTGGTGGCTGGGACCATATAGATTCAGCTTGCAATGCAGGAGACCTGGGTTTGATCTTCAGGTCAGGAAGGTCCCCTGGAGAAGAAAATGGCAACCCACTCCAGGATTCTTGCCCGGAGAATCCCATGGACAGGGGAGCCTGGTGGGCTATGGTCCATAGGGTCGCAAAACATCAGGACATGACTGAGTAACTAACANTTTTTTTTTTAAACCTTAGAGAAATATTTTTAGATAAAGAAGATTTTGATTTTGATACACATATTTATTTCTTTCAGATTTGGCGTGTAGAAAACAACGGTAGGGTCGAAATTGACCCAAGCTCTTACGGTGAATTCTATGGTGGCGACTGCTACATTATACTTTACACTTATCCCAGAGGACAGATCATCTACACCTGGTAGGTTTCCCTCTTTCATAAAATCTCAAGTTCTGTAGAGGCCGCATGTTGCTCCAAAGTTAAATTGCATTATATTCCATGCAATATGGGATAAAATTATCCTATAATTTAGCCTGTTGAGCTTTGTATAACATGAATGTAGTATTTGGCTATGTTTTGGTAGCTGCTGTCCACAAGCAGTTTAGATAAAAGTCAGCCTTACTAATTTAGGAGAAAGGTTTTGATAGCTGAAGGGTGGTGTTCCTTTAGTGGATATGTAGTTGAATAACTCCTCTCCTTTGAAAGCTAACAAACACTCCAACTGGCCAGCATCAGGTACCATGTCTTCTTATTGTTAAAATTCACAGAGGCTCATCCTGATTGGAGTTGCAACGTTTCAATGAATCAGATTCTCTAAAGCATGTATATAACTTATGGTTCTATTTCAGACTCTGGAGATTTCAAATTGACGCATCCTTATTCTTTGTCCTCATGAAATTCATAGCAGTACTAAATAAAAAATGCTCTTGCTTCCATTTCTTATCCATTTCTTTTGCATAATGATTTGAGTTAATTGAAGGTTAAGTTTACTTCCCTGGTGGCTGGGACCATATAGATTCAGCTTGCAATGCAGGAGACCTGGGTTTGATCTTCAGGTCAGGAAGGTCCCCTGGAGAAGAAAATGGCAACCCACTCCAGGATTCTTGCCCGGAGAATCCCATGGACAGGGGAGCCTGGTGGGCTATGGTCCATAGGGTCGCAAAACATCAGGACATGACTGAGTAACTAACACTTTCACCTTCAAGTTGACTTAGAGTCAGTGCCGATGGAAATGTCCAACCAAGTAAGTGAAGTACACATAGCGTGCTGGACTAGTCCAAAGGGACAGGATTCTGCAACAAATTGTGTAATGCTGGATTCTCAAACGATTTATGAAGTGAAATCAGATACAGTGGAATATTTCTGAGAAGACTGGGAAAAAGAAAAGAATTTTCAAAAAAGATGTTAAAGCTGAGAGGTGTAGGTTGAAGCTGAGAGGTGTAGGATCCTGCCTTTGCCTACGTGGCGGTAGCTGTCTTCAGTGAGGCTACTGAGTGGACGAGGGCTCGGGCGTCTGCTGATCGGGTGACTTTTCTCTATGGTGAGTGTCCCACCGGGTGACAGTCATCCGTCCTCATAGTGTGACCACTTCCCCCTTATACTGGTCAGTGCCTCGACCTTAACCAAGACTAAGAGATGAGATGATTGTCCCCACCCCATGGGTCCTTGGTACCCCGAGGTTGGTGTGGAAACCAGGAGTATCAGCGTCACTGGGGAGCTGGTTAGAAATAGAGAATATCAGGCCCCATCTTTGACCTACTAAAGCGGAACCTGTGTTTTAACAAGTTCTCAGGATGATTCAGAATCACCTTAATGATTGACAGGCACTGCCTTAGGCAATGGCTCCGAACACTAGCTGCACACACTAACCTGGACAATTTTTCCCAAAGCTGAATACCCAGTGCCCTCTTTATACCAAATAAATCAGACCCCCAGTTGGTAGGACTCGAGTTTCTCATGTACACCATGGCATTGATGAGAACCACTGTGTTCAGAGACATTTCTGACCCCACAGTTGCATCATATCCTGTCAAAGATGAATGTATTTAGCTATTTAGCTCTGTGTTTAAGATGCCATCTTCATAGCAACCAGTTTTTTTGAGCAGAGTGTTTGTGCCAGCAAAATGCTAGATGTTTCCATGTATTATCTCTCGTCCTCACAATCAGATATATTTTCAAAAGATATAAAAGGAGGGGAGAATCAGATAGAGTAAATAATTTAACGTAAAGTCACAACTCTTGTAACGGGTGAAGTGACATTTCACACCTTGATCTGCAGCTGTCTTTAAGGCCTGCCTGCAGCTATCCCCTGGTAGAAACTATGTCCTTACTTTGCAATTTCCTTTTCTAAAATTTTAATGCATGAAAGTATCTGTGCAAAGCATGGCATCTGTAAGGATAAATTCATTGTAAGTAGGTAATGAATTTACATTACTTACCTTCTGAGTAAGCTTTTCTTTTACATTCTGTTTCTTGGTCTTCCTCTAAATTCTTTTTGGTATGTAAAAAATATCGTTAATAATTGTGGCACTTAGATCAAACAGGAAAGATTAAAGAAGTAATTCAAGAGACTGTTTTGAGGAATTAGCAATTTGCAATCCACATAAATATATGGATATAGATAAAATGGATTAAATCAGGTTATAGATTTTGAATGTAAAAGCTATTCTTCAAATCATTTGAAAGAGTCCATTGAGCACTTTCTATGTGCCAAGCACTGAGCTAGATACTAAAGATACAATAAAAAATGTTCCCTAAGAATTTATACGTAAAGAGAGAAAGATGGTTATCAGCCATTTCAATAAAGTATGAAGGCTTAAGATAAAATCAAGCTGAATGATCTGTGTAGAATTAGGAACAGACACTCAAGCTCACTGCTAGGTTATTGGTGAAGGACTCCTAAAAGTGACACCTAAGTGGGAGCAGAAATGAGAGTGAAGAAAGCAAGCAAATAGGAAGGTGTTCCTAGCAATGCAAGAAAAAGCGTGCTCTAATCTATTAGTAATGGTGTATGGCACGAGCAAAGTTAGGAAGCAAAAGATAAAACCAGTGAATGAGAAGGAGCCAAGTGATTAGTTGGGCTTCCCTAGTGACTCAGACAGTAAAGAATCCGCCTATAATACCAGAGACTTGGGTTTGATCCCTGGGTCGGGAAGATCCCTTGGAGGAGGGCATGGCAACCCACTCCAGTATTCTTGCCTGGAGAATCACATAGACAGAGGAGCCTGGCGGGCTACAGTCCGTGGGGTCGTTTAATAGCACAGATGTTAAATTTGTCAGTTTGTTGATGTATAGTTTGCAGAACTTCGAAAACTTCCATAAACATAGTGAAGAGGCGTTTAGGAAATGCCTCCTGAAGACTAGCTTCAGATTAAACAATTTTCCAGTTTATGTGGTCATTTCAATCATGGGATATGAATAGGTTAAATACAAGAGGTGGAGTTAAAGGTAACAAACTTGAATGAAATCACTGCTGAATACACAAATTTGTCTTTTTATTTCTGAAATGACTGAGATTCTAAAATGACAAGAGAAAACTAATTTCAGCAGTGATCTTTTCTCTGAAATGTCAAGTAATTGAAATTAAACAAACTTTGATCAGTGGTGATGATGAGTCTCTTGAAGCAGTAAATTCCATTTTCATGCATTTATTTGTAATGAGTAACAAGTACGACAGATTTGTAAAGAAGAAATCATATCAAAGTAGACAGCTTCTTTTCTCCCTCTAAGCACAGGATTTCAAAGTTAGAGACAAAGCAATTTTCCTATGGTCTTGATTGCAGTGCAGTCCTTGACTGCCTGGGTCACAGATCCATAAAGCAAATTAGTTTGAATCTGTGTGGGTGGAAGTGTGGTCACTTTGACAGGAAGAGGAAGAAGGGTTTGAGATAAACAGTGAAATATTTATTAAGAGTGTCAGAAGGCAAAAGTTTGGTGAGGGTTTTCAGTATTGCTGATTGAAATACTCCAGAAAAAAAAAAAACAAGTAAAATGATGACAAAAGTTTAGTGATGTTGTCTGTTAGCTGGTGTTTTCCTGAAGAAAAAAAAAAAGAAAATGAAGATATATCCAAGAAATGCCGAGCTAGGGAATAAAGGACAGGTGATAACAGACCCTGCTGTTTCCTCAGCTCTGTGTTACTCCCCACCTGGTGCTTCCAGCAGCTCCCAGAAGTGTTTGCTAGCATGACAGGCTCGTGGAAAATTTCAGTTATTCACATTAAAAGACTATATCTTCATGTGTGCCCTTATTACGGAAAGCATTTTCTATTTCTTTTAAACATATGTCTGACATAAGCATGTGCTTTTTTTTCACCCCACTGTACAACTTTTTCATATCAACCATTTGACTCTGTTGGTTCAATGAAATATTCTGCGATAAATGAGACAGGCTTCCTGCCCTCAGTGTTGTGGGCGTATGTGTGTGCATATGTGCATGTGTGGTGTGTATGTGTGTGTGTGTGTGTGTGTTTGTGTGTGTTGTCCAGGTTGGGAGCCTACTGTTAATCTGGTTCTGCGTATGGAACAGGTAGGCCACTTTCAAACCTTCAGAAGCAAGAATATAATTAATTGTCAAAATCCATTTCCAGGGTTGGTGTTCTTCCTGCTAACCTGTAGTCACACAGAGATGGGAGGATTGGCTGCAAACAGTGCTTTCACTGCTTTTTCCCTCCCATAGTCATCAAACAAGCAGATCTCCCGGAGGCTGTTGTGTAGGTTAAGCCAGTGTTTGGAGATAGAGCCACAAGTTATCCTAGAAAGAGAAGTTGCCAATGAATTGAAAGAACTGATTTATTGATTCCTATCTGGTCACTCGGAGAAGGCAATGGCACCCCACTCCAGTACTCTTGCCTGGAAAATCCCATGGACGGAGGAGCCTGGTGGGCTGCAGTCCAAGGGGCATGAAGAGTCTGACATGACTGAGTGACTTCGCTTTCACTTTTCACTTTCACACATTGGAGAAGGAAATGGCACCCCACTCCAGTGTTCTTGCCTGGAGAATCCCGGGGACGCCGGAGCCTGGTGGGCTGCCGTCTATGGGGTTGCACAGAGTTGGACACGACTGAAGCAACTTAGCAGCAGCATCTGGCCACTGATACTTTAGCTTCTCTTACCACTTTATTCATAATTCCTGTAAAGAATGACAGAATGGGGGCCTCTCCACTGCCTGTATGTGTTTGTGTGTATGCGCTCCGTCAATTCAATCGTGTCCAACTCTTTGTGACACTATAGGCTGCAGCCCGCCAGGCTCCCATGTCCATGGGAAATCCCTTTAAAGAATGACCAGAATTACAAAATGGGGGCCTCTCCATTACCTCTGTGTGTGTGTGTGTGTGTGTGTGTGTGCACATGCGCACACACACACGCTCAGTTGATTCAATTGTGTCTAACTCCTTGTGACACTCTAGACTGCCCACCAGGCTCCTCTCTCCGCGGGATTCTCCAGGCAAGAATACTNAAAGAATGACCAGAATTACAAAATGGGGGCCTCTCCATTACCTCTGTGTGTGTGTGTGTGTGTGTGTGTGTGCACATGCGCACACACACACGCTCAGTTGATTCAATTGTGTCTAACTCCTTGTGACACTCTAGACTGCCCACCAGGCTCCTCTCTCCGCGGGATTCTCCAGGCAAGAATACTAGAGTAGGTTGCCAAGCCCTCCTCCAGGGGATCTGCCCGACCCACAGGTTGAACCCACATCTCCTGTGTCTCCTGCATTGCAGGCAGATTCTTTCCCCACTGATCCACCTGGAAAGCACCTCCATTGCCTGCTTCTGATCATTATTTTCTTGATTTTTGTGCATCCACACATTTGTTACTATGCTCACCAAATAGTCATGGAAAAATAAAGTGCCTCTAATATCCAGCCCAATAGATCTGGCTCATATACTACTCAAAAGGATTATTTTCACGGTTGAGATTGTTGCCCAAAATAGGCAGCTCCAACTTGAAATCAGACAAAATTGACTACTTAGCTAAGTTATTATGGAACTAAAAATGGGCCCTTGAAATGGAGATTAAAAACATCTATGATATGTTGTTCTAAACAATACATAGGATAGATCATGGCTCAGTGTTAGTACTTTAAAAAACAATAGCTTCTATGGCTTTTTATTGTCAAAACAGCAAGGTTTCTTCTTGATCTTTCATAATAACTTAACTTTCTGTTTGAAATGCCTACCTTAGAGATCTTAAACTTAAATACAAGCTAATTTGTTTTACTTTGGTTCCTCCAGGCAAGGAGCAAATGCCACGCGGGATGAGCTGACAACCTCCGCATTCCTGACTGTTCAGTTGGATAGATCCCTCGGGGGACAGGCTGTGCAGGTTGGGATGTTTTTACCCCCTAAACTCATACAAGTTTTGCAAGCCCAGTGTCTCCTTAAAACCCTTCTCCCACATCAGGGTGCAGATTTGACACTTTGTAAATATTTCCTTTTTTTTCATTTCAGAATTTAAATATTCCTACTCTCATGCCATACTTGTTCTCTCAGATTCTGGAAAAGANGATGGGCGGGGTGGGGGGTGGGGCGGCATGCGGCCCCGCCCCTGACCCCCGCAGGCCTAGCTGACCCCGGGGAGGCCGGCCCTGCCCTCGGGGCTGGAGCGCTGCCAACCCTCCAGGCTCCTGTCGTGGGGCGCTGCCCCGTGTCCCTGCTGTGCTCTCCTTTGAGGGACAAATGACCACACGGACCCCCCTACCCCAGGCTTGATGTGTGGGCCCAGGTGATGCCAAGTCTGAGAAGCGCTGCAGTGAATCCCGAAGCCCTGTTGGGGGCAAGTGATTATATTCCCGCTAGAGCTTCAGAAGCCCGTTCGTTAAGCCTCACGGGGTTTCTCTAGCTCAGGATGAGTTGGTAAAGACAGCCCCAGGCCCACATGACTGGACCCTCTTGCCTTAGCACCAGGAAGCACTGCAGAAATCCCCCGGGGGTTCGCCCACAACAGCCCTGCGATAACGGCGAGACCCCGGAAACCAGAGAGCTTTCCGAGCAGACGCTTATCTTTCCAGAGAAGCTTCCGCCCTGACGGCCGCTCTCGGAGATCAGGGCCAGGCCGCCTGATGCACCCGGGCGTGCAGCCCTCGTCTGGCCTGTGCGGGAGGTGCTCAGGGCGGGCTCGAGGCAGGTTGCTTCTGCTTTGCAGGGGAAGTTCCTGGGGGTCTTTGGGCCAGTGGCCCTTCTGGAGTGACGGTGCCTGCAGTGGTCAGGCTTGTGCTAAGGAAGGGTGACTGTTAAGGTGCCGGCCTGGCCCGCTTGGGACAGCAGGCTCCCCTCTCTGCATACCTGCCCCACCCTGCTCGGGGCAGTTCCCAGGCGCCCTTGGGGTTCCCGCACCTGGACCCCAGGGAGGACAGGCGAGCTGCCCCGCCGTGCTGCTGGCGGTTCACAGGGCGTGGCGCAGCCCAGCAGTCCCACGAGGCCGCAGATCCCGTCTGCTGAGCGTGGGGTGAACTTTCCACGCGTTGGCCTGGCCTCACCCGAGGTCAGTAGGATTCTTTCCAGGGCAGGCCGATCAGCCGTCTTGGGGTGGGTGAACTGAGTGCTGACTTCTGGGGGCATGTCCATCTGGTTGTATCACTGGTGACCCCCACCCCCTTGGCTTAAGCCTGTCTTTGCAGTGCCCGGGGCCGTCATAGAAGCCCGCCGGCCGGCGTCACCTCTGCGCTTGCCCGCCCTGCCTTCTGTCTCCAGGGCCTCCCGTCTTCAGACGCACAAGGGTCTTACTTAGGGTCTGCCGAGGATTCATGGGGTCGCAAAGAGTCAGACACGACTGAGCGACTGAACTGAACTGAACTGAGGATCTATGCCTCCCCTCTCTCACCACTCCCTCCTGCACACAGACGCACACACATGCACACATGCACATCAGTCAGGCTATTTCCTGCACACACACACACACACACGCACACACATGTACACACGCACATCAGTCAGGCTCCTTCCTGCACACACGCACGCATGCACACATGCACGCACGCACATCAGTCAGGCAGATCAGTCAGGCTCCTTCCTGCACACAGACACATGCACACACGCACATCAGTCAGGCTCCCTCCTGCACACACGTCTGCTTTCAGCTCAGGCATCCCCCCTAACTGTGGCCTCCAGACCCTGATCTCTGCTGGGCCTCTCTGAGCCTCCACCAGGGTCAGCCCAGGGTGGGGTGAATTGTCTCTCCTGTCCCCAGTATGAGGGCAGAGCTGGCCCTCAGTAACTGGGGCGGGGGGGAGTGGATGGTAACAGGTCTCCTTGGGAGGGAGGGGTGGCACCTTCCTTCTGTTCCTCTGTTGCTGGACCCTCAAGAGGTGGATGGAGGGACAGTTTTGGTTTTTTAGGGACACAGGGAAGCCCATCCTGGAGCCCAGGATTGGGAACAAGACCCCTGGTGCCGAGTGCTTGTGAGATGGCGACCTGCTGCTTCCTGAGTGATCGATCCAAGGACGTGTGGGGTGGGACGTGATACTTATTACTCACTCACGTGTCTGTCTGTCCGTCTGTTCATCCCTGCACCCTCCCATCCGTCTCCCTGGCTCTCTTGCTCTCTCCCTCCATTTCTCCACTCATCTGCTCACCCACCCATTGACCTGGATACCCTCCTGCCTGTCCACCTGCCATCTCTTCACGTCTGTCCATCCGACCACCTGTGGTCCGTCTGTCCTGTTGTACAGCACATATTCAGTGTGCATGCTCAGGGCCAACCCTGCATCTTACTGAGAAGTGGAGCATGGTCCCTGGACCCAAGGAAATCGTTCTCTGAAAGCGTCCTTCCTGGAGTCTCCAGTGTGAGTGTCTTATGCCGCTGGGAAGAGAAAGGAGGCTGGCTGCATAGAAGCAGAGCGTAGTGCTCCGTGCGGAGATGCCAGAAGCCACCCACAGGGCATGTGGGCTCTCTGGAAGAAGGCACAGCCATCCAGGGTCTCGGGTGTGCAGCCGAGGGGCTGCTGTGAGTGACGGCGGATAGACCCTCTCACACGCATCAATGTGAGCTGCGAACGTTGCACTGTTTGAGATAAATCATCGGTGCTTTGTGTTTACGTGGAAATTAACTGATCAAAGTGGCTCAGGGGTTTTATAAAGTTACTACTCAATAGAGGAATCCTCCCAAGGAAGGAAAACCCATCTGTTGATGTAATTCATTTGAAGACATACAAATGAACTGCATGAGAGGGACACGTGATGGGCTCAGAGCAGCCGCTCCCTGGCGGTGCACGGCCCTGTTGGTGCGGGGCTGTGTGCAGGAATCCTTCCATGTGACGGGCCAGCGTGAGTATCAGTGAGGCGGTGTGCATGGGGTGTTGTTTTATTAAACCACCTTTTAAAATATATTATTCAGTTCTTTATGTTCTTGCATGTTATTATATAACAGCTCATTGAGATCTAATTTACAGTCCATAAACTTTATTTCATTTAACGCATATACTGCCATGTTTCAGTATGTTTACAGAGTGGTGCATCCATCACCACAATCAATTCCTCAAAAAGAAACCCTGTATCTGTGAGCAGTCTCTCCCTTTCCAGCCCTGCCCAGCCCAAGACAACCATGAATCTACCCTCTCACCGTAGAGTTGCCTGTGTGGACACGCTGTACAAGTGGGCTCATACAATGTGTGGTCATTTGCACCTTTTATTTAAGCATAATTTTTTAAGGTTAGCTCATGTTGTAGCGTGTATCACTTCATTTCTTTTTATAGCTGAAGAATGTAAGTGTGGATACAATTGCTTTATCACACGTATCATTTGCAAATATTTTTGCCCATTCCGTAGCTGTCTTTTCACTTTCTTGGTGTTGTCATTTGAAGCCCAGCATGTCGAATTTTGATGAAGTCCAGTTTGTTTTTCCTTGGGTTACTTTTGGTGTTGCAGTACTAATGGTTGTGTTTTATAAACATGTCCTTTTATTCCCGTCTAATGGCAGTTATTGGGGAGAAAGTTCTTTGACTCTACAATGGATATAGAAAAATCCACAGAGGAGCCATTACTTGGAAGAAAGCTGTCCTGAGATCCCAGACCCACACTGTGAGATCCAGAAATCCCATTCTTGGTAGATACCAAGGGAGCTGAAGGCAACTGTCCACACAAAAACTTGTACACACATGTTCATAGCAGCATTGCTGATAATAATAAAAATTGGAAATCAATTCAAAATCCATCGCTTGGTAGGGGGATAGATAAGATGAGGTACATCCATGCGGTGGAATATTCTTCAGCTATAAAAAGGGACAGAGTGCTAATAAGTGTTACAACGCGGATGAACCTTAGCAGCATATTCAGCGAGGAAAACCAGACGAAAGGGGGGTGGAGCGTGTTGGGGACCCAGGGTCCTGCGGAAGCTCACCTCGGGGTGCAGGGTCCAGAGGCAGCAGTGATACTCTTTGCTCCACACTGGACCTCAGCTGGACCTTCCGATTTCAGCCACCTCGGCATTGAGCATCTTGTTCCAAAGGTTCTTTGGGAACAAGCCCTTTGGGATGAGGGATGAATGAATCCAGCAGGCTGGGTGGGAGGCCAACACATTGTGAGATGGTTTCTAGAATCCCTATTTTCTGTGAGAAGGAATGTAAAATTTCTGATTTTGATTCAGTTCTCTTTCTAAGGAGAAGATGGTCAGCAGCCGGAAGTTCTGGAGGGAGGGGCTGGGTTTCCACGTTGAGAAGCTGTGGCATTCTGCAACCGCTTCCCTGTCTTTGCCTCTGTGTCTCTCACCCCCTCACGGGGCACAGAATATCGCCACAGCCATGCCGGGGAAGGGCAGCCAGGACACGTGGACACGGTCACGAGAGGCCCACAGGCCCAGCGCCCAGCTGGACAGCGAGGAGCGGGGTCTCTGTTCCTGTTAGCATTGAGTGAGACAATCAGAAAGAGGAGTTTCCTTTCCTGTCAGAGAAGCCCTGTAAATGGCCACAGCAGTGGGGAGGCTGCCATGAGCGAGTGTTAATACTTGGTGGCTTATCTTACCGAGCCCTCCTTTCTACCAAGCAAAAGTCACCTTCAGACTTGCTAGAAGGCAAGCTCTGCACCAGGTACCCTGTCTTGCTGGGAGGTTTTACTTTTGTTTCAGGTTCGAAGGCTTCGTTAACAAAAGAAACCACTCATTACGCACAAATAAGCAATTTCAATGATAGAGAATTATCTGAGTACTTTCACTATACCATCATTAAAGGAAAAGAGAGGTAGGGACAGTGGAGGAGAGTAGGGCACATGCGTCGCTGACCTGTGCTGACTAGCATCAAGATTCCGCCAGCGCTGGGAAGTCCCGTGGGACAGCAGTCTGGAGTCCCTGCTGGGGGAAGGTCTGAGGCAGTGTGTCCACCCGAGGGACGAGACTTTCACATTGCAGTTTTGGGGGTTCCTGCTTATAAACTCGCCACAAACTGATATCATCTTCAGTTTGTGAGCAAAAATGCAGCTCTTGTTCCACTTTAACCGTTTTTGTACAATATTTGTGAGTGATGAGATTTTCCAGACCCCCAGGGGATTGGCCAGACCCTCAGGGCTCAGGAGTATTCCAAGTCTCACTCCCTCTCTTATCAGTAGTGCCTCTCAGCTTACTGGGATCAACTGGTGCGCTTGTAGTGGGCAGGCATGAAGTCAGGGCGGTGTCCAGGCAGGTCAAAGCAAGGTCACGGGCCTGCTCTCTCTCTCGTCTCTGAAGCCCGAATAAGACTACTTCCCTTCTGGTTTGCCTAACACTCTTGACAGTGTGTGGCAGGCCGCAGGCTTGTGGGCTCTCTTGGCCTCGGTTGTCCACAGCCTGAGGTGGCTGTTGGTTGCTGTACAGGGCAGACACTGAGCAGACGGAACCTTGGGTCCTTGCATGTCCTTGGGTGCTTGGGCTCTGTTGAAATCCTGTGGGGCCGGGCACTCTGGAAGATTTGTCCTGGTGCAGCTCGAGTGGAAGGGGCTGGCTCGGTTGATTATCAGCATTCCTTCTCTGCTCTCCACTTGCAAATCAGGGGCCTTTGATTTGGGGAATGTTTGCTGGGTTCTCTTACGACCGAGAGAAGCAGATAAAATCAACATGATCATATATATATATGTGTATATAGACAGACATATCAATATATACATACATATAGATATATACGTGTGTGTGAACACTAAGTCCTCTCTTTACAAACCGTCAAGTTGCGCACTTTCAAAGCAGCGAACGTGTGTTCGCATGGCCAATCGTGTTGGTTAATTCACGTGTCTGGCGTCCATCACCACGCACACGCATTTCTCCCACTGGCTGCGCTGCGTGTCCCTTCCCGTACAGCACTGTGTAGACCCCAGCAGCACAGCGCCTTTACTGCAAACCCAGGAGGTCGGGAAGCAAGCGTGGGCGCAGCAGTGACGTAGCCGGTGCTGCTAAGGAGCGCCCCGCGACAGCCCCGGAACCTGCTGGGCAGCATGAGGCGCCTGCTAACAAAGATCTGATGGAACTGGAGGCCCAGAGGAGGGACAGAGACAAGAGGAAGGAGAAGCAACCGAAGAACTTCAGAGACGAGGAGGCGGCAGGGGGCTGTCTTCACTGGAGCAGGCGCTGTTGGCTTTGAGGCGCAGGACCCAAATGTGGACCGCTCCGCTCCTGCATCATCCGTGATGAGGACGGAAGAGCCACTGCCCAGACACCACTGGATTGTTTCTCAAGAGGGTGGATGGAACCGAATCCAGCAGCCAGAACCCGTGCCATCAGCACGGGCACGAGCGACACTCAGCTGGGCCTCCGTCTCCTGCTGCTGAGGACCCCTCAGCTCTCCCGTCTCCCGCCACCCCGCCTGCTCCGTCAGTAACTCTGCCGGCCCGTTCACTGGATGCCAGCTCCTGTGCCAGCTGCTGTACTGACTCCTGTAGTTTTATAGGTCCTGTACTGTAAGCTTAAAAATGTTTTCTCTGTTTTTTTTTTTTTTTTTGCAGTATTTTTGTGAAAAGTGTTATAAAGCTATTGTAGTACCGTACTCTATAGTTGATTTTGTTAGTTGGGTACCTAGGCTAACCGTGTGGGACTTACGAACAAACTGGATTTTGGAACACGCTATTGGAATGGAACCCCTTCATATGTAGGGGGCTTACAGGGTTATGTATGGGCTTCCCAGGTGGCCCAGGAATAAAGAATCCACCTGCCGAGGCAGGAGCTGCAGGTTCGATCCCTGCATCAGGAAGATCCCTGGAGCAGGAAATGAAGGCAACCCCCTCCAGGGTTCTTACCTGGCAAGTCCCACGGACAGAGGAGCCTGGTCATCTACAGTCCACAGGGTCCCAGAGAGTCAGATACAACTTAGTGACTTAACTGTATAGAGTACAGTAACTTTATTTCAAACAGGACTGAGTGACTGAGCGTGTGCGTGCGCATACACACACACACATACACACACAACCAACCACACACGCTGCATTTATAAGTACGAAAGCCCATATAATGAAATCCAGGTAAGCTACATTAAAAGATGTTGAAAGGATGTTCCTCTGTGCCGCGTTCCTCCAGGGATCTTGTGCAGAGCAGACAGGGGCTTCAGTGAGGAGGACACTTGGGCCCTGGGCCTGGGTCTGTGCCGCCTACACGGTGCCAGCGCACAGGCACACCTCTCTGGGTCTCTGGCTCAGGCGGCCACCCAGGGGGGCAGCACGGCTCTCTGGAGCTCCCATCCACCTGGTCTCCTGCGGCATGGTCCTGCTGCCGTCCACTGACGCTTCCCCTGGCGCCACAAGGAGGCGGCGCTGGGACTCAGGCCCCTGTCAGCCTGCATCCTCACTGGCTGCAGGGGAATCGTTTGCTTCCACCCAGGCCAAGGTGGTTTTGTGAGGGGCGGGCCCTGGTGACCCCATGTGGCTCTCTCCTGCAGTCTGGAGCTCACGCGGAGCCCTCTGGGAACTCCTGGCTGGGGTGGGGCACACCTCCTTTCTACCTGCTCTCAGCTTCTCTTTAGTCGCTCAGTTATGTCCGACTCTTTGGGACCCTGTCCATGGGATTCTCCAGGCAAGAATCCTGGAGTGGGTGGCTATTTCCTCCTCCAGGGGATCCTCCCGACCCAGGGATCGAACCCACGTCTCCTTTGTCTCTTGCATTGCAGGCAGATTCTTTATCCGCTGAGCCATCGGGGAAGCCCCCTCTCTCTACTCTAGAGCCCCCTAATCTGTTAGAGAGTTTCTATCAGCCCCTTCCTGTCCCTGCCTAACTGAATTTTTTTTTTTTTTTTTTCACTTCAGAGCCAATTAACTTTTCGGTTTCTTTCACTTAGACCTTGTATGCTTGTACTCAGCACAGAACCGAGCTCAGGTCTCGTCTCTCCAGTGAGAGCTACGGTCCCCATGCCGTTCCCACGTCGGGCCCCTCAGGCAGGGCAGGCTCCAGGCTGACGGTTGTCATTTCTGAGCCTCATATGGGGCAGGGCTGTAGAGGGCCGTGGGGCCGTTTCTCTCTCCCAGGCCTGACATGCAGCTTGAAGTCCCACCGTTAGAAATGACTTCCCTTGGGGGGTGGCGGGTAACCAGGATTTGTGACACAGGAGGGCATGGTGTTGCTTCTCCTCCCCCCGGTGGGTTCCCTTCTGGGGATCAGAGGACCCTCACGGGGAAAGTCGGGGTCTGTGAAAAACTAGCAGCTCAGTTTGCAGGTGAGACTTGTTTGGGTTGCCCAGGGCTTCGGGACGCGGGCGCTGCTGTCCTCAGCGAGGGCATGGCCCGTCTCCCGCTGGCTGTGTTGCTGACCTGTGCTCTCAGCTCTGCTGGAGCCGGTTACACTTGTATTCGGTTGTGCAGGTTGAGTAACCATCCCCCCAGCCCGCCCCAGTGCCCACGTCAGACCCTGTGGCTAAGTTCCCTTAGGTGGTAAAAGGGGCTTTGCCGATGTGGTTAGTGATCTCAAAAGGGGGAGATGGTCGTGGGTTATCCAGATGGGCCCACTGTCATCACATGGTCCTTAAAGAGGGAGACAGAGGCAGATCTGACTACAAAAGACATCGTCAGACACGGATGTAGTGTGAGAAAAACTCCACGAACCTCGCAGGGTTNACCAGCCCCAGGCATCCTGTATCCTGTATCGAACATAGGCTTGTGCTTCGTTCTTACATGTTAGTATACATGTTTAATAAACATTTTATAATAGCAATTTACATATAAACACTAAGGCACACATTAATACTGATATATTGTTATTCATACATTAATAAAAATAATGATATTTGTATAAACAAATATATTGGTAAACAAATGAGTACATATTTATTACATAAATAAAATGACTCCTGTCTCTCAGGCCAAATTCCATCTTCCCCCGTTCCTCAGCACTGACTTCTGTCCTGGGTCCCCTGTCCTGGGGCTTTCCAAGGACTTCCCTGGATTTCTCTGTCCAATGCTCTCATCCTAACTCTAGTTCATCATTCTTGCAGGAAGTCATCTTCTTTCTCTTCATATCACTGATTTATTCTTCTCTCCTGGATTACTTGCTCTGTAGCACAAACATGCCTTGAAAACACTTCCATCCTTTCTTTAAAAACTCTCTTGACACTGACCCTCCCGGCTACCACATCCCTTTCTCTGCACTCCTTAAGACTACAGATCCTCCAAAGAGTCATCTTCACCCCTTCACTGTCCCTGCTATGCTAAGCCTCCTCTATCAAAAGCCACTCCACTCAGCCATCCCTTCCTGCCACACCATCCACGTGGGATTTATCTAGTTTGCCAATGACCTACCTTTTGCCATCAAAATTCTCTTATCTGATGCCATTGTTTTCAACCTCTTTCTAGCATTTGACTCAGTTGTTCTTTCTGTCTTCTCAAAACACTATTTTTTAACCCAGCTTCTGAAACCCCCCACACTTACCAGAATTTCTTCCACACCTGAGGGTCACCCTTCTGAGGGCTGTTTTCACTCCCCCTCAGCTGCTGAATTCTTCTCCTCTGCTTGTCCTCGAAGCTCTGGAGCTCTCCAGGGCTGTCTTGGCCTTCTTCAGAGTGGTCTCATTTGGTCATAGAATTTAAATGCCATTCTGTATTGACTCATCCATGACATTCTGTGCATGCATTCTCGTGTGTCCGATTGTGGCTGATTTTTTAATCTGTCAGATTGAAAGTGAAGTTTTCATCTCCAGGCCCTCTTAGCTGACTTCAGAGGCAAGAGTCAAGGAAAATCATAACAGTCCTGGGCTCTTCCCAGTGGACACTTCTTTATGAAGCATCGTGAGCTGCTTGTGATGCAAATTCTTTCTTTTCTTGCAGCCTCTCAAACTAACCTTTGCATTCCTACCCTCTCTGAAATGCACCAGTCAAAACACTATTGATAAGACTTTCTGTTTTCATCTCCTGGGAGGCTAAAGCTTTCTCAGGTTCTTTTGTGGAACTACCACGCTGACCTCACACCAGCCTGGGCATGGGCCTGTTATCACCCGTCTCTCCATCTTCCATACTCTTTCCTCTATAGCAACAAGGAGACATTTGGGCTTCCCAGGCGTTGCAGTTGGTAAAGAGCTAGCCTGCCTGTGCAGGAGATATAAGAGATGCAGGTTCATTCCCTGGGTCAGGAAGATCCCCTGGAGTAGAATGTGGGAATCCTTTCCAGTATTCTTACCTGGAAAATTCCATGGACAGAGGAGCCTGGTTGGGCCTACAGGCCACCAGGGTCAAAAAGAATTGGACATGCCTGAGTGACTGAAAACACACACACACACACACGAAACAAGGAGACATTTGGATTAGGAACTGGGAGTCACAGTTCCTATCAGTTTTCATCGTTACATCTGATGGATTCCTTTGAGCTTGGTCGGTGGGGCCAACTTCTTACTGAAAGAGAATGCTGACCCTTTCCCTGATTGTGACCAACACCTGGGCCACATCTTCAAAACTTCCAGCAGTGCTTGCTTGCTCCTCCGGTGCTGTCTCTGGGGACAGGGTCCTGATGAACCTGGGCAAGACCAGCTTTCCACACGCTGATGCTTTCCTCAGGCCACCCCACACAGTTGGTCAAACGGTATCACGTGCTGCTTCCCGAAGGGCTCTCTGCACTTGGCCTCAGGACAGCACACTCTGGAATTCCTCCTCCCTTGTGGCTGCCCTATCAGTCTTGTTTCCTCCTCCTCCTTCATCTGCCTGCTAGCACACGTCACACAGAATCCTATGGAAAGTCACACACACTGTCGCGGTCACACACTCCTGTGTCCAGAGGGCCTCAGACCAGTGCAGAGACACAGGATGACAAGCTTGCAGACGCAAGCCCATGCTNTTGTGGCTGCCCTATCAGTCTTGTTTCCTCCTCCTCCTTCATCTGCCTGCTAGCACACGTCACACAGAATCCTATGGAAAGTCACACACACTGTCGCGGTCACACACTCCTGTGTCCAGAGGGCCTCAGACCAGTGCAGAGACACAGGATGACAAGCTTGCAGACGCAAGCCCATGCTAGGACCTCAGGCACCCTCCCAAGCCTGAGGCTCTGCACAGTGCCTTGTTGCAGCCCCGAGGCTCTACCTGAAGGCTCACCCTCAGGCTGTGGCCTCAGCCAGATGTCTCTCAAGGCCCTGGGCCACACAGACCAGAACTGCACTCATGTGGCTCATCCCAGATGGTGTCCACAACATCTTGGTTAAAAGGAAGGCGGTTTGTCAGTGCTATGCTTTTAATGCCTTCTAAATATTCTTTTATAATCTGAGCTATAATGTATCTGAGNAACTGCACTCATGTAGCTCATCCCAGATGGTGTCCACAACATCTTGGTTAAAAGGAAGGCAGTTTGTCAGTGCTATGCTTTTAATGCCTTCTAAATATTCTTTTATAATCTGAGCTATAATGTATCTGAGCCTGGAGAAGCTTTTAGTCAATCTCTGTTACAGTCTTTTCTTAACATTAAATCTCAATCCCTGTTTTATGATTTTTAGATGTCCCCTTGATTATTTGACAGACCCTTTTAGTAGGGGAGAGAAAATCTGAACACTGTGCTTTTTGTGTGTCATTTGGGAATATTACATCCTCTTTCCAAGTATCAGTTATAGGCCATTATCCTTTTTGCGGTCTCTTTGACTATCATCCTTGTTATGTATCACTTAAATTTGCCTCATTTTATTCTCAGAGGATTATGCAGGCAGGTGAGCCTTACAGTGACCCAGCAATATATGCTCCTGTTCTAAAGTTTCTAACCCCCTAGCAGTTACCTAGTGGTACCTAGGTGAGTTCACTTCAGTTGCTCAGTCATGTCCAACTCTTTGCAACCCCATGGACTGCAGCACACCATGTTTCCCTGTCCATCACCAGCTCCAGGATCTTACT
>SJYS01015964.1:705544-735080 GCA_006410695.1 Philantomba maxwellii | reverse complement strand
TGAATCGCAGCACGCCAGGCCACCCTGTCCATCACCATCTCCCGGAGTTCACTCAGACTCACGTCCATCGAGTCAGTGGTGTCCAGCTCTTAGCGACTGTATGGGCTGTAGCCCGCCAGTTTCCTCTGCCCATGGGACTTTCCAGGCAAGCATACTGAATTGGGTTGCCATGCCCTCCTCCAGGGGATCTTCCTGACTCGGGGATGGAACCCGCCTCTCTTATGTCTTCTGTATCAGCAGGTGGGTTCTTTACCACTAGCGCCACCTGGGAAGCTTTGACCAGTTCCCTGGTCAGGGAAGGAAGATCCCATAAGCTGCACCAGGGCAGCCAAAATAAATAAATAAAATAGAATAATAGCATATTATTCTTTTTCCTAGTAGCATAGCCAAATGTTCTTGTGAATATTCTAGTGGATACTTATGGGGTATTTATCCCCAAATAATGAGTTGCCTAAGTAGTACGTCAAGGCTATGGTTTTTCCTGTGGTCATGTATGGATGTGAGAGTTGGACTGTGAAGAAGGCTGATCGCCGAAGAATTGATGCTTTTGAACTGTGGTGTTGGAGAAGACTCTTGAGAGTCCCTTGGACTGCAAGGAGATCCAACCAGTCCATTCTGAAGGAGATCAACCCTGGGATTTCTTTGGAAGGAATGATGCTGAAGCTTAAACTTCAGTACTTTGGCCACCTCATGCGAAGAGTTGACTCATTGGAAAAGACTCTGATGCTGGGAGGGATTGAGGGTAGGAGAAGAAGGGGACGACCGAGGATGAGATGGCTGGATGGCATCACGGACTCGATGGATGTGAGTCTGAGTGAACTCCGGGAGATGGTGATGGACAGGGAGGCCTGGCGTGCTGTGATTCATGGGGTCGCAAAGAGTCGGACACGACTGAGCGACTGAACTGAACTGAAGTAGTGATTTGCAACAGCGTCGATTGTGCCCCCCTGGGGATATTTGGCAATGTCTGATGGCATTTTTGTTGTCACAACTGGGGGACGTCTAGCACTACTGGCACCTAGAGGGTAGAAGTCAGGGATGCACAGGAAGGTCTCTCCCAACAAAGGCCTCTCTAGTCCAAAATGTCAGTAGTGTCAAGACTGTGAATCCCTAACCTGTCATTACAGTGCAAAATGAAAATGCACCGTTACTTCAGAGAAATTTTAAGGAAATAAGCTAAATTGAGATACTACCATATGGTAAGACAACTGCCTCATTTTTTTTTTTTTTTTTCATGTTGTTTCACATGAAGGACTAAATGAGAGCTCTAAATTAATTAACTAAATTTGCTATATATTCTTGGCATCATGACACAGAAACCCTATACCCAAGATTTAATTATTTAACAGATAGATAGGGAATTCCCTGGCCATCCAGTGGTTAGGACTCCATGCTTTCACTGCCAAGGGCACAAATTCAATCCCTGGTCAGGGAACTAAGATCCCACAGGCTGCACCAGTGCAGCCAAAATAAATAAATAAATAAAATAAGATATATGGATACAGGTAAAGAATCCCCCTGCAATGCGGGAGACCTGGGTTCAATCCCTGGGTTGGGAAGATCCCCTGGAGAAAGGCATGGCAATTCACTCCACTATTCTTTGATATTCTATATTTAAAATTGATATTGTTGAATCATGGTATATTTATTTCCTATTGCTGCTATGACAAATTATCCCAAAGTGGCTTAAAACAGCATAAATATATAATCTTCCAGTTCTGGAGCTCAGAATTCTAAATTGGGCCANTTACAGGTAAAGAATCCCCCTGCAATGCGGGAGACCTGGGTTCAATCCCTGGGTTGGGAAGATCCCCTGGAGAAAGGCATGGCAATTCACTCCACTATTCTTTGATATTCTATATTTAAAATTGATATTGTTGAATCATGGTATATTTATTTCCTATTGCTGCTATGACAAATTATCCCAAAGTGGCTTAAAACAACATAAATATATCATCTTCCAGTTCTGGAGCTCAGAATTCTAAATTGGGCCAGAGAATTACATCTCTTCTGGAAGCTTTGGGGGAAAATTTCCTTGCCTTGCTTTTTCTGGGTTCTAGTGGCCTACCTTCTACGTTCCTTGGCTTGTGGTCACTTCTTCAATCTTTAAAGCTAGCCATGTAGCATCTTCAAATATCTCTTTCCCTATCTGCCCTCTGCCATGTGACCATCAGTCATTTCTCCTTCCCTGACTCTTTCTTGCCTNGATCTTCCCGACCCAGGGATTGAACCCGGGTCTCCCGCATCAGAGGCAGACGCTTTAACCTCTGAGCCACAGGGAAGCCCTGAGTGGGGAAACAGGAGCTGAATGTGTTTATTTTTGAGATGCTTTCTAGTTCAATAGAGAATTCATGGCCGGGAACATGTATTTGCTGTGAGTCAGTGTATAGATACATTTGGGGACTTAAGAGTAAATGTGATGACCTAGGGTGTGTGTCAATAAAGAATACCTCTGAGTGAATAACTTGAGTCCTGGAATTTTCCAGCATGTAGAGGTGAGGCAGAGGCAGCAAAGAGGATACGAAAATCCTGGTGAAGCAAGAAGAAAACCGAGAGAGTCCACTAGAGACTGCCGCGTTGAGGTGCTCCATCTCCTTTAGTTACAAACATGAATTTCACAGGAACAGCACCCTTTGTCTTTCTGATCATTTCCTAACGTGTGCTAAGTTGCTTCAGTTCAGTTCAGTCACTCAGTCCTGTCCGATTCTTTGCGACCCCATGAATCGCATCCCGCCAGGCCTCCCTGTCCATCACCAACTTCGGAGTTCACTCAGACTCACATCCATTGAGTCAGTTGTGTCCAACTCTTAGCGACTATATGGACTGTAGCCCACCAGTTTCCTCTGCCCATGGGACTTTCCAGGCAAGCATACTGAATTGGGTTGCCATGCCCTCCTCCAGGGGATCTTCCTGACTCAGGGATCGAACCCGCCTCTCTTATGTCTGCTGTATCGGCTGGTGGGTTCTTTACCACTAGCGCCACCTGGGAAGCCCTGACCAGTTCCCTGGTCAGGGAACGAAAATCCCATAAGCTGCACCAGCGCAGCCAAAATAAATAAATAGAATAGAATAATAGCATATTATTCTATTTCCTAATAGCATAGCCAAATGTTCTTGTGAATATTCTGCTGCTAAGTCACTTCAGTCGTGTCCGACTCTGTGTGACCCCATAGATGGCAGCCCACCAGGCTCCCTCGTCCCTGGGATTCTCCAGGCAAGAACACTGGAGTGGGTTGCCATTTCCTTCTCCAATGCATGAAAGTGAAAAGTGAAAGGGAAGTCACTCAGTTGTGTCCGACTCTTCGCGACCCCATGGACTGCAGCCTACCAGGCTCCTCCGTCCATGGGATTTGCCAGGCAAGAGTACTGGAGTGGGGTACCATTGCCTTCTCCAGTGAATATTCTAGTGGATACTTATGGGGTATTTATCCCCAAATAATGAGTTGCCTAAGTAGTGATTTGCAACAGCGTCGATTGTGCCCCCCTGGGGATATTTGGCAATGTCTGATGGCATTTTGGTTGTCACAACTGGGGGACGTCTAGCACAACTGGCACCTAGAGGGTAGAAGTCAGGGATGCACAGGAAGGTCTCTCCCAACAAAGGCCTGTCTAGTCCAAAATGTCAGTAGTGTCAAGACTGTGAATCCCTAACCTGTCATTACAGTGCAAAATGAAAATACACCGTTACTTCAGAGAAATTTTAAGGAAATAAGCTAAATTGAGATACTACCATATGGTAAGACAACTGCCTCATTTTTTTTTTTTTTTTTAGCATGTTGTTTCACATGAAGGACTAAATGAGAGCTCTAAATTAATTAACTAAATTTGCTATATATTCTTGGCATCATGACACAGAAACCCTATACCCAAGATTTAATTATTTAACAGATAGATAGGGAATTCCCTGGCCATCCAGTGGTTAGGACTCCATGCTTTCACTGCCAAGGGCACAAATTCAATCCCTGGTCAGGGAACTAAGATCCCACAGGCTGCACCAGTGCAGCCAAAATAAATAAATAAATAAAATAAGATATATGGATACAGGTAAAGAATCCCCCTGCAATGCGGGAGACCTGGGTTCAATCCCTGGGTTGGGAAGATCCCCTGGAGAAAGGCATGGCAATTCACTCCACTATTCTTTGATATTCTATATTTAAAATTGATATTGTTGAATCATGGTATATTTATTTCCTATTGCTGCTATGACAAATTATCCCAAAGTGGCTTAAAACAACATAAATATATCATCTTCCAGTTCTGGAGCTCAGAATTCTAAATTGGGCCAGAGAATTACATCTCTTCTGGAAGCTTTGGGGGAAAATTTCCTTGCCTTGCTTTTTCTGGGTTCTAGTGGCCTACCTTCTACGTTCCTTGGCTTGTGGTCACTTCTTCAATCTTTAAAGCTAGCCATGTAGCATCTTCAAATATCTCTTTCCCTATCTGCCCTCTGCCATGTGACCATCAGTCATTTCTCCTTCCCTGACTCTTTCTTGCCTCCTTCCTTCACTTGTAAGGATCCTTATATTTTCCTGGACCCTGCTGAACAATCTTAGATAATCTCCCCTTCTCAAGATCTTTCATTTAATCATATTTGTAATGTCTCTTTGCCTTGTAAGGTAATACATTCACAGGTTCAGGACAAGATGTGGTCATCTTTGGGGGTTGTTACTCCACTGCCCCACTGGGTAGAAAGATATAGAGTGAAGCCAGTATTCTAGTTGGTTGGCACAGTGGATAAAAGCTGATAACCTGGAAAGCCAGTACATTTTCCTACTTTCTTCTGTCCTTCAGCTTGCTGCTGCTGCTAAGTCGCTTCAGTCGTGTCCGACTCTGTGTAACCCCGTGGACGGCAGCCCACCAGACTCCCCTGTCCCTGGGATTCTCCAGGCAAGAACACTGGAGTGGATTGCCATTTCCTTCTCCAATGCATGAAAGTGAAAAGTGAAAGTGAAGTCGCTCAGTCGTGTCCGACTCTTAGCGACTCCTTGGACTGCAGCCCACCAGGCTGTACTGGAGTGGGGTGCCATTCATTGCCTTCTCTGTCCTTCAGCTTAGACTCCAATTTCTAAAATAGAAAATAAATATAATTGTAGCAAGGGGAAATCTAGTCAATATTTCATCTCTTTCCTAATCCTTGCAAGAGAGTATTCTGGTTTCAACCTGACCCTCTTACAAACAGATGCAGAAAGAAATTTCTCATACTAGGTTCGCATAAGGCACTTGCTATCTTCACAATTAGAGTAACACTGCTAAATATCCTATCGTGAGACACTTTGGAGACAAGGGAGTGGGTATGACAATTTTTTAGGGTCTAACCAAAAATAAAATAGTTTGAACAATTAAATACCTAACTTAGTAAGATCATTTTTGAGCTTTGGAGTTTTAAAAAATATTTGGCTGTGCTGGGTCTTTGCTGCTGCCTGGGCTTTTTCTCTAGTTCCGATGGTGAGAGGTGGCTCCTCTCTAGTTGCATAGGCTTCTCGTTGCAGTGGCGTCCCTTGTTGCAGAGCACAGGCTCAAGGCACACAGGCTTCTTAGCTGCAGCTCTCGGGCTCTGGAGCACTGGCTAAGTAGCTGTGGCACACGGGCTTAGTTGTTCCACAGCATCTGGGATCTTCGCAGACCAGGGATTGAACATGTGTCTCCTGCACTGGCAGGCAGATATTTTACCACTAAGCCATCACAGGAGCCCAGAGCTTTGGTTTTTGAGAGTAGTAAATTTTATGTATTTGAAGAGCCAGTAATAACATTGCTAGAATGATAATATTCTCAGTGAGTCATCAGAGAGGTTAGCCAACAGTCTTCTAATGGTATACAATATTCAACCCAGATTTGAATGAGAATAATTATTATTTGAGATCGTAACTTCTGAGTATTAAAGTGTTTCAAAAAGATCATGTTTTTATAACGTCAAGTATTATTTTACATGGGGCTTCCCTGGTGGCTAGGTGGTAAAGAATCCACCTGCCAGTGCAGGAGACACAGATTGTATCCCTGGTCTGGAAAGATCCACTCGGAAAGGAAATGGCAATCCACTCCAGTATTTTCGCCTGGGAAATCCCATAGACAGAGGAGCCTGGCTGGCTACAGTTCGTGGTATGGTGAAGAATTGGACGTGACTTGGCAACTCAAAAACAACAGTTATTTTACGTGAACTTTTATTTAAGGCACCAAAGATAACATCTTTTTTTTTTTTTTGCAATAGCTGAATAGGCTGTAGTTTTGTTCTTTTCTTTGTAATATTTCAGGCCCCACGAGGTCATCAGTTACTCAAAACAGAAAATTTATATAATAGAGAACTACTCCTAAAGAATCAACATAAGCCTCTTCTTTATGTTCCCATGATGATATTCCTTAAGAGAAGAGGTTTCTGCCAACCACAATATATTTCTCAGGGAACTTCATAAATAATACATAGGGGCAAATCATTCCATAGTCTAGCACTAAAACGAACACACACTTAGAAGAATGTGTTGGAGAAAAAAGCAATAGAATAATGATTCCCCAATTTTTAATGAAAAAATGGTTAACAAAAAGTATGGAGGTTTTTGTTCTATTTCCCAACAAGGATTATAAGTACCCTATAGTTTGTTAAAATATTCTATGATCCTAAAATTTCCAGTTTTATAGGTTTTTGAAATGTATTTTGTACTTGTTAGCTTTTAACATAATTTTTAAGTGAGACCTAAAAGAAATGGATATAATTTCATTCAATTTTCTGGGCATGGTTTTTTTCCCAGAAAGTAAATTACTCAGGCTTGGCAGAACCAGATCCCTGCCTGAGCCTCCCATGGATCACCCCTAATAGTCAAATGTAACCGACAGATTACTGAGGCTGTAGGACTTCTTTGCTTTGTCTGAAAGCAGTGTGGTTGTTTACAATAGCAGTGCAATGCTGAAGAACACTGTATGGTGTCCTGATAAGTCTTTTAATTAATCCTCTAATTAAAAGGATGTCAGGATTCTTGGGAGGAATCCTAATTCCACCACTGCTAGTTGAGCTAAGTATATTAGGTAAATCATTTGCGTTTTAACCTCAGTTTCGCTCAAGGTTAAGCACGCATCTGCCTGCCTACTCTTCTTACAATCCACATGCTCAGTGGCCTTCACTGGTCAGTGTGGGTGCTGGGGAAAAAACACAGCACAGCTGGTGGAAGTCAGGACAAGGTTGTTGAGCTGCTGCCCCTGGTGAAGCTAAATGAGAAAAGGAGGAGAGGATGGCACAGGCTCAGACATGCAAAATATGGTGAAGAAAGAAAGACTATCTGAACAAAACTAAAACCAACAGATAACATCCAAGAGTGCCGAGAAAGGGAAATATAAGCATAACTGTTCAACTGCTCATGGAAACCTTGTGGAAAGGAAGGAATATTGGGGAAAGCTCAAGAAGTGAGTAGAATAAATAAAACAACAAAAATGGTGACAGCGGTCCCGTAGGGAACAAAACTGAATGCCAGAAACTATTACTAGTTTGCAGTACTTTATTCTTGATGAGATGGGTTATACATGCAGAGGTGAGAAGTAAAAATTAAGATGAACAATACCTGTTTAGAAGGTAGGGAGAATTCCTCCTTTGTTAACACCTCTCATATATCATCAGCTGTTTTATGTATTCACTCACCTTTTGCATTAGCATATATAGTCTCCTACCATCAAACACATTAGTACGAAGCTTTGGTTTTATTGAACATTTCAGAAAGTAGAGGGTAGAAGTTTAGAGAGCTTTGAAAAAAAAACTATGTGTAACTCGAAGGAGAAAAAAAAGCAGAAAGTAACAGATAAAAAATAATTTTATTGGTTAGTGACTTGGTGCTGATAAACAGCCTGAATATTCAAAAGATATGAAATGTAGATTGAAAATATGTAATTTTGTAACTTGCAAGCTAAAAACTGTTTGTAAATATGCATACCATTCTCCCAAAATGATGTCAAAAAAACAAGCAATATGTTTGTTTGTAAAATATGTTAGTGTTTCATCTGTATCCACTGATTGTTGTCTGTTATCCATTCTTCCATTCTTCTTGTTAGTAACAGAAACCCCCCCTGAGTGGCTTACTAGGTTACATTCTCTGTGTCCCTAGCAGCAAGGTCATCTGAATAAATTCAGGCTAATGATGTGAGCAAAAGTTCTTTGAGTTATGAAGGCAGGTGAGTAGTTACTTCCTTGAAAAGAAAACTCTTTGTCCTCCACTTTTCTATTCTCTTTTCCACTGGCTGTGAAACAGAAAGAGCTCAAATAGCCACCTTGCACTCAGAGATGGAAGCCACATGTAGCTGCTGACAGAGCTTACCTATTACAATCTTGTTTAAGATGAACAGATAAAATGAATGTTCTCGTTAGAGCCATTGAAGTCTCTTTTTAAAGCAGTTCGGTTTCAACCCTAATTAATACAAAAATTGATACCATACGTGGAGTTTTACACTGTAAAAGTATTCTAACATACGTGGCCCTTCTTTGATGACAGACTTGCTGAGCATGAGTAAACAGGTACTTCAGACTGAAGAGCCAGTAATCCTTTTTATGGTAAACATTAAATAAAACTGTTACCCATGGTAACTAAGAAGGCAGATCATGTGCCTACCAATTCTGCATCTCCTGGAACGGGGATCAGAAAGTTGCAGAATATTAATGTGCCCTGGCTGTCCCTTGCAGCTTTTAGCAATGCCCTAAGAGAGAGATGAGTCAGGCAAGAATTAATCAGTGTGATGCACAGCTGAAAAGGGAGTATAACTCGGCTCTATTCTCAGCAGGTGGCCTTTAATCTAAATTGACTGAGGGATTAGTAACTTGGAAAAGACAACTGTTTCTGTAAACAAAATCACAGCAGATAAAACTTGTCGCCCAGGACTTTGCTCTAGAGCCCTCTCTTAAGGATTCTCCATGAATGTGAGCCAGTCCAAAATCAGATTAAGGATGTGGTTTCCAAACCCAGGGTAACTGCTATTAATTCAAGGGAGAGAGAGAATATAGCATCATCATGGTTACATACAGATAAAGCCTTTGACTGTGCTTTCTTTCACATACAGCTACCTGGAATAAACAAGAACTCAACTATTTTTTGAGCAAATTATACTACCAAAGGACTTGCAAGTCTAGTGTGTAAAAGTTTGATAAGAAAACACCTCCTGAGATTCTAACCCTGTATCTGCAGAGAACTGAGAAACTTGGGCTGCATTCAATTTAAACCCTGAAACTCCTTGTCTATCATTACATCTAAAATGAAAAGAGAATATGCTTTCCAGTGTGCACTGTAGAAGTGTCCCAGGGATGATGGATAAAGAATTTCCTAAAGGACAAAGCCAGTAGACCAAAAGGACAGTGGATTGGGGGTTTCCAAGAGGGCAGAGCCAGGATTTCATCAAGGAGCTCACTCCAGTGCTAGTGAGGGGAGTCTGCAATTAGTGCCCAGCAAGATTTCCGCATTGCTAAAGACCAGCTTCTCTGTGTCAATTATATCCTTCTCTTTTCCAAGTAGGGATTTTTATTGCAGTTGTCCTGGTTCTATTGCACTACTGTATATCGTGTTTTCATGGAAAAGTGGGGACTGTGGGAAGTGGCAGGGAAATTATCTATAGTTAGTCAATCACGGAACCAGATGACGCTTCCTCAGGACTCACGGAAAGAACTTCACATCACGTAGGAATTCTAGATTTTGAGCTGAACTGGGTTGGACTCTACATTGTTCATCTTTGGAAAAGAGGTGTGTCCACATGGGGTAAAAGAAGCAAAAAAAAAAGTTGAGTTACACCCAAATGGGTTATGGCAATAGCTGCTAAGTGTCCCTAGTATCAATATCTCTTAATTCCTTCTAATCATAGAAGCCACCAGAATTTTAACAAATATATGGGTGGTCCAAGTAGAAATGAAGTTTCTCAGCCTCACTTGGAGTTGACTGTGGCCATGTGACTCAATGCTGACATTTACCTAATAAGATGTTTGCCTGAGAAGTCATCTTGCGGACTTCCCTTGTGGTATAGTGATTAAGAATCTGCCTGCCAATGCAGGGGACACAGTTTGGATCCCTGGTCTGGGAAGAGTCACATGCTACAGAGCAACTAAACCCATGCACCGCAACTACTGAGCCTGTGCTCCAGAGCCCATGTGCCTTGAGCCTGTGCTCCACAACAAGAGAAGCCATCGCAATTTGCAACGNAGTGATTAAGAATCTGCCTGCCAATGCAGGGGACACAGTTTGGATCCCTGGTCTGGGAAGAGTCACATGCTACAGAGCAACTAAACCCATGCACCGCAACTACTGAGCCTGTGCTCCAGAGCCCATGTGCCTTGAGCCTGTGCTCCACAACAAGAGAAGCCATCGCAATTTGCAACGAAGTGTAGCCTCCACTCACTGCAACTAGAGAAAACCTTCACAAAGCTACAAAGATCCAGTGCAGCCAAAAATAAATTAAAAAAAATTTTTTTTCTTTTTAAATTAGTCTTGCTACAGCAGCTTAACCTGAACGCTAATAATGATAGCACTTCCCCTGAACTCAACAAGAATGCCATAGGAAGCCATCTAGCTACTTCTAGGATAATAATGGAGTACAAAATAAAAGCATATATATTTATAAGTATTAATATCTTATGTTGTTCAGTTTGCTCAGTTGTGTCCTACTCTTCATGACCCCATGGACTGCAGCACGGCAAGCTTCCCTGTCCTTCACCATCTCCCAGAGCTTGCTCAAACTCATGTCCATTGAGTCAGTAATGCCATCCAACCATCTCGTCCTCTGTTGTCCCCTTCTCCTCCTGCAAGCTTAATTGTATATTTCAAGGCTAGTGAGAAGAAAATGTCTAAAGAAGACTTTTTCATGAAATTAGTAAGGTACAAGGTTACTGGTTCAATGTAAATTGTATTTAAGTTTCTGTAGTTTAGCGAATGGCTTTTCTCATCCCAAATTTCAGAATAGGCCTAGGCAAATAGCTGGGTCTCAGTTAATATTCACTGAATGGAAATCTCAAAAATGGGATCTGGGCAAGATGATAAAGTAGAATGATTTTAGAGCCTAAAATGGTTACTTAATCCTGTTGCAAAAGTTTTAACCTGCCTGAAGGAGAGAGAAAAAACCACAGCTGTACAAACAATTTCTGTNTACAAGGTTACTGGTTCAATGTAAATTGTATTTAAGTTTCTGTAGTTTAGCGAATGGCTTTTCTCATCCCAAATTTCAGAATAGGCCTAGGCAAATAGCTGGGTCTCAGTTAATATTCACTGAATGGAAATCTCAAAAATGGGATCTGGGCAAGATGATAAAGTAGAATGATTTTAGAGCCTAAAATGGTTACTTAATCCTGTTGCAAAAGTTTTAACCTGCCTGAAGGAGAGAGAAAAAACCACAGCTGTACAAACAATTTCTGTGCATCACAGCAAAAGCATATGCTCTCAGAAGGCATTAAAAGAAAAATACAGTATGCTTTATTAGATGAAACTGTGACATACATAGTACCCCAAACTGAAAAACTTAGAAATTAATATGTAATATATACAGCTAACATTATTGCTACACAAGTACTAATTTCTGTCATTGAAATGGAGCTCTTAAAAATCAATAGTCAGAGACACAGATGTATAAAACAGTCTTTTGGACTCTGTGGGAGAGGGAGAGGGTAGAATGATTTGGGAGAATGGCATTGAAACATGTATAATATCATATAAGAAACGAATCGCCAGTTCAGGTTTGATGCAGGATACAGGATCCTTGGGGCTGGTGCACTGGGATGACCCAGAGGGATGATACAAGGAGGAAGGTGGGAGGGGGGTTCAGGATGGGGAACATGTGTACACCCGTGGCAGATTCATGTTGATGTATGGCAAAACCAGTACAATATTGTAAAGTAATTAGCCTCCAATTAAAATAAATAAATTTAAATTAAAAAAAAAATCAATAGTCAACAGTCCAATAGAGAAACAGTCAAAAGATATGAAGAGATAGTCCACAGAAAAAAATGAAAATGACCAATAAATATGGAAAAGATGTTCTATGACACTCATAATTTAATGAATTCAAAATTAAACAGAAGAAACATATTTTTTGTCTATCTACCAAACTGGCAAATGTTACAATGTCAAAATGTTAGTGGTCATCAGCATATAGGGATACAGGTTCACAAATACACTCTTAATGGCTGTACAAATTGCTCAAAACTTTTGATGTGCAGTGTAGTAATATTTTTTAAAAAATACACCCAAAGCAGTTTATATTTATCAAACATAT
The DNA here is from genome assembly GCA_006410695.1 of Philantomba maxwellii. NCBI lineage: Eukaryota > Metazoa > Chordata > Mammalia > Artiodactyla > Bovidae > Philantomba > Philantomba maxwellii. The sequence goes on along the minus strand of SJYS01015964.1, from coordinate 722,864 downwards.
GCACTGATCTAAAATCAAAGACATCTGACTGGATACCTATGGAAAAGAGAGAAATCTATATTCTTGAGTAGGCTAGTATTTTGACATCCCTTTGAAGTGATATTTTGGCATATTTACCTAATATACAATCACATGCAAGGAAAGGAAGTTCCTTTTCCTGGATTCAGCAGGGATCCAGGTCTATTATTAGAAGAAACCACTCCCATTTTGTCATTCTGATGCTCAAGGTACATACTCTATTCTATCAGTGACTCATTGGAAAAGACCTTGATTCTGGGAAAGATTGAGGGCAGGAGAAGGGGGCAGCAAGGATGACATGGTTGGATAGCACCACCGACTCAAAGGACATGGGTTTGAGCAAGCTCCGGGAGCTGGTGAAGGACAGGGAAGCCTGGCGTGCTGTAGTCCATGGGGTTGCAAAGAGTCAGACATGACTTGGCAACTGAACAACGACGACAACAGCCCTTACCTTGAAGAGTCATTTATTGAGATCATCAATATTTATACAAGCATAATTCTTGGTATTCTCATCTCCTATCTCATGTAGCTTATCAAATAGGTTTCCACACCACATATTTCTAACAGTCCTGGTAAATAGAATTGCCTCCATATTGTATTTTTCTAATATTTGGCCTCCAGTAATGGTTAGGAACACACGATAACTTTAAACATTAAGCATCTGTCCACCGGGCTCATCACTCAGTCATGCAGCAGTTTTCATATTAGTCATTTTCCAAAGCTATATGCTGGGAACATATATCATTGTTCATATATCATCTCTTCCATAGGTATCCAGTCAAATGTCTTTGATTTTAGATCAGTGCATATGTTTGATAAATATAAAATGTTTTGGGTATATTTAAAAAAATATTGCTTCACTGTACATTAAAAGTTTTGAGCAATTTGTACAGCCATTAAGAGTGTATTTGTGAACCTGTATCCCTATATGCTGATGACCACTAACATTTTGATATTTTAACATGTGCCAGTTTGGTAGATAGACAATATCATTATTATAGTAGAAAATAGTAGATAATATCATTATTATAGTAGAAAACCAGCTTTTCTACTATAATAATAATAAGTTGAGATGTACTGAACTAAGAGGAAGAAAATGATAAGTATTTATTATGTATTTCAACTGAGTTTGAATTTTAAAGCTGCATAGGTCAAAAACATGTAGAATGACCATTCATTCCAGCTTGCTGTTGCCCCTGGGAAGACAAATAACTTGAGGCTTATACATGCACTTCACAAAGAATGATATACAAAAGCCATTAGATTTATAGAAAGTGGTTCAAACAAAGTATTCATTAGGGAATGGCTAAAATCAAATATTGTCAATACAAAGTGAAAATACGAAAGAGGATGTGGTGCTACTGGAGCTCTCATCCATGGCTGTGAACAGATACGTTGGTTTTGAAAATCTTTCACTTTCTATTAGAATGAACATATACATATCCTTGGAGAAGGAAATGGCAACTGTCTCCAGTAGTCTTACTGCATAATTCCATGGAGAGGAGCCTAGCAGACTACAGTCCACGGGGTCACAAAAGAGTTGCACAAGACTGAGTGACTGAACACACACACACACACACATCCTATAACCTAGAAATTCTACTCCATGGAATAAACCCAACAGAAATGCGTATAAAAGTGCACCAAGTGGTCTAACTGAAGGTTTAAGTGATGTTTCTTTTTTGCATTGGCAAAGAATTGACGATACTGATTAGTAATATCCTTGTATAATGCAGTCAGTGGAAGACAAATAAGAAATATTGTTTCCCTTGTGCTTTGCAACTTGTGTTTCTTTCATACTAATATGAAAAGCAATTGACTATTATTTGACAACATAAGTCTCCTATTAAGATATCATTTTCAATATATAATTGGCTGTGATATTTGCATATATTTTATCTGGTCTCTAGTTGTTCAGAATGATAATTTCTAACATATTTTTCTCCTAGTGCAAGAATAGGAATTCAGGAGTCATAATATTTTCTGTTACTGGTGAAAAATGGGTCTTTTAATTTAGTTAACCTGACAAAGTTCATCTTATTTTAGAGGGATTATTTTTAATGTTATTATAATGAAAATGACACCTTTATTACCAATACTTAATCATAAGATGCTTTTCCATCATTTCAGCACTGATTGCAAACAGAACCAAATTAAAATATTATTCCTGCATATTTACTGTGACTCAGTCTAAGGTTTTAATAATTCATGAATTAAGATTAATGTTGATGTTATCCTAATCATTCTGGCTAATGCCAACTCCTTGGTAAACAAGTAAACAAGGATGAACTAATTTCCATTTTACTAATTATCTGGCACTGGCATTAGCTTGTGCTAGATCTATAACTGGAATGTATTTTGTTAGACCTTTCTTCCCCTTGAGACTGATGAGCCCTGGGTGGGGTAAAGTGAGAACAACCAAGAGTAGTTCTTAACTCCTTAGAAAGGTCAGAGGACTAGATGAATGTGGGTAGGTTTTTACTGGACTTTTGACCAGCAAATAAAAATTTGTTTTTATAAATTTGTTTTATAAATTTTATAAAATTTCTCCCGATACCTTCCCTTTCCAATGAACTGGAAATAGCAGTTGAGTTAGGAGCTCTCAGTAATGCAATACCTTCTGGAAAGTCTTGCTTCGCATGGTTAAGCTTTATGGAGCTCATAGTGGATAGAATTTTGGGTTAAGATATACAAGGAAGGGAGGCAACTGAAGTAAGGTCCATTGTCTCCATCATTTTAGAGGAGACATGTGATTGTAAAGAGTGGTTGTGATGAGAGCTGAAGCTAAGACTCCTTGTATGGTCTCTCTGTAGCTTGGTACTGTGTCCTGCCTTTTGCCTATGGGTAAAATGACGTCCTGGAGGTATTTTTAACCATCCTATCTTTTCTTTTTGGGCTTCCCAGTGGCTCAGTGGTAAAGAATCTGCCTGCCAATACAGGAGATTCAGGAAACATGTCTTTGATCCCTGGGTCAGGAAAATCCCCTGGAGTAGGAAATGGCAACCCACTCCAGTATTCTTGCCTAGAGAATTCCAGGGATAGAGGAGCCTGGTGGGCTGTAGTCCATGGGATCCCAAAGAGTCATGTGACATGACTGAGCACACAGCACACATCTTTTCTTTTAGATACAGATTGCCTCAAGTGTATCAGTGAAGTTGGGGAACTCATGGAACATGAGAAACAGGAATTGTAATTGCTGTAGAGTATGAAGTGTTCTGGACAGGGCTGTTGTAGTTTTTAATTCAGCGGGGTGAAAATAGGCAACTACACAGCTGTTTATCCTCTTTGAGAGCACATTTAATCTTGCATTTGTCTATGGATTGGCTTGCTTCTGTATGGACAGTACCCCGTGGAAAAGTAAATGTGGACGTGGCTGTATTTGAACACCATCTTTAAAAATTAGAAGCCACAAATCAGGGAGCCGGACCTGTCTATGGGGTCAGAAGGGTGAAGGGTGAAGTCGCTCAGTCGTGTCCGACTCTTCGCGATTTCATGGACTGTAGTCTAGCAGGCTCTGTCCATGGGAATTTCCAGGCAAGAGTACTGGAGTGGGTTGCCATTTCCTTTCTCCTGGGGATCTTCCTGACCCAGGGATCGAACCCAGGTCTCCTGCATTGCAGGCAGACGCTTTACCCTCTGAGCCACCAGGGAAGCCCCAAGATTATCTTAACTGGTGATGCCTGGAGTGGTGATAAGACAAGACATGCTACAGATCATGTGTCATTTTGGTGTGGATACAAGACACCACCACACATTAAGAAGGAGATAAAAGTCCAGAAAAAGTATCTACATGGTCATCCAGAAGAAGAAAATGGCTTAAATAATGCATTAGATTACTACTTAACTGGAGATAGATATCACAGTACAAATCACTATCCCTCTTCTAAACCATATTTAATATGTTAAGAGAACCACAGTAGCTGGCTAAAATGCCACAGTGGCAAATCCTGGCCACGGGCTGCTCCCCAAAATATATAGTCCCCACTTTACACAGAGCATCCCATAGGCGGCCTTGGAATTTTCGCATATGTAGAAAATTCAAAAGCAAAGAAAAGTCAAACACTATTAGAATGGATAGATTTTTATGAGGAAATAAATAGGCATCAATCTATGTAGCTACTATTAATGCTTGTGGATTTTCTCAGTAATTTCCTGCAGCTGTTTAGAACTTGTTCTCACTTGAACTCCTCCTACCATCTTTCCAAACACAGCTCAGACTCAGCTAATCTATAAATTCTAGAGATGGATTGAATAGTAAGGTCTTCAGAGATAGATGGAAGGCCAAGGTAAAAGAAAAACATTTTTGGGAAAAGCACTGGAAACAGAGGCCTCCCTCCTTCCTTCCTTCCTCTCTTCCTTTCCTTCCCTTCTTCCTTTTTCTCTTTCTTTCTTTTTTAATTATGCAAACTTCTGTTTGGCAACTCTCTATTATATATGAATTGACTTTCCCCCCGTTTTTTTGGACACTCATTCAGTTTCTGATGAATCAAATAGAAATGTGAAACAGGATGTATTAGCCTTATATGAATCAGAAAAGCTGCTTTTCTCATCATCCTTTGGGGGGAATCCACCAAAGTTATGAAGTGAAGGTTATTCCCTAGAGAATGCACAAAATGATTAATTAAGAAATGTTGGTTCTTTCTTGAAAACTTTATGTTATGAAATAAGTTAGACAAAGAATGAACTGCATGTTGCTCTTAAATATAGAATCTAAAAAAAAGTAGAGAAACAGAGTAGAGTGCTGGTTACCAGGGTCTGGGTGGAGGAAATAGGGAGAAAATGGTTAAAGGGTACAAATTCTGGTCATAAGATCAACAAGTTCTGGGGGGCTGACATAGAGCATGATGATTATGGTCGTGATACTGCATTATACACTGAGAGTTGGTAAGAGAACAGCAGCTTAAATGTTCTAACTACGGAAAAGAAATGGTAATTATATGATGGCATGGGAGTGTTAGCTAAGGCTATGAGGGGTATCGTTTGCAATATTTAAGTGTATCAAATCAACAGGTTATGTATCTTTAACTTTTACGATGTTATATGTCAATTATATCTCAGTAAATCTGAGAAGAAGTAACATTAGAGGGAGAAAAGAAGAAAAATATTGCTTCTAGGTTTGAAAGCAAACATTTGCCCAGTTGAGACCTCCCTTGTATCATAGCAGGTGATTAATTTGGATGAAGATAGAAAGAATGAATAAGTAATGGCTTATTTACAAGAAGACTTTTAACTTCACTTATGCCTTGAAGTTCTTTAATTTTTTAATAACATTTTTATAACATTCTGTCAGCTCACTGAAAATATAAATGTCATCACTTGATGTTTTACATTGTAATGTTTTACATTATTCATGTTAGTGAAATATGGAAGTTAAAGTATTTATCTCATTCAGAGATATGGCTTGTTTTCCCAAAGCATATTCTCTGATGACTGTCCCACTTAGAATGAGGTTCAGTTCAGTTCAGTCGCTCAGTTGTGACCAACTCTTTGCGACCCCATGGACTGCAGCACGCCAGGCCTCCCTGTCCATCACCAACTCCTGGAGTTTATTGAAACTCTTGTCCATTGTGTCAGTGATGCCATCCAACCATCTCATCCTCTGTCATCCCCTTCTCCTCCTGCCTTCAATCTTTCCCAGCATCTGAATGGGGTTAGCAAACATTAACTCTTCTTCAATCTTAATTTTTAGTTTATACTTCAATTTTTCTTCAATTTTCAGAAAGCATTAATTCATAAATAATTCATAAATAGATTTTGGAGTCCAGGTTTACCTAAGAGGGAAGATGGATGTGGTAAGTTATCAATATTTGTCATAGGGATTAATAAAAAGATACAGAATTCTACACAGAAGAAAAATTAGGCCTGAGAAACCTGAATGGAGTCTTATTCTGCAAAATACAATATGGAAATCCTTAGACCACAATTTCTAAGCTAAGTTTTGCCATTTTTCTCCTTATATGAATAATGATGACATTGTGTTGTTGTTGTTGTTCAGTTGCTAAGTCATGTCCAACTCTTTGTGACCCCATTAACTGCAGGACACCAGACTTCTCTGTGCTCCATTATCTCCCCAAGTTTGCTGAAGTTTATATCAGTTGAGTCAGTGATGCTTTCTAACCATCTCATCCTCTGCCAGCCCCTTCCTCTTTTGCCTTCAGTCTTTTCCAGCATCAAGTTTTTTCCCAGTGAGTCGGTTCTTCATATCGGGTGGCCAAAGTATTGGAGCTTCAGCATCGGTCCTTCCAATGAATATTCAGAGTTGATTCCATTTAGGGTTGACTTGGTTTGATCTCTTTGCAGTCCAAGGGACCCTCAAGAGTCTTCTCCAGCATCAGTTCTTCAGTGCTTAGCCCTCTTTATGGTCCAACTCTTACATCCATGTATGACTACTGGAAAAGCCATAGCTTTGACTATATGGACCTTGGTCAGCAAAGTGATGTCTTCTCTTTTTAATATGCTGTCTTTTTAATAGCTTTCTTTCCAAGGAGCAACTATCTTTTAATTGCATGTTTGCAGTCACCAACCATAGAGATTTTGTATCCCAAGAACATAAAGTCTGTCACTGCTTCCACTTTTTCCCCTTCTATTTGTCATGAAATGAAGGGACCAGATCTTATAGTTTTGATGGTTGAGTTTTAAACCAGCTTTTTCACTGTCCTCTTTAACCCTCATCAAGAGAATTTTTAGTTCTTGTTCACTTTCTGCCATTAGAGTTATATCATCTGCATATCAGAAGCTGTTGATATTTCTCCTGGCAATCTTAATTCTAGCTTATGATTCATCCAGCCCAACATTTGTATGATGTACTCTACATATAAGTTAAATAAGCAGGGTGACTACATATAGACTTGACATGCTCCTTTCCCAATTTTTGGAACCAGTCTATTGTTACATGTCTGGTTCTAACTGTTGCATATCCAGCCACTTTCCTGGCACATTTTTATCCAACAGAATTTTGTTTACTGTCTGCTAAATGTTAAGGCATTGGGAAGTGGGAGAGGATGTGTAATACATTTGAAAGTTGATGATGATAGTTTAAAACATGAGTAAGGCTTCATAAAGTGATAATAAAACTATTATGTTCCAATTAGAAAGCTTTCATTGCCAAGATGAGAGGAAGAGAGAGAGAAATATTAGAATCTCTCCTTTGATTCATCATCTGGTATATTCTTTAATCCTGATCTTTATTCTAGTCATTCATTTCTTCAAAGTAGCTAGCTTTTTTAAATCTCATTGATCTGTCTTACATATACTAACATCTTAAAAATGACACATCCAAGCAAGTGGCCAGTAACATTATAGGGGTGGTGGCAGGGGATAGGGAACACGTATTATTAATTTTGAGTAAAATTGATCCACCCCATGATTCACCCCTTATTTTTCTTCAAGTATGTTCTAATTCCTTGGATCTCTGTGTTGGGAGAGTGTGTAATTTCCTTGGTTCTGTCTTGCTACAACAAAGATTTAAAATGGTGAACCAGTGTTATAGCTTGGTTACAGCTCAGAGTTTTATTTGTCAAACAAAGGATAGGAAACGCTGGAGGCGTGAGGGCAGGCTGGCCCCAAAAGAGAGGCCTTAATCCCTCTTGAAGGTGAAGGTGAAGTCACTCAGTCGTGTCCGACTCTTTGCGACCCCATGGAATGTAACCTACTAGGCTTCTCCGTCCATGGGATTCTCCAGGCGAGAATACTGGAGTGGATTGCCATTTCCTTCTCCAGGGGATCTTCCCGACCCAGGGTTCGAACCCGGGTCTCCCGCATTGGAGGCAGACGCTTTAACCTCTGAGCCTCTTAGCTTCCTCTTTTGATTCGTTTTGTCTCCTCCTTGGCCCCACCCCCACCCCCAACCAGGCTGCCCTATGCAAACTGGTCTAGCCAGGAAGGGGGCATATTTGTTTCACCTCAGGTTCTCACTCCAGTCCCTGGATTTTCTTTTGTTCCATTTTTGAGGGCTTTTCCCTTTCTTTGTCTTTTAGCCACTGCCGTTTTGGATTCCTTTTTCCTATTCTAACTACTAACATCTGTATACTGTGTTAAATAGATATATAACGTATATAAATAGTATATATATTATATACATCCTTTCAATCACTAACATATTCATGTATATTTCATATTCATTCAGCAAGTTATACTGAGTGTATATACTGCATACTCTGAACATACAGTGGTGAGCAAAATAGACAGTCTTGTGGGAAAGCCTGGGGAGTAAAAAGAAAATTATGTCAGAGTTTAAAAATCCAACCATCCATGAGAGTACACAGGAAGTGTTGGTTTGGAATCTGAAGGAAGGTGAAACAGGAGTGGTTCAAAACATACATTCTGAAAGAAGTGATATTTAGGGTAGACCTGAGGTACAGGTAGAAGTTGGCCAGGCACATCAGAGTTACTAAAAATTGTTCCAGGTGAAAACAGCAGCAAAGGACAATGAAAAAAGGACCTGAAAGAGAATGTTTTAATATTTCAGGGACTCATAAAATTTCCTGTCTATGGCATTTTTAGTTCTTTCTTATTAACACAGCTCTCATTTTGTTCAAAGTAGCAAAACACCCAGGTTAAAAGACATATAAAAACAGACAGAAAGCTACTTGTTCTTGTTTGACTTAGAGTTAAGGGCCACAGGGTAGAGCTCTGCCCAAAACATGAGTAGATGTTGAGGAAATTTATGAGTAGGTTTAGCCTTCCCGATACAGCTATTCTTGTTACCTACTCCAAACTCTGCTGGCTGCATGGTAGGCCAATAACTCCAAGAGAAAAGGGGTTAAGACAAGTAAGGGATATATTTAAGGAGCCAGCTGACCAAGAAGATGGCAGATTTAGTTTAGTTCAGTTCTGTCGCTCAGTCGTGTCCAACTCTTTGCGACCCCACGGACTCCAGATGCCAGGCTTCCCTGTACATCACCAACTCCCCGAGCTTATTCAAACTCATGTCTATCGAGTCAGTGGTGCCATCCAACCATCTCATCCTCTGTCATCTCCTTCTGCTCCCACCTTCAAGCTTTCCCAGCATCATGGTCTTTTCAAATGAGTCAGTTCTTCACATCAGATGGCCCAAATATTGGAGTTTCGGCTTCAGCATCTGTCCTTCCAATGAGTATTCAGGACTGATTTCATTTAGAATGGACTGGTTGGATCTCCTTTTAGTCCAAGGGACTCTCAAGAGTCTACTCCAAAACCACAGTTCAAAAGCATCAATTCTTCAGGGCTCAGCTTTCTTTATAGTCAAACTCTCACATTCATACATGACTACTGGAAAAAACATAGCTTTCACTATTACGACCTTTGTTGGCAAAGTAATGTCTCTGCTTTTTAATATGCTGTCTAGGTTAGTCATAACTTTTCTTCCAAGGAGCAAGTATCTTTTAATTTCATGCCTACAATCACAATCTGCAGTGATTTTGGAGCCCCATCCAAAAAAGTCTCTCACTGTTTCCATTGTTTCCCCATCTATTTGCCATGAAATGATGGGACCAGAAGTCATGATCTTCATTTTCTGAATGTTGAGCTTTAAGCCAACTTTTTCAGTCTCCTCTTTCACTTTCATCCAGAGGCTTTTTAGTTCCTCTTCACTTTCTGCCATAAGGGTGGTGTCATCTGCATTTCTGAGGTTATTGATATTTCTCCCGGCAATCTTGATTCCAGCTTGTGCTTCATTCAGCCCAGCATTTCTCATGATGTGCTCTGCATATAAGTTAAATAAGCAGGGTGATAATATATAGCCTTGACGTATTTCCCAATTTGGAACCAGTCTGTTGTTCCATGTCCAGTTCTAACTGTTGCTTCCTGACCTGCATACAGATTTCTCAAGAGGCAGGTCAGGTGGTCTGGTATTCCCATCTCTTTCAGAATTTTCCACAGTTTATTGTGATCCACACAGTCAAAGGCTTTGGCATAGTCAATAAAGCAGAAATAGATGTTTTTCTGGAACTCTCTTGCTTTTTCCATGATCCAGCGGATGTTGGCAATTTGATCTCTGGTTCCTCTGCCTTTTCTAAAACCAGCTTGAACATCTGGAAGTTCACGGTTCACGTATTGCTGAAGCCTGGCTTGGAGAATTTTGAGCATTACTTTACTAGCGTGTGAGATGAGTGCAATTGTGCAGTAGTTTGAGCATTCTTTGGCATTGCCTTTCTTTGGGATTGGGATGAAAACTGACCTCTTCCAGTCCTGTGGCCACTGCTGAGTTTTCCAAATTTGCTGGCATATTGAGTGTGGCACTTTCATAGCACCATCTTTTAGGATTTGAAACAGCTCAAGTGGAATTCCATCACCTCCACTAGCTTTGCTCATAGTGATACTTCCTAAGGCCCACTTGACTTTGCATTTCAGGATGTCTGGCTCTAGGTGAGTGATCACACCATCATGGTTATCTGGGTCATGAAGATCTTTTTGTATAGTTCTTCTGTGTTTTCTTGCCACCTCTTCTTAATATCTTTTGCTTCTATTAGGTCCATGCCATTTCTGTCCTTTATTGAGCCCATCATTGCATGAAATGTTCCCTTGGTATCTCTAATTTTCTTGACGAAATCTCTAGGCTTTCCCATTCTATTGTTTTCCTCTGTTTCTTTGCACTGATGACTGAGGAAGGCTTTATTATCTCTTCTTGCTATTCCTTGGAACTCTGCATTCAAATGGCTTTATCTTTCCTTTTCTCCTTTGCTTTTCACTTGTCTTCTTTTCATAGCTCTTTGTAAGACCTTTTGCCTTTTTGCATTTCTTTTCCTTGGGGATGAACTTGATCACTGCCTCCTGTACAATGTCACGAACCTCCATCCATAGTCTTTCAGGCATTCTATCTGATCTAATCCCTTGAATCTATTTGTCACTTCCACTGTATAGTTGCAAGGGATTTGATTTAGGTCATACCTGAATGGGCTAGCGGTTTTCACTACTTTCTTCAATTTAAATCTGAATTTGGTAATAAGGAGTTTATAATCTGAGCCACAGTCAGTTCCTGGTCTTGTTTTTTTCTGACTGTATAGAGCTTCTCCATCTTTGGCTGCAAGGAATATAATCAATCTGATTTCAGTATTGACCATCTGGTGATGTCCATGTGTAGAATCTTCTCTTGTGTTGTTGGAAGAGGGTGTTTGCTATGACCAGTGCATTCTCTTGGCAAAACTCTGTTAGCCCTTGCCCTGCTTCATTCCACATTCCAAGGCCAAATTTACATTACTCCAGATTTTTCTTGACTTCTTACTTTTGTATTCCAGTCCCCTATAATGAAAAGGACATCTTTTTTGGGTGTTAGTTCTAAAAGGTCTTGTAGGTCTTCATAGAACCATTCAGCTTCCTATTCTTCAGCATTACTTGTCAGGGCATAGACTTGGATTACTGTGATATTGAATGGTTTGCCTTGGAAACGAACAGAGATCTGTCATTTTTGAGGTTACATCCAAGTACTGCATTTCGGACTCTTTTTTTGGCTATGATGGCTACTCCATTTGTTCTAAGGGATTCTTGCCCACAGTCATCTGGGTTAAATTCACCCATTCCAGTCCATTTTATTTCACTGATTCCTAAAATGTTGACTTTCACTCTTTCCATCTCCTGTTTGACCACTTCCAATTTGCCTTGATTCATGGACCTAACATTCCAGATTCCTTTACAGTATTGCTCTTTACAGCATTGGACTTATTTCCATCACCAGTCACATCCACAACTGGGTGTTGTTTTTGCTTTGGCTCTGTCTCTTCATTCTTTCTGGAGTTAGTTCTCCACTGATCGCCAGTAGCATATTGGGTACCTACCAACCTGGGGAATTCATCTTTCAGTGTCCTATCTTTTTGCCTTTTCATACTGTTCATTGGGTCCTCAAGGCTAGAATACTGAAGTGATTTGCCATTCCCTTCCCCAGTGGGCCACATTTTGTTAGAATTCCCCACCATGACCTGTCCATCTTGGGTGGCCCTACACAGCCTGGCTCATAGTTTCATTGAGTTAGACAAGGCTGTGGTCCATGTGATCAGATTGGTTAATTTTCTGTGATTGTGGTTTTCAGTCTGTCTGCCCTCTGACTGAGAAGGATAAGAGGCTTATGGAAGCTTCCTGATGGGAGAGACTGACTGAGNGCAGCACTTTCACAGCATCATCTTTCATGATTTGAAATAGCTCAACTGGAATTCCATCACCTCCACTAGCTTTGTTTGTAGGGATGCTTTCCAAGGCCCACTTGACTTCACATTCCAGGATGTCTGGCTCTAATAACAAAAGCAATGAAAAGCAAGTCAAAGAAGCAGTTTTCAACATGGAGTCAGAATTAGCTTTTCCTTGCAACACTCTTTCTTCATCCTTGTTGCTTCCTGTCTCATCTGCTATCTGTAAAGAGAATATATTGTTCAAGGTGAAGCAGCCATCTTGTTACTGAGAGGTGACCATAAGGAGGAAAGCTGTAGGTGGTAACATTGTTCACTCAGCCGTGTCTGACTCTTTGCAACCCCATGGACTGTAGCATGCCAGGCTTCCCTGTCCTTCCCTATCTCCCAGAATTTGCTCAGACTCATGTCCATTGAGTTGATAGTTGACATCCAACTATCTCATCCTCTGTTGTCCCCCTTCTCTTTCTGCCTCCAATCTTTCCCAGCATCAGGGTCTTTTCCAGTAAATTAGCTCTTCACATCAGGTGGCCAAAGGATTGGAGCTTTAGCTTCACCATCAGTCTTTCCAAGGGTTGATTTCCTTTATGATTGACTGGTTTGATCTCCTTGTAGTCCAAGGGATTCTCAAGAGTCTTCTCCAACACCACAGTTCAAAAGCATCATTTCTTTGGGGCTCAACCTTCTTTAGGGTCCAACTCTCATATCTGAACACAACTACTAGAAAAACCATTACTTTGACTCTAGGAATCTTTGTTGGCAAAGTGTTGTCTCTGGTTTTGAATATGCTGTCTAGGTCCATCATAGCTTTTCTTCCAAGGGGCAAATGTCTTTTGATTTCATGGCTGCAGTCACCACCTACTGTGATTTTGGAGCCCAAGAAAATAAAGTCTGTCACTGTTTCCACTGTTTCCCCATCTATTTGTCATTAAATGATGGGACTGAATGCCATGATCTTCGTTTTTTGTATGTTGAGTTTAAAGGCAGCTTTTTCACTCTCTTCTTTCACTTTCATCAAGAAGTTCTTTAGTTCCCCTTCACTTGCTGCCTTTACGGTTGTGTCATCTGCATCTCTGAGGTTCTTGATATTTCTCCTGGCAATCTTGATTCCAGCTTGTGCTTCATCCAGCCCAACATTGTGCATGATATACTCTGCATATAAGTTAAATAAGCAGGGTGACAGTATACAGCCTGTAGGTGGTGGCATAAAAGAATATAATAAGGAGCCTGGGAGGTGGATAATATCAAGGAGCAGCAGTTGTAACCCTGAACCATATCCCTCTGGATTTTCTAATACAGTAAGTCACCTACATACAAATGAATTCCTTTTCAAGAGTGCTTTCATAAGTNATAATAAGGAGCCTGGGAGGTGGATGATATCAAGGAGCAGCAGTTGTAACCCTGAACCATATCCCTCTGGATTTTCTAATACAGTAAGTCACCTACATACAAATGAATTCCTTTTCAAGAGTGCTTTCATAAGTCTGTCAACTTAAAAAATATTCACAACCTAAAAGTTGAGAGTTATGTTGTATATGATAGGAATTTTAGGGCTTCAAGCCCAGGAGACAGCATCTCAAGTAACCCTGAGAGAACTGCTCTGAGAAGGTGAGGGGAGGAGCCAGTTATATAGAAGTTTTGCAACAAAGGGCAGGTAATCTGAACAGTGAAAAATTATTGTTAATGAAAGAAAATCAGATAACCCAAATTAAGGAATTTAGTGCTTTTCTATGTATGGGAAGATGCAAGAATCTGGGCTCAATGAAATTATTCCCTTCATATGCATCTCAGGTATCCTGGAGCCATTATCCCATATTTTCACATCTTGAGCTTCGTTTCTTCAGGGCTTACCTTAGGAAATTACTGTAGTCTGATGGCTGCTAGAGAGCAGGTATTCTTCTCCTTTCTGAGTCCTCTTAGGGCTCACCAGCTCATGGAGGAGGACTGCAATCTCTGATGACTGTGACATCCTTGTTTACTGCTATGGCAGGTAATATATGTTAGTCGCTCAGTCGTGTCCAACTCTTTGCNCTGTAGTCTGATGGCTGCTAGAGAGCAGGTATTCTTCTCCTTTCTGAGTCCTCTTAGGGCTCACCAGCTCATGGAGGAGGACTGCAATCTCTGATGACTGTGACATCCTTGTTTACTGCTATGGCAGGTAATATATGTTAGTCGCTCAGTCGTGTCCAACTCTTTGCGACCCCATGGACTATAGGCTGCCAGGCTCCTCTGTCCATAGGATTTTCCAGGCAAGAATACTGGAGTGGATAGCCATTCCCTTCTCCAAGGGATCTTCCCTACCCAAGGATTGAGCTTGAGCCTCCTGCATTGCATGCAGACTCTTGATTGTCTGAGCCACCGGGCAAGCCCCCTATATGGCAGGAAATATACCATTTCTAAAGTCCAGTTTATCTGTAAGTCCAACAAAGTTAGCCTTCATACCCAATTAACTCAACTGGCTATATAGTTCTGTACTGTAATAGATTTATAATACTTTCCAGACAAATAATACATAAACAAATACAAAAAATAAAAATATTTTTTCATCTTGGAATACAGTACCTTGAAAGGTACAGTAGTACAGGACAACAGCTGGTACTTCTTATCAATACCAGCTACATCACCTCTGCCTTTATACTTCTTTTCAGACATCGTGGACTTGAGATAAAAATACTGTACTATGTACCCCATACAGTAATGTAAAGTTCACAAAAGGAGATCCATTTGTAGAGGATGCATGCAATGAAAATATATGCCAGACACGTGAACTAACTTTCCCAAATGGCCATGCAAACGCACATTTACATCTTTGAAAGTTTGCAACTTAAAGTCTCCAGTGTAGAGGACTTACTGTAATAATGTCACTCCTCCTACCCAGTTCAGTTATTTGGGTCACTGTTTACATGTGGCCAGGTGTTTACATGTGGCCGTTAGAAACAGCCACAGAAACAGTGCTACAGTGGCTGGAGCATTGTGAATAACTCTTAAGGCTGAAAAAGCAAGCAGGAGCAAGGTCAACGAAAGATCTTAAAACATATTAGAGAATTTAGACTTTATCCTTGGAGCCTGTGGGTGAGCAGTAAAAGATGTTAGACAAAGAAGCCAGCAGGCATATTTGGATACTAGAAAGCCCCCCTTGGCTGCAGTGTAGACAATGCCCTGGAGGGGGTGGGATTGGAGGCAGGGGAAATACTGAAGCTGGGTGGCCATCCAGATGCAGACATGAGACAGTCATGGCACAAACTGGAGTAAAACTTTAGGGATGGAGAGATGAACAGTCCTGAGTGATACTGAAGTGGTAAATCAGCAGAAAGAGCTTCATGAATGGCTGGATATGAGGAGTGAGAAAAACTTGATGAGTGAAGGGTAATGGCAGTTTTCTGGCTCGGTCAGCTGGGACGATGCTTCCTCAAGGATTCCTTAAGGA
Source organism: Philantomba maxwellii (assembly GCA_006410695.1). Taxonomy (NCBI): domain Eukaryota; kingdom Metazoa; phylum Chordata; class Mammalia; order Artiodactyla; family Bovidae; genus Philantomba; species Philantomba maxwellii. The sequence goes on along the minus strand of SJYS01015964.1, from coordinate 707,324 downwards.
ATGCTTCCATAAGGAAGAGAGCCGGCTGTGGAAACAGGAAGGCTTAGAGGGAGGAATCGGGAGCTCAGTTTTGAGCATTCTGAGTGGGTGATTCTTGTGGGATTTCCAGGAGGCTATGTGAGATAAGGTGTCAGAAACGTGGGCCTAGAGCTTAGAAGCTTAGAAGATGAGGGAGAAGATGTAGGTTTTAGAGTCATCATTATTTAGATGATATTTGGAATCATGAGAGGAAATGCAGAAGCCCATTGAGGTGTGAAGAGAAAAAAAAAGTGAGGTCAAAGACTAAGGCTGGGGAATAATGACTTTAAGAGGTAAGTGGGTTAAAGCTTTCCAAGCAGCCTGAGAAGAAGAGATAAGAGAAGAAGGGGAGGACGAAGAGACTGTAGTTTCAGAGAAATGAAGAGAAAAGTGGTGTCAACAGTCTCAAAGCTGCTGAGTGATCGAGGCAGATAAAACCCAAGAACTATTGGATTCAGTTCTCACGGTCTTTGCTGACTTCTGGGAGCAGTACAGGGGATCTCAGGGGCTGAAGAAGGCTTGCAGAGTGAGGTAATAGAGGTAGTCCAGGAAACTTGTGGGAAAAAATGGGGCTGTAAGGGCAATGACAAACTTGGTAGCAACAGGAAGACAGATCTGTGGATGAAGAAAGAGGTTTTTGAGAATGTGAGAGCCTTGAGCATGTCTCCATGCCAAGGAGGAAGAGCCAGTATAGATTAGAGTGTGCAAACCTGTGATACAGTGAAATAAATGATGGTGGGGACCCATGAAAAAGTGCGAGAAGATGGGGTCCAGAGCACGGGCGGGATTAGTCTCAGGCAAGAGGGTCTCAGGCTCTATCATCACTAGAGGGAAAGAATGATAGCCAGAGAATGAGGTGTTTATCTGCCCTGGGCAGGATGAGATGCACATTCAAAGCAAACAGATAAAGCTTAAAACAGTCACCGTGGAGAGAGGGGTGTTTTTGAGAAAAGAAAAACTTAAACAGGAAAGGAATGATGTTGAGAAACTGTTTTTTATAACCGTGAATTTAAGTTGAGTAATTATGTTTTATTTCTGGAAGCATTCCAGGCATATGAGGAAGACAGTCACACCAACTCTTCTGCCATAGTTTCAACTTCCCTTATTTCTCTTTTTTTATAATTGTGTATCACAAGTTTATTATCAAATTTCATGTATTGGCACTGAAATTTTACGATGCTGAACATAATCTATAAGTAAACATGCATACAAAAGAATTATGTGTAAGGGAATACCGGTGTTTGGAAGAACACTGTTTCTGTTCTCCAACCCTCTGAATCTGTTTCTCCAACCCTCTCTACCTTCACAGAAGTTATATTTTCAGAGCAGAGAAAGGCATGGTCCACCAGGAATCTGAAAAGCAATGTTTTCACATCCTGTTGAATATTTTAGGCTGTTAGGCCATCCAGCACTTTTGGCCAGTGTTTCCCCCACTGTTGTGGAGAAGAAGCCAGTTCTTACTCCATTTTGGAAACTGTTTTTTTGACTTGCTTTTGTTATTATAATCATAGTTATTGGGTTGCCTCAAAGGACCCTGCCCCTCTGCCTGACTGCAAACTAAAGTGCCTTTGTTTAGCTTATAGAGGGATTATCTGACCCTGCCCACCTGTGAACAGAAGAGATTAACACAGCCCTTCCAAAGGCTGGCCATTCCACCGTTTCACTTCAATTCCCCACTGCCTCCCCCTCTCTATTCTGCCTTTTGACTTTAGTTCCTCATTGCTTCTTTCTGAAGGAAAGTTCAGTTCAGTTCAGTTCAGTT
>SJYS01015964.1:682644-694003 GCA_006410695.1 Philantomba maxwellii | reverse complement strand
GCAAAGAAGAGGCAGAGGGAAAAACAAAGCAAATAAAATTTTAGTGTTGTAGATATTTGAATTAAATATTTTATAATGTGTTTAGGGCTAAAATCATGAAGGAAAATAATAGATGGGGGTATTATTATAATAATGATTAAAGAACATATTGTATCTCTTTTGCATGTTTTTTATAAATACATATCATCATGCATTTTTAATTCCCAAAAGCCTACTACAATACTGGCAGGAAGGCAATCTCTAAATACCGTATGTATGTACTGATATACTCTCTTTTTGCATAAATTCATGTTTGATTTCCATGGCATAAATATCAGGCTGCAAAAGGAACCATATACATAACACTGTCTGTGTTTATGCCAAAATTCTCCCAGTCACATGAGTGTTGAGCTTGATCAGCAGTCCAGATGTTCATCCTGGATTAGAATGTATACAAACACAGTTGCTAAACTAAGTCCCCATCCACTGGCACAGTGGATTGCCAAATACCTTTGCTTGATCTTTGTTTAGTCCTCTTCTTTGATATTGTAGCAGGGCGATTTTTATATTAATACTTTACTTGGAATGGATTATCTGTGAGATGAAAACACGCAGTGGACACAATCCTGAACTGAACCCCTCAGGGGCATTCTGTTGTTTCGTGAAGGCTTGGATATATGACTTCAGATAGTCAGCTAATACATGCTAACTGTGTGTTTGTTAGTGATTACTCTTCAGATGATCAGATATATTTTGATATACTTACATGTTTATAATATATTTATTTATTTATTGATTGATTTTGATATAAAAACTCGAGGAGATCTATTAAAGCCTGGTGATGTTTTCCCTTTGTAGTCAAAGAACTATAATGAATTCAGTCGAAATGTTCTACTGAACATGAATAATGGCCTGCATATTCATTCATATTTTCAGTTCCTGAAGAACTGGAGTACTGTAAATTCTTTTTTTTACTCCTATAAACATGTTAGATTTAAATATCTTTGTATATGGCAAGTGTGCAAGTCTTTTTTGAAGAAACATGATTTATTTGCATCAATTAGTTTTTAAGAGATTGCTATTGCTCCCCCCCCTTATTTCACAGTTGTACAACCGTCATTGAAATCAGTTTTAGGACATTTTCTCACCCTAAAAAGAAATTCCATGCATGTTGGTGGTCAATTCTCATTTTTTCCCAGCATTCCCCCTTCCTAGCCCTACTGGTTGCCTAGAGACACTATAGAGATGCTCTTTGTTCTGTCTCTATAGATTTGCCTGAACTGGACATTTCATATATATGGAATCATGCAGCATTTGGTCCTTTGTGACTTGCTGCTTTCACTTGGCATCATGTTTTCAAGGTTCATCCATGTTATAGCANAAAAAAAATCTTTGATGACCATTTATTCTGTGACTGATATGAGCTGCTTGGGGCAGCACAAAGAAAGTCACAAATCTTATTTTTCAAAATACAACCAGCTCAGGATCAAATATTAGGTTAGCAAGGAATACTAGTATCTTTCTCTTGGGGCCTGTCCTCTTTCCCTGAATGATCTGATAACCATGGGAGCTTAATGAGCCAATTCTACCTTTGAATACTTTGTAGAGTCTAGGATAATATGGTTAATCTTCCAGTGCCTCTTGATTTTCACTCACTGCTGTTTTTGCCTGTAGAATTGTTGTTCCAAACAGGACCTACTATTCTAATGTGATTATCAACCAAGATCTCTATAGAAGTTGTAGTAGTTATGATGTAAAGAAACAGTACCCCTACATCAGAGTTTCTGATTCATCTATAGTGTGTCCTAGAATTAGGTTTACCTTCCATCTGCATCGTAGTCTTGACTCCAGGTTACAGTGCAGACCCTTCCCTCCCTTTCTATTATATGTTCCCATTTCAGGCCCGTTCTTGCCATAGATCTTGGTTGAGACCATCTCAGTCTAAATGGAACGATTCACTGAAGTACATGAATTTTATTTCTTTTCCATCCAGGGTGTTCCGTTGCTCTAGACAAAGTCTTGTCCTTCCCCAAGTGACAAGTCCACTTGGAGTGGCAGTACTACTTACTGTTTCATAAAAAGGGGCCCTATTCTGTCTTGTTTCCCAGGCAATCTTTGCCTGATTACTTTACATTTTATTTAATGATGAGGGGCATTTAAAGTGCTTCTTTCCAACCAAAGATAAGCCTCAAGGAGGGGCATCCTGCAAGTTTTAAATGGCAGCTATGTCTGCTTTAAAAAAATAATCAACCTAATTAAGGTAGATTGCTGTGATAGCTTCTGTACCAGCTTTGTGCTAGACATTGGGGATCACAGAGTCTAGCAGGAGACTAAGACGTGAAAACAAAGAATTTCAAAGTGATGAGTGCTTCAGTAGCGGCAGGCACATGATCTAGAAGCAGCACAAAGGAAAGAGTGACTTATTCTGTTTGAGAAAGTTAGAGATGCAGGTTATAAAACCTGGTATTGAGCGATACATGGATATCCAAGGGAACAAGGGTCAACGGAGGGCTGAACAGGGGTAGATATGGGACCTATGCTGCTGCTACTGCTAAGTTGCTTCAGTTGTATCTGACTCTGCGACCCCGTAGACGACAGCCCACCAGGCTCCCCCGTCCCTGGGATTCTCCAGGCAAGAATACTGGAGTGGGTTGCCATTTCCTTCTCCAGTGCATGAAAGTGAAAAGTGAAAGTGAAGTCGCTGAGTCGTGTCTGACTCCTAGCAACCCCATGGACTGCAGCCTTCCGTCCATGGGATTTTCCAGGCAGGAATACTTGAGCGGGTTGCCATTGCCTTCTCCATGGGACTTACAGGTATCATATAAAAAGGGCAGAGTCATGAAATAGGACTCTGTGAAGTAAAATTCATGTTTTATGGCAAGACAAGAAAAATTGAAGCATAAAAGCTTTCTGTGTCCTTAGGCCCCCTATCTCCCCTCTACTGTGCCTTACGTATCTGTGTTATGCATCATCCTAGCCTCCCCATCGGCAGAAATACCTGCTCAGCCATAAAGAGCAACATTCTCCTAGCATCGACAAGACAGCTCCCTAAAAGATAACATTCCTTCTTAATCTTATAAGGGGCCATGATGACCTGTGACCCACGACTTGCTAGATTGTATAAACTGTCAATAATAATGTCATTTAATGTACAGCCAGTCCTCTGCCTCAGAAACTTTGTGCTTTGACCTCTAACAGGTGGGACAGTTATCGAAGCTTTCTAAGAGGCTGTCCTGGGCTATAATTCTTAATTTGGCTCCAGTAAAATGTTCCATTTCTTTCTTAGATCAACTGATTTATTGTTTTCATCCACAGTATGCTGTGGAATACGTGGAGGAGGAGTGCTATGTGGATGGAGCACAGGAACGAGGGTGGGAGAGTAGGAATGAGAAGGGTGGCAGGTAAGGTTAGAAGACAAACCAAAAACACTAATCAAAGGTCTACACACTGGAGCATTACGACTTCAGAATACATCCAGGTGTTTTGTGTACATTTGGGCCAAGCGCTTCAGTCGTGTCCGACTCTGCGACCCATCAGGTTCCTCAGTCCATCGGATTCTCTAGGCAAGAATGCTGGAGTGGGTTGCCATGCCCTCCTCCAGGGGATTTTCCCAACCCAGGAATCAAACCCTGGTCTCCTGCATTGCAGGCAGATTCTTTACCATCTGAGCCACCAGGGTAGCCCAGAGCTAACTGGAATGGGAGGTAACATTCAGGAGTCGTCAATGGCTGAAGTCCAAATTCCTTCCTAAGATACATAAAACACTCCAGCATAAGAGTCCATTTTCTTTTTTCTTTCTGAACTGGCCTCTTGTCACTCAATCCTATGTTTTTATTCGTTGATAAATTACTTGCTGTTTCCTGGGATCACATCTGGATACTCTCCTTCTGTGCCTCTGCTTCTGCTGTTTCCTTTTTCTTCCTGGAATGAACTCCCTCTCTGGGCTTCTGCCCTCTCCCGGCCTTCCTCCAGCATGCACAAACTCAAAGCCTTCTGTATGGACCCAGCTTCAGAGTCACTTTTCAGTCACATGTACCTGCTCTTCCTGATTGAGAATAAATCCATGTGATCAGATGTTTCTGCAGCATTATATGTAACTTGCTCTTATATCTTTCTACATTGGATTACTGTTAACTTTAGTAGACTAAATTTTTTGAAGACGAGTGAATTTATGAGTCACTTTACATTTACTTAGTGTTAAAAATATAACTTAAAGGATAACCATGGTATTTTGTACATGTCATTTTATCAACTGTCACTTATATTTTTAACTATAAAAGTACTTTCTATTCCCAACAACTTGAACATTGTTTCACTTAAAGTAACTGATGTCATACATATGAGAGCATTGTTCAGCAGTCATCTCAGATGTGATCAAAGATTTCCTTAACATGAACTAAAACAAAATAAGGAGTGGAAATTTAAAATCAGATAAGGTGTGAAGGACTCTTATTAATGATTTACAGGCTAGACTTTAATTAGAACTTTTGCATCAAAATAGAAAGCTCATTTATGTTTTGTAATGTTCCCCATAAGTGACCAAAATATATTTTTTACAGAATGAGTGATATATCAATATTCAAACATATGATATATTTTGCCAGCTTTCTCTTAGTCTTTTCTTATCATTCATCAAGAACAAAGTTTCCAATAAAGCATGATATTTTTCATCAGTACATGAGAACTCACTGAATGGAAGCAAAGATTCTACCTGACATAATTTTAAAATAAACCAGAGTCCAAGCTGCCCTTAAATGTTAAATGTAAGACAACCACCTCTTGGTAGTTTATTAAGTTATTTACCAGCTTAAATAGGGCTTCCCAGGTGGCTCACTGCTTCCCACCTGCCAATGCCGGAAATGTAAGAGACTCAGGTTCGATCTCTGGGTTGGGAAGATGCCCTGGAGGAGGAAATGGCACCCTACTCCAGGATTCCCCCTGGGAGAATCCTATTGACAAAGGAGCCTGGGAGGCTACAGTCCATGGGGTCACAAAGAGCAGAACACGACTGAGCATCTGAGTGCGCTCTCACACACACACACACACACAGCATAATTAGTTATTCCTTCTTCAGGATTAGTAAACTGAATTACTTAACCTTTGTCTTTTTTTCCAGATTATCACTTGGCATACCTGGTTAACTCCTCCAGCACTATTAAACACACACAAACACACAATCATTAGGGCAAAGAGTGAATTGTAGTTTTCTAAGTATATATTTGGATACTAGCTTAATGCTCTATCAGATATTTGTGGAATATGTTTTTAAGTAAGTGTATTAATAATAAATAAAATGAGCTTTTAAGAGAAATGTAATAAAACTTTCTCTTCTCATTATTTTCAGTAGAATATTAGACTATCAATCATCCTAATACAATTATTTAGTAGGTAACTTTTTGCAGTGAGGACTAGCCTATTGTTTGTTTGTTTTATATTTATCTATAATGCTCATTTAAAGATTCTTCAAATTGTCAGAAATTAATGATGAGGGAGTATTTGAGGCAATATTTGTACCATGTACCATCTCAGTTCAGTTCAGTTCAGCCGCTCAGNAAAAAAAAAGGAAATGCTTAAAGCAAAAATCTAGCTGAAACTTGAGCTAAAATATTTGAAACATGGATGATTTGAAGGTAGAGGAAAATTCTTTTTCTCAAAATTATAATTAGTTGCTCCTTCAAAGTTGTAAAAATCTGAACACTCCTTTGCATTCTTCAGCTCTTGCGAATGAGAAAACACCTGAATGGGTTCATTAAATATAAAAACACAGCAAGCACCTGATGATTAGTCTTAAAAATACTGAGATGACTGTTAATACAGATATTTTACCCTGAGAAGCTTAAGCATTCTCTTTTTAACAATGGGACATTCAAAGCTGTTTTTCTAGGATCTGTTTTGGTTTTCTCTGTATGGAATTGTGCCTTGAAATTATTATTTGTTTTTGTAGAGATCCATGAGTTTCTGTTTGAGCAGTTCTTCTTAGGATATTAAATATTCATTTGATAACTTCACTGAGCTCCTACTATGTGCTAGACACTGCAGTAGACACTGTATGTAAGACTGACATTACCCTTGCCTCCTAGAATTCATGATGGAAAAGAAGAAGGAGACAGTGAATGAGGACACACAGTAAACAAATACAAATTATGCCAGGCAGAGATGAGTGCTAGGAAGAAATAGAATAAGGAGAAGAGAGTGACGGTGGAGAAGGGAGGGCAGGGTAGACACTTCAGATACAGTGTTCAGGAAAGAGCTTTCTCAGGAGATGCTTTGTGAGACTAGCGGAAAAGCTTTCTCCCAGAAGCAGAGAGAGACCAGGGACACAAGAGACAGGAACTGGAGGGGCAGCGGTGTGCTGGTGAGAAGTGGTCTGTCTTAGATATTGGTGTCCGCAGGATGGATTAGATATAACGTATGAGAATGACTCCACATTTTTGCTCTGACCAGGTAAATTGATTTGCCAATGAAATCGAAGAGAAATGTTGAGTCTGGAGAGCAGGTTTAGAACATAAGCTCTGACAGGCTTATGTTCATCTCAGCTGTGGAGTTCAGGGGAGAGGCCCAGAGTGGAGACAAATTTGAGAGTGTTGAGAGCGCTTAAAGCCTTGGTACTGGATGAGATTACCTAAGAAGAANATTGATTTGCCAATGAAATCAAAGAGAAATGTTGAGTCTGGAGAGCAGGCTTAGAACATAAGCTCTGACAGGCTTATGTTCATCTCAGTTGTGGAGTTTAGGGGAGAGGCCCAGTGTGGAGACAAATTTGAGAGTGTTGAGAGCGCTTAAAGCCTTGGTACTGGATGAGATTCCCTAAGAAGAAAGACTGAAAGACTGAGCCTTGGAGCTCCCCAAGAGGACATCAACTCGTGACTGAGATGCGTCCTAAGAGATGTTCAGGACAGAAGGCAGAAATGTAAAATGGACAGAACTAGATTGTTGAAATCAGTGTAACACAGAGTGTTACTTACTGAGATGCATCAAGACTCATCTTTTGATGTGATGGCCTCACTGGGGCCCCATTGGACTGGACATTCTTACTATCATTCACCCTGTGTGTGTGGTGTGTGCTCAGCTATGTCCAGCTCTGTGCGACCCCGTGGATGGTAGCCCGCCAGGCTCCTCTGTCCACGGGATTCTCCAGGCAAGAATGCTGGAGTGGGTCACCACTTTCTCCTCCAGGTAATGTTCCCAACCTAGGGATTGAACCCAAGTCTCTTGTGCCTCCTGCATTGGTAGGCCGATTCTTTACCGCTGAGCCACCAGGGAAGCCCACATCATTCATCCTAGAAGAGGCATGTTCAATATCAGGAAATAGGAGCTATACAAAGTAGGCCTTATATGGGGTGTGGCATGATATCTTGCTCTTATACCACTGGACTTGCAGCTGGGCCTGGACTAGGTGTTCAGAGGCCCATGGAGGCCCTCCTGGAGGAAGGGACAATCTGTCCTGGGACGTGAAAGTGGTGGAGCTAGACCTTGAAGCTGACCATAAAATGTAGGAGGAGGGTTTTGGCTCTATAGGCCCGGTAAATTCATACCTAGGTGTTCATTCCCAGTGAATCTGGGGTTGTACTTCCCTTCTGACATCTTTCTTTTTTTTCAAGTCTTGTCAAAAATTATGCCCTGGTTTTATGCTGCAGTGGATCAAAGTGAATTAACCTAAATGTGGACGCCCTCGAATGAAATGGAAAGGAGAACAGACTCTGGTGCCAGACATAGGAAACAAATCCACTGCCATTGCCTGTTAACTGAAAAATCAGTTAAGGGGTGAATTAACCAGTTTAGGAGAGACATAAGAACCAGATGTAGGCAGTGGGAATGAGCATGTAAAGACATAGATTAAAGAGACATTGGTGGCTAATCATAAGTGAAGCATAGAATTTTTTAAATGGCTCTGAGATTATTACTTGGGTTATTAAATAAATTACCATCAACCCCCCCAAAAGGACTAAAAGAGGAAGGCCATGTTTCGGTTAGAGTGATAATGAAGTGATAATTAAGTTTTGAACATGCTGCGTTTTTGGCAGAGGAGTTCAAGAAGCAACTGAGGATGGAGTCTAGCTCAAAAGTACTCTGACTGTATGATTGTGGTTGCTGTTCAGTCACTGAACAACAAGTGTCTGACTCTTTGAGATTCCGGAGACTGTGTCCGTGGGATTTCACAGGCAAGAATATTGGGGTGGGTTGCCCTTTCCTTCTCCAGAGGACCTTCCTGGCCCAGGGATTAAACCTGTGTCTCCTCCATTGGCAGGCAGATTCTTTACCATCAGGGAAACACAGCTATATGATTATGAAGCATGAATAAATTACTATGAGTATGAATGGTATTGACACACTTCAGAAACATAAAATGCATCTGTTTTTCTTCTATTATTTGGGGCATGGGAAAATATCTCTTTTCTAGGCATATCTATTTTTCCCAGCTTTATTGGGATATAATTGACATATGATATTATGTAAGCCTAGGCGTACAACATAATGATTTGACATATGTATATTGTGAAATGACTACTACAATAATATTAGTATTAGTTAAAACCTCCATCATCTCACGTAGTTACCATTTGTGTGCGCTGAGAATAAATTAAGATCTAGTCTCTTAGCAACTTTCAAGAAACNTATAATTGACATATGATATTATGTAAGTTTAGGTGTACAACATAATGATTTGACATATGTATATTGTGAAATGACTACTATAATAATATTAGTATTAGTTAAAACCTCCATCATCTCACAGTTACCATTTGTGTGCGCTGAGAATAATTAAGATCTAGTCTCTTAGCAACTTTCAAGAAACAATGCAGTATTTTATACTATAGTCACAATGCTATACAAGAGATCCTCAGAACTTTGTCTTATAAATTATTTATAACTTAAATATAAGATATAACTGAAATATAACTTATTTATAACTTAAATAACTTATAAGTTATTTTTCTTCTAACTGGAAGTTTGTATCCTTTGATCAACATCTCCCCATTTCATCTTCTCCCTCAGCCCTTGGCAACCATTCTAATTTATTTCACATATAATTGACATTTTACAGTCTAACTTATTTCACTTAGCATAATGCCCTTCTGGTTTATCCATATTGTTGCAAATGGCAGAATTTCTTTCTTTTTAAAGGCTGAATAATATTCTAGTGTGTGTGTGTGTGTGTGTGTGTGTGTGTGTGTGTGTGTGTATGATTCCTAGTTGTTTCAGTGGGTAAAGAACTTGCCTGCCAATGCAGGAGATGTAAGAGACATGGGTCTGATCCCTGGCTTGGGAAGATCCCCTGGAGGAAGGCATGGCAACCCACTCCAGTATTCTTGCCTGGAAAATCCCATGGAGACGGGAGCCTGGTGGGCTACAGTCCATGGGATTGCAAAGAGTTGGACACAAATGAAGTGACTTTGCACACATTCATGCATTATATGTAGATATTATTCTTCATTCAGTTAATATAGTATATGACATTTGTTGATTTGCCTATGATGAAGTATTCTTGCATCCTAGAAATAACTCCCATTTGATCATGGTATGATTCTTTACATGTGCTACTGGATTTGGTTTGCAGGTATTTTTTTGAGAATCTCTGCATATATATTCATCATGGATATTGGTCTGCAGTTTTATTTTCTTATAATGTCCTTTTCTGGCTTTGGTAATGATGCCCTCATGAAATGAGTTTGGGAGTGTTCCTTCGCTCATCAATTTTTGAGAAGATTTTGGGAAAGACTGGTGTTAATTCTTCTTTAAATGTTTGGTAGAATTCACCAGTGAAACCATCTAGTCCTGGGCTTTTCTTTGTTGGGAATTCTTTGATTCAGTGTTCTTATGCATTATTGATCTGTTTTGGTTTTCTATTTCTTCATGATTCAGTCTTGGGAGGTTGTATGTTTCTAAGAATTTATCCCTTTCTTTTAGTTTGTACAGTTTATTGGCATATAATTATTCATATTATTTTCTTACAATCCCTTGTATTTCTGTGGTATTCGTTTCAGGTTCCCTTCTTTCATTTATATATATATATTTTATTTGAACCTTTTCTCTTTTCTTGGCTTGTCTAGCTAAAGGTTTGTCAATTTTATCTTTTTAAAAACTAACCCTAAGTTTTGCTAATCTATTATTTTTATATTCTATTTCATTTATTTCAGCTCTAATTTTTATCATTTCTTTCTGCTAACTTTGGGTTTAGGTTATTCTTCTTTTTCTAGTTCTTTGAAATGTAATATTAGGTTGTTTCTTTGATCTTTCTCCTTTTCCTTAGTGTATGCATTTCTAGCTATAAATTACCTCATTGAACTGCTTTGGGTGCATCTCAGTTTTGTGTTTCCACTTTCATTTGTCTCCATGTTTTTTGATTTCCCTATTGATTTCTTTTCAGTCTACTGATTGTTCATGACTGTGTTATTTAATTTCCACATACCATATTTGTGAATTTTCTAATTTTTCTCCTGTTACTGGTTTCTGGTTTCATACCACTGTGGTCAGAAAAGATACTTGACATAATTGCAGTGTTCTTAGCTTTGTTGAGACTTGTCTCATAGCTTAGTATTTGATTCATCCTGGATAATGTTCTGTGTAGGTCTGAGAAGATTGTGTATTTTGCTGCTGTTGAAATGTTTTGTATATATGTCTATTAGAGTCATTGGGTCTATACTGTTGTTCAAATGCTGTTTCCTCATTGATTTTCTGTCTGGAAGACCTATCCATTAAAGTTGCCCAGCACATTATTTTTTCCAATGAGAAATTATAGTCTCCTCTTTTGGATGGATTTAAACATATCGTAAACTTAATGCCACCATGCTCTGCATACTGTTACTTCTACCTGCATTTCTGTTCCTCTACCCCTTGTCTGATACCCCTTGAGTTCTTTGAATATTCAGTTTACTATTTGAATATTCAGTTTATGTTTTTCTGTTAAGCTACTGTGACTGTCCCTCAGAAGAAATGGAGTAGCCATCATGGTCAACAAAAGAGTCTGAAATGCAGTACTTGGATGCAATCTCAAAAATGACAGAATGATCTCTGTTCGTCTCCAAGGCAAACCATTCAATATCACAGTTATCCAAGTCTGTGCCCCAACCAGTAATGCTGAAGAAGCTGAAGTTGAACGGTTTTATGAAGACCTACAAGACCTTTTAGAACTAACACCCAAAAAAGATGTCCTTTTCATTATAGGGGACTGGAATGCTAAAGTAGGAAGTCAAGAAACACCTGGAGTAACAGGCAAATTTGGCCTTGGAATGCGGAATGAAGCAGGGCAAAGACTAATAGAGTTTTGCCAAGAAAATGCACTGGTCATAGCAAACACCCTCTTCCAACAACACAAGAGAAGACTCTACACATGGACATCACCAGATGGTCAACACCGAAATCAGATTGATTATATTCT
>SJYS01015964.1:668755-680442 GCA_006410695.1 Philantomba maxwellii | reverse complement strand
GCGGCGGTCGGGACTGGGGGCCACATGTACACCCAGGGCTGATTTGTGTCCATGTATGGCAAAAACCACCACAGTATTGTAAAGTAATTCGCCTCCAATTAAAACAAATAAGTTAGTTTCAATTTTTTTTTTTAAAGTGTCTTTAAGGGCTACTCTTGTGGCTCAGTGGTAAAGAATCTACCTGCCAGTGCAGGAAAGTTGGGTTCAATCCCTGATCTGGGAAGATCCCACACACCTTGGAGCATCTAGGCCTGTGTGCCACAACTGTTGAGCTTGTGCTCTAGAGCCCGAGAGCTGCCAACTTCTGAGCCTATGAGCTGCACTTACTGAAGTCCTCNTAAAGTGTCTTTAAGGGCTACTCTTGTGGCTCAGTGGTAAAGAATCTGCCTGCCAGTGCAGGAAAGTTGGGTTCAATCCCTGATCTGGGAAGATCCCACACGCCTTGGAGCATCTAGGCCTGTGTGCCACAACTATTGAGCTTGTGCTCTAGAGCCCGAGAGCTGCCAACTTCTGAGCCTATGAGCTGCACTTACTGAAGTCCTCAAGTCCTAGAGCCCATGCTCCACAACAAGAGAAGCCACCACAGTGAGAAACCAACACGTCCCAACTAGAGAGCAGCCCCCGCTCTCCACAACTAGGAAAAAGCCTGTGCAGCAATGAAGACCCAGCACAGAAAATAAAAAGAAAGAAAATTTTTTTTAAAGTGTCTTTAAAACATATATTATTAATTATCCCTCTCAACAAACTAGAACTGTGGGTTGGTTTGATTATTCTCCAATTGAAAGTTATTGCTCCATGACTTCCACAGAAGGAAGTTGAGGCCGCTGGAGAAACTGGTCCAGTTTTATGTGGTGCAAGTAGACTGCCCAGATGAATGATTATCAGCATGCTTTCTGCCCCAGTCATCTTAGAGAGAAATACAACCTGTGTTCCAATAACTGAGTCCAGTCTCCAGTCACTCAGTTGTGTCCAGTTTTTGTGACCCTATGGACTACAACACGCCAGGCTTCCCTGTCCTTTATCATATCCCAGAGCTTGCTCAAATCATGTTCATTGAGTTGGTGATGCCATCCAACCATTTCATGCTCTTTCATCCCCTTCTCCTCCTGCCTTCAATCTTTCCCAGCATCAGGGTCTTTTCCAATGAGTTGACTCTTTGCATCAGGGGGCCGAAGTATTGGAGCTTCAGCATCAGTCCTTCCAATGAATAATATTCAGGACTAATTTCCTTTAGGATTGACTGTTTGATCTCCTTTTTGTCCAAAGAGCTCTCAAGAGTCTTCTCCAACACCACAATTCAAAAGCATCAGTTCTTTGGTGCTCAAGCTTCTTTATGATCCAGTTCTCACATCCATACATGACCACTGGAAAAACCATAGCCTTGACTAGACAGGCCGTTGTTAGCAAAGCAATGTCTCTGCTTTTTAATATGCTGTCTAGGTTGGTCATAGCTTTTCTTCCAAGGAGCAAGCATTTTTTAATTACATGGCTGCAGTCACCATCTGCAATGATTTTGGAGCCTAAGAAAATAAAGTCTGTCACTGTTTCCATTGTTTCTCCATCTATTTGCCAGGAAGTGATGGGACTGAATACCATGATCCTACTTTTTTTAACAGTGAGTTTTAAGCCAGCTTTTTCCACTCTCCTCTTTCACATTCATCAAGAGGCTCTTTAGTTCCTCTTTGCTTTCTGCCATAAGTGTGGTGTCTTCTGCATATCTGAGGTTATTGATATTTCTCCTGGCAACCTTGATTCCAGCTTGTGCTTCATCCAGCCCGGCATTTCACATGATGTACTCTGCATATAAGTTAAATAAGCAGGGTGAAAATATACAACCTTGACGTACTCCTTTCCCAATTTGGAACCAGTCCATTTTTCCATGTCTGGTTATAACTGTTGCTTCTTGACCTGCATACAGGTTTCTCAAGAGGCAAGTAAGCTGTTCCAGTATTCCCATCTCTTTAAGAATTTTCCACAGTTTGTTGTGATCCACACAAAGGTTTTGACATAATCAATGAAGCAGAAATAGAGGTTTTTCTGGAACTTTCTTGCTTTTTCTATGATCCAGCGGATATTGGCAATTTGATCTCTGGTTCCTCTGCCTTTTCTAAATCCAGCTTGAACATCTGGAAGTTGTCTATTCATGTACTATTGAAACCTAGTTTGGAGGATTTTGAGCATTACCTTGCTAGCATGTGAAATAAGTGTCATTATGGGCTAGTTTGAACAATCTTTGACATTGCCCTTCTTTGGGATTGGAATGAAAAGTGAAATTTTCGAGTTCCTGGGGCCACTGCTGAGGTTTCCCAATTTGTTGGCATATTGAATGCAGCACTTTCACAGCATCATCTTTTAGGATTTGAAATAGCTCAGCTGGAGTTCCATCACCTCCGCTAGCTTTTTTCATAGTGATCCTTCCTACGGCCCACTTGACTTGACACTCAGGGATGTCTGGCTCTAGGGAAGTGATCACACCATCGTGGTTATCTGGGTCATTAAAGATCTTTTTTTGTATCATTCTTCTGGATATTCTTGCCACCTCTTCTTATTATCTTCTATTTATTAAGTCCATACCATTTCTGTCCTTTATTATGCTCATCATTGCATGAAATGTTCCCTTGGTATCTCTAATTTTCTTGAAGAGATCTCTAGTCTTTCCCATTCTATTGTTTTCTTCTATTTCTTTGCATTGATCACTGAGGAAGGCTTTCTTATCTCTCCTTGCTATTCTTTGCAACTCTGCATTCAGATGGATGTATCTTTGCTTTTCTCCTTTGCCTTTGACTTCTCTTCTTTTCTCAGCTATTTATAAGGCCTCGACAGACAACTATTTTACCTTTTTGCATTTCTTTTTCTTTGGGATGGTTTTGATCACTGCCTCCTGTAGAAGGTCAGTAATCTTTGTCCATAGTTCTTCAGGCACTCTGTCTATCAAATCTGACCCCTTGAATCTGCTTATTTCTACTGTATAATCATAAGGGATTTGATATGACAAGATTCTGACTTAGAAAGCCATTGTGCCTTCTCAACACTTGTCTTTAAAAACCTGAGATGCTCAATTTTCAAATAGAATCAACTTGCAATGAGAAAATGTTCTCTGACTTTATTAAACAGGCAATAGTAATGTAATCAAAAATTCATTAAAGCTATTTTTTCCCTGCATTACATTGACAACCCTTTGAATATTATACTATATTAAGCTTAGAAGTGAAAGTCACTTACTTGTGTCTGACTCTTTGTGACCCCTGTGGACTGTAGTCCACCAGGCACCTCTGTCCACAGAATTCTCCAGCCAAGAGTACTAGAGTGGGTAGCCATTCCCTTCTCCAGGCATCTTCCTGACCCAGGGATTGAATAAAAGTCTCCCACTT
The DNA here is from genome assembly GCA_006410695.1 of Philantomba maxwellii. Taxonomy (NCBI): domain Eukaryota; kingdom Metazoa; phylum Chordata; class Mammalia; order Artiodactyla; family Bovidae; genus Philantomba; species Philantomba maxwellii. The sequence continues at coordinate 677,071 of SJYS01015964.1, read as the reverse complement.
TGCAGGTAGATTCTTTACTGTCTGAGCCACCAGGGAAGCCCTCCTCACATAAAAAAAGTGTTTGTTGCTCAGGTGTGTCTGACTCTTTCAACCCCACGGAATGTAGCCTTTGTCCATGGCATTCTCCAGGCAAGAATACTAGAGTGGAGAGCCGTTTGCTGCTCCAAGGGAATCTTCCTGACCTTCCCCCCCATTATATATCTTATAGTATAAAGATATTCCTTAAACTAAGTCCTAGTTTTACTTACAACTGCATTGGTCTCTCCTTACTCTACATGGAGTATTTGTACTGGAGCACATCTTGATAAGGATTCAAGCCTGTTGAAACTGGTTGAAACTCAGGGTGGAGTCTGCATGAGAGGCCCATATGGTTATATCTTGAACACAGTCCAGTGACACTCTCTTTATTACGAGTTCACAGAGTTCATAGGCAATTCATGTAAACTCAAAATGTCTTGAGTAGCCACGTCAAAGACTATTTACATCTTGGGGACACCTAAGCCTCAGTTTATGACTCACCTCTATATATTGAGAAGTTGCCATAGTCATCAGCTTGGAATTTAGCATAGGTACAAGTAACTCTCATTACTTACTTGGGATTTGGATGATTTTAAAACCAGAAAGTCACTAAATCCAGCAGAATCACCATGTTCATTCTTTTAGAGCTTTCTTTGCATTCCCTTTGGTTTCCCTCATAACTCTGGTAAAAAAGATAAACATCATATAAGTAGATAAAAATTTCTGAAAATCTGTTTTCACAGCCATCAAAGGAAGATAGTTCTTTTGAGATTTTCCTTCTGGACTGCTTTGTCAGAAGAATGCTCTGATAAAATGTTTTCACAAGTGTTTTATCATGCATAATATTCAGCAAATCATAATACAAACTTTATTATACAGTCTCAGGAAACAGGTAATAAGTATTATTACTTTGTGTTCGGTGATAGAAACATTAAGGCTGACAATAACCAGTGATTTTAAAATAATGATTAAATTCCAGCTAAACTCGTCCTTGACAAGCATTTACTGAAAGTGCTTGAGGAAACAGCAGCAGTAATGACAGTGATGATAAAACATTGCAGGATATACTTGCCTCTTTAATGCCCGTGACTCTTGAGCAATGGGTATAATTAACAAGCCATGGAAACCACTGTAGGAACATTCTGTGACATGACTTAGGGAGACCTTTGTGCTCAGATATACTAGCTAATGGTATTTTGTAGTGATTTGGTAAATCATTGAACTCTATTGCTTTTTAAATAGTTGAGAATGTATTTTTAAAAATATAAAGTCTGGTTTAGAGTTGAAAGGGTTGTTTATTTTTTTTAACTCTCACAGTAACTTCCCAGCATGTCATCAGCTTCTGTGGAAAGTCTGGATTGTCTGTCTCTCGGCATGTGAGATGAAGCATCAACAGTAGAATTTTATTTTGAAATCCAGCAATGTCATAAATCTCCTGAAATTATGTTCATCATTACTAAACTCTGTTGGTATAAATACTACACAACAAAATTATGACTTGTTAATCTTTTGTTTGAACTTTTACAATACACAAATCAAGAAAGAATGTCTTATGCATTTCTTTCTGTTCACACATATCTAAAGTAAGTGTATTTTTAAATTATACTATCTGCAGTTATATCACTGTTATAGGTTTTTAAAAATATAAAGTTTGGGGGAAATAAAAGTTATTTGAAATATACAAGCTCACAATGACAGTAATATGACTGCCAAAGTGAATTATGAAAGTCTGCTAGCTGAGGATTTGTTGAAAATAAGTTTGTAAAATAGATTTTCAGGGAAAAATCATGTGAGGATAGGTTGAAAGTATTTAATAAAAGTTTCTATTGAATTAAAATAACGCAAGAAACAAGCCACTTCTTAGGCCCTCTGAGATGGTGTACACATAGGCATGTATAAGGATGCTCCCAGCACAGAGATCCTCAGATGCTCTGGTTCATGGCATTTTTACTGTTGTCGATTTTTTTATGGTGAACTCTAGCACACACACAAAAATCTAATGGTTCTATTAAGTACTTAGACCCAAATTTAATAGTCATATTGTAGTAGTAGTCACATATGTAGTGTGTGACAGGTTTTGCTGTGCTTACCTCAAAACTGAAAAATATTTGTGACACTTCTGTGTGTTTACAGCACCCACACAATCTGCGAACCATGGTCCTAGCGACATTAAGGGCAAAACACTGGTAATGACTTAAATACTCATGAATCAGAGGATATTTAAATGACAGTGTATCTATATGCTAGAGTACTATGTAGGAATTGAAAAGATTGAAATAGATCTGTGTATACTGATGTAGAAAGGTCTCCAATATATGTCATTGAGAGAAACTTGGAAATTTGCAGAAGGTTCACTGTGATATAATACCATTCAAAACACATTGTACAAGTATATGGAAAGTAAAACTGCATGTATATTCCAACACACACAGTGTGTATATATATGTGTGTGTGTTTGTGTGTATGTTTGTTAATACATAGATCCATACATGNTATACTGATGTAGAAAGGTCTCCAATATATGTCATTGAGAGAAACTTGGAAATTTGCAGAGGGTTCACTGTGATATAATACCATTCAAAACACATTGTACAAGTATATGGAAAGTAAAACTGCATGTATATTCCAACACACACAGTGTGTATATATATGTGTGTGTGTTTGTGTGTATGTTTGTTAATACATAGATCCATACATGGATCCATGGGTCCATAAATAGATCCATTTTCTCTGTTTCAGGCAGCACACATCTTGTCTGCTGATCCCAAAGGCTCCCTGATCTGTTCAGGGTATCCCCACCCCTTACTGTTGGCCGCTCTGAAGTGTGGATTGGGTGGGCCAGGTTTCCTCCTAACAATAATAATCTTTTCCCAAAATTTCTATGTCTGGCTCTGCATACTCCCTTGGTTCCTTTTCCCTACTTTTTAAAAGAAATAAGTTTGAAAAAGGAGTTATATTGCGAAGGGAATCAAAAAACCCCTGTCGGGTTTTCCTGATGCTAGGAGGACCTCAGTTACAATCCTAACACCTTCCCAAGGGCCCTTCCATTCTGAACTCTCCCTGGCTGAGTTTTCCAGACCTCAGGTTGACCCATTTCTGTGCGAGTGTACTTCTTCCATCTAACTTTTCCTTTGAGCGCCTCTTACATGTGACACAGGGCACTCCAAACCCTGCCTGTTAACAAGTCTGACTCCTCCACAGGCCACGTCCCCGCTCTTCTGTAACTGTTTCTTGTTTACCGGATCTCCAGCACTAGGCAGGAAAGAGTTCTCTTGCTCATTTCTGACTGTCACAATCTTTCCACAGTGTGGTTTACACACACACACACTTGTTTCTGCTTTAGGACTTGTGCTTATTTCTGGCGCGCCATCAATATCACCTTCTCACAGAGGCCTTTCCCAACCTTCCTATTTAAGCAGTCACCCAGGTAGGGTTGCCAGACAAAATACAGGTGGCTGAGTTCAATTTAAATTTCAGATAAGCAGCAAATAATTTTTTTGTAAACACATGTCCCAAATATTGCATGGGACCTGTTTGCACAAAAAAATTATTCATTCTCCATCTGAAATTAAAATTGAACTCGGCTTCCTGAGTTTTATTTGCTAAGCCTGGCAACCCAACTTGTGATCGTTCTATGACACAGCACTCCGTGGTCATTTTCTCCTTGCACTTAGCAGTAGGTCATACTCTCTTGTTCATTTGTTTATTCATGTGTTTAATGCCTGTCTTCCTCCATAGGGCTTCTCTGGTGGCTCAGAAGGTAAAGAATCTGCCTGCAATGTGGGAGACATGAGTTCAATCCCTGGGTGGGGAAGATCCCCTGGAGAAGGGGAATGGCTAACCACTCCAGTATTCTTGCTTGGAGAATTCCAGGGACAGAGGAGGAGCCTGGCAGGCTACAGTCCATGGGGTCAAAAAGGGTTGGACATGACTGAGTGACTAACACTTTCATTTCCTTTATGGGAACATAGGATCAGTGGGAGCAGGAACCCCATCTATCTACCTTACTTTCTGTGTAGTTCCAGAGACTAGAACACTGTCTAATATATAGTAGATACTCAATACCCTTTCTTCAGGGAATGAATATATATCTTCCAAAGATTAATGTTAACTGAAATATTTTAAACCAAAATATTCCTTACTTCCTCTTTTTGTAAGGAACCTCACCTTTCATGGAGTTCTAGCGTCACATAATTATAGACAATGCTGTTTATTCTTTACTGTTCCCACTTCACGGCTTCCAGAGTATGAAAGGAGTCCTATAATCCATTATAGAAAGAANATACCCTTTCTTCAGGGAATGAATATATATCTTCCAAAGATTAATGTTAACTGAAATATTTTAAACCAAAATATTCCTTACTTCCTCTTTTTGTAAGGAACCTCACCTTTCATGGAGTTCTAGCGTCACATAATTATAGACAATGCTGTTTATTCTTTACTGTTCCCACTTCACGGCTTCCAGAGTATGAAAGGAGTCCTATAATCCATTATAGAAAGAAAACCTTTGACAAAAACTTTAAAAAAGCAGATTATGGTTAATAACCTTGATAAAGTGGAAGGAAGTCATATCTTTTACCAATTACATATATTTTAACTGTTTAAAAAACTTTAATAAAAACATTCAGGAACGTATTAAATTTTAACTTATAGGACACTGTCAACATACTGAGTTGTCCTGGCGATAACTTTAACTGATTTTTGGCAAAAAATCTCACAAGAAAGGCTTAACTATTTATGCATAGTTTTGAACTTTTTGTAAATGTAATATTATATGTAATTCATGAACTTAAAAAAATTACTTTGTTTTTAAAGTAGTTGACTTTCTTGTAGTTGAAGAAAGGATAAATTAATTGTTTCTTCTTCATCCTAGTAAATGATTTTTCTTGAATATTTATAACCTTGGAATGTAAGTTCCACAGAGTATTAATCTTATTGATAGAATGTAAAACTATATGTAGTCTTTTTCCCGAAAAAGTTTCTACATCTTCTTTGGCTGAAGTTGGCTAAGTGGTCTCTAGGCAAAATAATCTGAGTAAAATCAAGAGTTGAGTAATTAAGAGGGGAATCTAATCAATAAGGACTGATTTTGCATAATTCAGGCTTCCTTTTTCTTAATTCCAGATGTATGGGTCAGAGGATTTGTTTCTAAAATGCACCCTATTTATATGAAGTCTACTTCTGCTTTATTGACTGCGCCAAAGCCTTTGTGTGGATTACAACAAACTGGAAAATTCTTAAAGAGATGGGAATACCGGAGCACCTGATCTGCCTCCTGAGAAATCTGTATGCAGGTCAGGAAGCAACAGTTAGAACTGGACANATCAGTCCATGTGGTCACAAAGAGTCGGACAAAACTGAGCGATTGAACTGTACTGAAGGATGACATTAATGACTGTAGTGGGGTGTGTGTGTGTGTGAACCTTAAAAAGCATATGATGGAAACTTTTGGTGAATTTTAAGTTTCCAGTTAATTTGTGTGCAACATATGTGTAACATATCAATATTTTGCTCTCGAAACGAGACCTCTCTTGGACATTGATAATCGAAGCATCTATCGCAATATTCAGAAATCCCCCCAGTGTTAACTGGGATGTTTGATTTTGCAGTCTCTTTCAGAGCAGCTGCTAAAGGTGCCTCAGCATGGTCAGAGGGCCTCAGGTTATCAGTCTTTGTGAGCAATGAGGTTTTGCTTGAAGGGAACAAGGAGAAAGCTGAAGGCTATGGGGAAGTTGTAATGAGCAGGCAGTGGACTCCAGCTGACTCCCCTGTGGGTGTATCCTCTCTTCTGCCCTGTGTGTGAGCGCTCAGTGGTGCATATTAGCTGATGAAACCCCCTTCCTGTTGAACTGGGACAGAACTGAGGAGGGGAGGGTGTAGCTCTAGAGGGTTCTGAAATCTAAGAACAGGCTTCCTTTCCCACCACTTTCCGCTGAGTCAGTTCACTGCAGAGAGCTCTGCAGGAGCTGGAGGCCTTTGTGTTCAGCTTATTTTACTAGCTTCTAAAGCCACACCCTTTGCTGCACAAACAGAACACTCTGTGCTTCCGGAGGGGAGGTCCTACTTTGACCACGGCCCTGGGATTTCAAAGCTGCCTAGCCGAGCCTTGCCTATTGTGATGTAAAGTTTAGGCCAGTGAGGATCTCCAGGTCACAATGCAGACTTAGAATTGTTGGCCAGTGGAGGCTTTGAACAATGATTGATTATGTCACTTAGGCTCAGAAATCAATTTATTACACACCCCAAACTGAAAAAGTACAGTGACAGTGAGAGAGAAATGGAATAATGTCATCTGAGAAAAATCCATACTTTTTTTAACAACACAGTAGCATTTATAGGCCTTCCTTGGTGGCTCCGTGGTTAAAAAAAAAAAAAATATCTGCCTGCCAATGCAGGAGACACAAGAGACACAGGTTCAATCCCTGGGTGGGGAAGATCCCCTGGAGAAGGAAATGGCAACCCACTCCAGGATTCTTGCCTGGGAAATCCTCTAGACAGAGAGCCTGGCATACTACAGTCCGTGGGGTTGCAAGAGTCGAAAATGTCTGAATGACTAAACAACAGCAAATCATTTATAGCAAATACCCATTTATACATGATTGGATAGTAAATGATCCATAGTCTATACAGGCATCTGTAGAGCAGAGTAGGGCAGTGGAAGGAGGGTTGAATTTATAGACTGAGCTACAGCTGGAGGTATCCATTTCTTCCTTCCCAGCAGAGCAGCAATCATCTTCATGAGATGTTAGTCTCGCTCTTATTCTTCACTGGTGTGTTCCAGGCTCAAATGTCTCTCGTGTAGTATTACATTTTGAACCCAATGCAAAATTTCTTCTGGCTTAATGGAGATTACAGGCACTGTACTAAATGCTTTATTTTCTCATTTAATTCTCAGCATAACTTATGAAGTTACTTCTGTAATCCACTTTTCATGAATAAGGAAAAAGCAGCTTAGACGTCTTAAGGCTCTACACATGGTCACTCAGTGAATATTGGGAAAAACTAGGGTTTCAACAAAGCCTGGTGGAGTCCAGAGCTCAAGATGTTAAGCACTCAGAAATTCAGCCTGTTAATTACACCAGCCTTTGCATGAAGGAGGGCTTGGGGTGGGCTGGCAGTCTGGTCTGGTCACGTAGGGGCCAGAGGACTTGCTGTGAACGGTTGGCTTAGAGGGCACACAATTTTTATTTGGATTTGATGTTTATGGGGTATGTTGATAAATATCGAGTGCTAGTAGACAACTACCACCTCTCTCCCTGGCCTAGCTAGCCCTCTTCCCCTACCTTGCAGAATCACCATTGCCTCTTATATAGCTTCACAAACTTTATACCTTCATGTTGTTTTTCAGTTGCTAATTCATGTCTGACTGTTTTCAACCCCATGGACTGTTGCCTGCCAGGCTTCTCTGTCCATGGGGTTTTCCAAGCAATAATACTGGAGCAGATTGCCACTTCCTACATTCTTCCCAACCCAGGGATCAAACTGACATCTCCTGCTTGGCAAGCGGATTCTTTACCAACTGAGCCACCTGGGAAGCCCCATAAATATCTCCATATTCAACTGGGGATATCATTTTTGTTCCAGCCAAGCAGATCTTATTATTAAATTCTTCCATTTTACTATCAGACCCCTCTTTTTGAAATGGACATTCACTATCATCTATCAAGATATGTCCTAACCCTTCTGCAAAGTGAATCTCATAAACATTTTATTATTGACATTTTTCTAAAGTCTCATAAAGTTCATTATTGACATTTTTCTAAAGCCTCACAATTAAACCAATCCTATCAAGTTTCAATCTTTACATGAAATATTGTTCAACAACCTATCCTGCGTTTTTTAAAATAAAATCCAACTGGGTCTGTTTGAAGTATTTTTAAAAAAATTTGATTTCCATATGCTTGTGTTTCTACTTTTTAATTTTGATATGATTTTCATTCATATCAGTCCCCAAACAGTACAAATATCATTTATTTGGTGAGCCCTCAAGCTGATTACAAATAATTTTAAGAAGGGCTTTTTTCATTTTATTTTTTTGGTTAGAGCGAGCTGATGTGATCACTCCTTCTGGAAACCTGTTCTTGTGGCTTCTGTAGCAGCTAAGTTATCTGAGTGTCTTTCTGCCCCCTTTGCAGCTTCTCTTCTTTGCTAGTTTTTCCTTCTCTATTAAACTGCTAAATGCTGGATTGCTTATATTTGACCTTGGTTTCTCTTCTCTATCCCTTTCTAACTTCATCCAGACCCCCAGGTTTAAAAAACCGTCTCTACACTGATGAGTCTAAAATTTTCATCTTCAGT
>SJYS01015964.1:598254-625737 GCA_006410695.1 Philantomba maxwellii | reverse complement strand
GGACTTTGCCAGGTAACCAAGGGTACAGGATTCTGATGGCATTATTTAAATAATTTTGAGACCATACCACTGGATTTAGTTAGGATTTTCAAAACTCCAGTGGAAAAGCTAATGGCTTCATTAAACTGCTAACCCCAAATCAAGCAGAATAAGAATGAATTATATGGCACTGAATGAAGGATGATTATGGCTTTTGTTTGGAGTATTGCTGCTGGATTTAAGGAACCCCTTTCTCTTTTCTCTTAAGTTAGCTATACTAATAACAACTAGTAAATTGTACTTTTGTAAACAGAAATGAAACTTTTCTCCAGAATTTGAAAACTCTTATTGAGTATTATTTCTATGATAGTATAATTATTTGCATAAATTCAATAAGAATCTGTCCTCCTTATAACAGGACATAATTAGAAACATTGCATATATAATCCAAGATGTTGATTGGAAGGTCATATTTGAAAATAATGTGCTAGAATCAGATATGACTAGACAGTTTTACAGAACTAAGATTGACTTTATAGAACAATACTTACAAAGTCCTCTTGAAAAAACTGTCCTGGTACCTGGCTTACAGATTTCCCAGATTTACAGGTGAATAAAGAAGGTCACTTCTTGCAAGGAAAACCCAGGAATCTCGGGCTATTTGGGGGACCTCAAGAAAGGAGGAATTCACCTACATCTATAAGTATTGCAAATAAAATCTGGCGGCAAGTTCTTGGCTTGGCTTCAAGAAGGCCTTTGAAAGTCTAATGTAGAATTCTTTATGAAAAATTCCAGGAAAGCAAACTTTAAAAAGTGTATGTGGTCAATTACCATTTTTTGCTGTATTTATGTAAATAATCATGCCAAATCTAATGAGATGAGGTATAGTTTGTAAACAAGAATCGGAAAAATTGGGGGTGACTGTAGAGAGAAATCTTGTGTTCCATAGAAAACTACAGTGCACCTCTGTTGGTTATTAGATTGTAGTCCTGTTTGTTGTCTTTGAACTGTTTTTCACCTCTTAGTAAACTACATTTTATTTTCTACTTTGTTGTCTACCTGTAAATTGGACTGAATCCTGTCAGCTTGCATTTTGTCAGTCCTTACCAGCTTCTTAATTCTTCTAGTTTCCCTCAATATCTGGCATTTCCAATTTACAAACTGGCATTTCCAATTTTTCTCTCACCCTCTTGACTTGGTGCTGCTAACTAAAACATCACTGCCCAGGTCCTTACTGGGATTCAAGGTTGTCTGGTAGCTGACCTTCCCCCATGATCTAAAGAAGCTATGTAAGCTGAAGCTGGACAACTTAATGTAAACCTCAAAGGGGTATCACCACAGCAGATCATATATGGGAAACCTTTGTGCCTGCCACTGTGTGGGTCACTCAGGAAGGTCACTGGAACACTTGCATCTTTCATATTCTGCTCCAGGAAACAACCATGCAAACTTCAAGCTAGAAAATCCATCAGATTGCCAATGGTGTCCTCATTCCACTAGTGTAAGGCAATCTTCTTCGAGCCCAGTGTATAGACATCTTGACTGGCTGCTTTCTGGACTCAGAAACTGGGTTTACAATCTGCTCCAACCACTAACCTTTGTAGTTATTTCCACAAAAATTCTCCTCATTAAATGCCCCATGGCTCATATCATCCAGCAAATATCCTCTACTTCTTAGTCTTAACATATGGTTCAACTGGTATCTAATAAACAAAACTGAGAAATGGACTTAAATTGTTTAGAGAAAAGAATAATATCTNGGTTATATATATATGTTTATATATATGTGTATATATATATGTTTATATATATATTTATACAGCTTTCTTTATATGTTTATATATATGTGTATATACTATATACACACATATATATATAGCTGTTTATATACTATATAAACAGCTCTCTCTATATATATTTTATATATATATAGCTGTTTATATAGCAGCTGACAGACACCTAGGCTGCTTCCATGTCTTGGCTATTGTAAATAGTGCTGCTATGAATATTGGGGTGCATGTATCTTTTTGAAAAATGTTCATTTTATATTGGAGTATAGTTGATTAACAATGTTGTGACATGTATCTTTTTGGAAAAACTTTTCATCTTTTCTGGTTATATGTCCAGGAGTGAGATAGCTGGATCATGTGGTATCTCTATTTTTATTTTTTAAAGAATCGTCCTAGGAGTTCCTTGGCAGTCTAGTGGTTAAGACTCCACCTTTCTATGCAAAGAGTGCTAGTTTAATTCCTGGTCAGGGAACTAAGACCTCACATGCTGCAGGGTGGGGGCAAAAATTTAAAAAATTAAAAAATAATGATGATAAGAAATCTCTATACTGTTTTCCATAGTGGCTGCACCAATTTACATTTCCACCAATAGTGTAAGAGGGTTCCCTTTTATTCAGACCATTTCCAGCATTTATTATTTGTGGACTTTTTGATGATGGTCATTCTGACTGGTATGAGATGGTACATCATTGTAATTTTGGTTTGCATTTCTCTAGTACTTCAGTTCAGTTCATTCACTCAGGCGTGTCCGACTCTTTGCGACCCCATGAACCACAGCACACCAGGCCTTCCTGTCCATCACCAACTCCTGGAGTCTACCCAAACCCAAGTTCATCAAACTGGTGATGCCATCCAACCATCTCATCCTCTGTCGTCCCCTTCTCCTCCTGCCCTCAATCTTTCCCAGCATCAGGGTCTTTTCCAATGAGTCAGCTCTTTGCATCAGGTGGCCAAAGTACTGGAGTTTCAGCTTCAACATCAATCCTTCCAATGAACACCCCAGACTGATCTCCTTTAGGATGGACTGAGTGGATCTCTTTGTAGTCTAAGGGGCTCTCAAGAGTCTTTTCAAACACCACAGTTCAAAAGCATCAATTCTTCAGTGCACAGCTTTCTTCACAGTCCAACTCTCACATCCATACATGACCACTGGAAAAACCATAGCCTTGACTAGATGGACCTTTGTTGGCAAAGTAATGTCTCTGCTTTTTAATATGCTGTCTAGGTTGGTCATAACTTTCCTTCCAAGGAGTAAGTGTGTTTTAATTTCATTGCTGCCATCACCATCTGCAGTGATTTTGGAGCCCAGAAAAAGAAAGCCACTGTTTCACTGTTTCCCCATCTATTTGCCATGAAGTGATGGGACCAGATGCCATGATCTTCATTTTCTGAATGTTGAGCTTTAAGCCAACTTTTTCACTCTCCTCTTTCACTTTCATCAAGAGGCTTTTTAGTTCTTCTTCACTTTCCGCCATAAGGGTTGTAGTACTTAGTGATGGTTAGCATCTTTTCCTATGCCTGTTGGCCATCTGTATGTCTTTGGAGAAATGTCTGTTTAGATCTCATGCCCATTTTTTTGATTGGGTTTTTTAGAAATTAAGCCTTTGTTGGTTTAATTGTTTGCAAATATTTTCTCTAGTGAGTAGGTTGCTTTTTCACTTTGTTTATGGTTTCCTTTGCTTTGCGAAACCTTTTAAGTTTCATTAGGTCCCATTTGTTCATTTTTGTTTTTATTTCTTTTGCCTTGAAAGATTGATATAAGAAAATGTTGCTGTGATTTATGTCAGAGAATGTTTTGCTATGTTTTCTTCTGAAAGTTTTATGGTGTCATGTCTTATATCCAGGGCTTTAAACCTGAGTTTGAGTTTATATTTGTAATTGGTGTGAAGGAGTATTCTAATTTCATTGATTTACATGAAAGAGTCCAAGTTTTCTCAACACCTTTTGCTGGGGAGACTTTTTCCCATTATATATATGTTTGCCTCTTTTTGTCAAAGATTAATTGACCACGGGTGTTTGAGTTTATTTCTGGGCTCTGTATTCTGTTTCATTGATCTTTATGTCTGTTTTTGTATCAATGCCATGCTGTTTTAATCACTGTATCTTTGTAGGATTGTCTGAAGTCTGGGAGGATTATGCCTCCAACTTTGTTATTTTTCCTCAGGATTTGAAGCAATAATATTTAATGAAAGTATTACTATTACATATTTGAAGAAGAGCATCTTAACTTGTTTAATTTATTTAACAATTAAGTATCTAGAGTGACATGCTTGTCACTCTGATAACAAAGTTAAGTAGGGCTTCCCAGATGGTGCTAGTGGCAAAGGACTTGCCCACCAATGCAGGAGACATAAGAGATGTAGGTTCAATCCCTGGGTTGGGAAGATCCTTTGAGAAGGGCATGGCAACCCTCTCCAGTATTCTTGCCTGGAGAATCCCATGGACAGAGAAGCCTGGCAGGCTACAGTCCATAGGTCTCAAAGAGTTGATCATGACTGAAGTGACTTAGCAGGTATGCACAAAGGTAAGTAAGATGTGTTTCTAATACATTCAGAATTGCTTATTGTTGAGTTAGAGTGACAGGCATGTACCAGGATAACAAAGTGCGAGAGAGGAGCAATGGCTGATCAGGGGGAAGATCTGAATGAGGGCTGAGAGATGAGTCCTGTAGATTCCAAACTTCATGCTGCTTCATTGTAGTGATGTCCGTTTGCTGACTTCGCAGCCCAGCTCCTTGGTTGGTTTTGAGAATCCTAACTGGGAATATCTTAGATGGGCAAATTCATAGGTATTTAAATGAGAGTCATCATGTCAGAATGACCAGTTTCAGACGATTACTTTAAAGTGCTTACTGAGAAAATGATTCAGAGAGAGTTAGACATGACACAAAATTTCTAGCAACTATTGACAGATATATTTCATATCTCTCCAATTCTTAATTCAGCAATTAGAATAAATTGAAATGGCTACTCACAAAATCACAGAGCACAGGAAAAAGACCATGAACCCCAACAGACCAACACTGGTTCACAGGCTGGCTCCAATATTTAGTTCCTGATTGACCTTGGGGGAAATTCTTCCTTTCTCTGTGCCTCTGTTAGCTCCTGTGAAACAGGATTACAGCATCTAATTTAAGGGATTATTGTGAGGGCGGTAAAATACAAGGTGAGGTTTCTTCCTCACATTCTCTCAGGGAACCCTGCGCTGCTCATTTTATAGCACATTTTGCAATTGGTAATTCATTCCAATCAGCTCTTTTATGTCTGTCTCCTCTGCTGAGAGATACATGTCCTCAGGGGAAGAATCACATTTCTCCTCTCACGCCCAGCATATCCTTAACTCAGTGCTGACTGGAGGAAACCCGAGCAGGACGTGGCACGTACCACATTCTGAACACGCACTATTTCCCATTGTTCTCATACCAAGAACCTGACTGTTTTCTTTCCCTTGCTCTGTTCCTTTGTGAATTTGGGGAATTTCTGTGCTTCTCCTGAAAAAATGTGATATTATTGGAATATTCCTTTTTTATAGTACTTCCCAGGTATTACTCATATGTAGCCTGGGCCTTCTTGTGAGCATCAAAGTCTTTCTGAACTAAAAATATAATCTCTACTACTTTTACCTGTCCTTAGGAGGATTTTTCCCAAGTTGTTTCTTAGAGATAAAAAAGTGATTTCTGGTTCAACATATTATTTCGAAAATTTTCTTTCATTTTGCTTAAGTGCATAGGATGAGTGAAAGATTAGGCTGATGATTGGCACTTTTGGATCAATCACTACTACTGTAGATTTTATTATTTCCTGTATTGTATTAGAAACCTAAACCTTTTGTTTAGTCACTCAGTTGTGTTTGACTCTTTGGTGACCCCATGGACTGTAGCCTGCCAGGCTCCTCTGGCCATGGGATTTCCCAGGCAAGAATACTGGAGTGAATTGCCATTTCGATCTTCAGAGGATCTTCCCGACCCAGGGAGGAACCAGCATCTCCTGAATTGACAGCCAGATTCTTTACCACTGAGCCACCAGGGAAGTCCAAAAAACCGTATATAGACCTGCATTATGTTTACCCAAAGGCAGGAGGAAGATTTAAGGTACCATGTAAAAACCCAGTGTTTGTTCATTAAACTCATTATACTTATTTTCATGTTGACTGATTTCTTTATGAATATAACAATTATCTCTTGATTTCATCAACTCATGGCAGCATTGAAATAGATGTAGCTGGCTTCAGGTCTGTCTTCTGCTTGCGTTCACAGCGAGGGCTCTGAAGAACTGCACATTTTCAGGAGAGAAGTTTCCATGGAAACCCCGGACAAAGGCAAAGCAAAATAATTCTTCAAGGCCCACAAGAAAAAAAAAATCCCCCCTTTGCTTTTGTTTGCAGTTCAGTGTCCCCTGAGCAGTTCAGCAGCTGGCCCTGTCCCTGCTCTCTAGGAATCCCTGTTTGAAATTTATATATAGCATTATGCCTCTGAAATCTGCAAAATAGGATTTGGTGAGTATGACTAAAAAGTTACTTCTCAGGAGAGCTCAAATGCAGTTTTTTTTTTTTTTTCCCCTTAACAATGAGATTTAAAAATATAATAAAGTATACATTTAAGCAGCCACTGAATTTATGAACATAGAGCTGCTCTTCAAATTATCAAATAGGTCTCAAAGAAGAGAATTTTAGAGCAAACAGATGAAATCAGTGATTCGAGGCAAATTGATATTTCAAGATGGTTTGTTGGTTGTTGTTTAAATAAAGACCAAGTTAAATGATTTCTAAAGCATTTGCAGGTCATAAGTGTTGAGGAAGTCATGGGGTTCCTATGAATTCCTTTAGAAAATGGTGTCTCTTTCATTGGTTCTCGAAGTTCCAAAGCAGCTGACTGTATTTATGTATCTTCCATTGTACTGAGCACAGCAGCTTGAAGCTATTTTGGGGACAGGATTGATGCAGCGAAAAGCACCCTCGATGCTCTGCCACACGGGTTTCTTTAGGGCTACGGTCAGAAACTGAATCCTCTGTGCACATCTATTGATACTATTTATTACATTCATGGCACAATTCATACTTCACTTTCTTTTCTTTATTGAACTTAATCGTAGTCATGTTCAAAAATATATTCACTCTTCAATTTATCCTTTCAATGAATAACTTCTGGGTAATTACTGCACACCAGGAACTATGCTAGGGACCTGCCCTCAGGAAGGCCATCAAGGAATGCTGCTCTCTCTCTCTCTTTTTTTTTTAATGAAATAACACAAAAGAAAAACCTAAATAACAAAGTGTGACAGTTACTACATGCTGTGAAACACCATGGTAAGGAGGTTTATTTTAGGTTTTATGGCAGTTGAGAGCAGGGTCATGTCTCAGTTTAGTGGCGATGGTTGTATAAAGATTAGATCAGATAAGGACTTCAAAAAGAGGTGACATTTGTTTCAAGTCCTGGAAAACGATTAGATATGAAACTGGCAGACAAGTGGGGGAAACGCATTCAGAGAAAACAATCTAAAAATACAGGGCTATGGAAGAATGTCAGTGTTTTAGGCAATGAGCATAGGTTGCAATGCAGTGAGAAAGGGGAATGAAGATGAAGATGGCAGAAGCCAGCTCCTCAAGGGGTTTGCAAAACTGAGTATGCATTTTGTCTGAAAGATGGAGAGAAGCTTCTCAGCAATTTCAGCAGAAGTCTGAATCTACGCTGTCATCTTGGAAGAAGTCACTTACAGCAGGGAGACCAGTTAGGAGACAAAGGGCAGTGTTGATGAGAAATGGTGAAGTCAAAACTAAGGCTGTATCGGACTTCCCTGGTGGTCCAGTGATTAAGAATCTGCCTGCCAGTGCAGGGGACACAGGTTCAATCCCTGTTCTGGGAAGGTTCCACATGCCCCGGGGCACTAAGCCTGTGCACCACAACTGCTGAAGCCTGAGCACCCTAGAAGCCGTGCTACACAAGAGAAGCCTTCGCAATAAGAAGCCCAAGCACCTCAACTAGAAAGTTGCCCCTGCTAGTTGCAATTAGGGAAAGCCCAGGCACAGCCACAAAGACCCAGCACAGCCAAAAATAATGAAATTAAACAAACAAAAAAACAAAACCAAGGCTAGATCTGGAGGGCAGAAGGACTTGGTAACCAATTGGTTGGGTGAGGGCACCAAAGAAAGGGCTTCAGGTTTCAAGCCCTGGTGCTGGCAAGATGGTAATATTATTAAGTGAAATTACTATGAGAGATGAAAAATCCGTGAAGATTAAGGATATAGCTTGAATCCTTGTGCTGCCTGACTGCTCAAGTGACCTTAGTCAAGATTCTTAATCCACTTGAGCCTTAGTTCCTTTAAAAGATCCCATGGGATATTTTTAGAGGATTAAATGATATAATACTTATAAAGCATTCACACATTTGCTTAGTCTATAATTTTTGAGCATTAATGATGTACCAGAGTCAGTGATTCAGAGGTGTATGCAATGAAGTTTCTGCCCTTCTGGAAATTCTGTTGTATGAGTGGGAAGGTAGACATAAACAAGTTGACAAATAAATGAATAAATCAATTACAGATTTGGAAGAGGAGCTTGAAAGATGTAAATGGGTAAATGTGGCAGATAGAGAGTTCTGCTTTATGATATTTTGTCAGGAAAGTCTGAAACTTATAAAGGGATGGCCATTCATTTGAGGAGGCACCTTTCAGGCTTTGAGAACAATCAATTCAGAGACCCTGAAACGGGAAAGAATTTTGGACAGTATATACTTAGCAGTTCCTCAAATACAGTAAGCATACATTAAATAATAGTTAGAAGCACAGAGGTATCTATTTGTTTATATGTTGTGAAAACTAGCTTATCAAAATACCTCTTTCATTTGTCACATAAGTTATTCAGAACAGTATTTAAAATTGCCACCTTTACAAATGTATCTTTGTACTTAAGAATGTAAAGAAAATTGTTAGTGGGAATGAGGAAAGAGTTCTTTGAAGCAATGCTGAGTTTTATGGGCCAGGAACTCCCAGGGGGCACTCAGTGATTAATATTCTTCTCAACAGCTCTGGAAACATATTCTTTTTTCTTCCAATTATCTTTTTCATTTAGTTGAACCTGACTCAACCTTAACAACTGGTTTATCCTTCAAAGATGGGAAACTGTTAACTACCTTTTTGAAGTCTGAAATTTATGCAACTGTGTATCAAAAAGTCTGGGTTAACTTTCATGACTTATAAATCTTGCTTATTAGTCACTTCTGCATTTTACTCTGTATAGTGATAGAAGACGTATCATTTAAATTATCAAAAAATGATTCATGATATACATTCTTTAAAAGTTTCAAATGGAGAACATTATCCAGGGAAATTATTAATGAGTACACCAGTGTATTGTCCAAACATATAATTGTCTGAGAGTTTACTGTATCACATGCTAAGGAAAGATGATAAACAACTTCTATAACACATCAACAAAGGCATCTGAATTTGCTGTGAATCCTAGTTAGGGACTTTCCTACCATTTATTCTTCTTATCTTTTTGAACAAGACTGTATAGTAAAATGAGTTGCAAATACATGATAGGTATAAACTTAAGATAGAAAATGTAGAAACAATGAAATTTAGATAAAGATTAATGCCTGTCATGAATTAAAACAGGTTGATAATATAAATTAAAATTTGAAACATGGAGTGAATAACTGAGAAAGAAATAACTAAGCAGACACCGGAACCATAAAACAGTGATAAGGCTGTTCTAGAATTCCGTGAATGACAGCTGCCATGTCTGTTCAGAGTGAACTCTAGCAAAGAGCTAGTGAAGATAATGTATTTAAATACGGCTGGAAAATTCTCCTTCAGCCGGCAGCTGGCATGACTATTGTCATTCAGAGGGCATAAGTAAATGTCATATAATTGAGTCATTGAGAAACTGAGATGACAATGAGCTACATTCTCATTAACACTTTAGAAAAATTCTCCCCTGGGTGATTAAATAGATGATGTTTAAGACTGGTATTAAAGCTTAAATGAAAGCTTCATTTTCTACATGAAGTCAGAGTTGAAATAGGTCTCAGCTCTTTCATCAGAGGTTCCCAGAGCGGTTGGCTGTGGCTCTTGCAGACCAGGTGGAGTGGGTTTCTGTGAAATGATACCGACAAATTCTGAATCACTGTCTTTTACAGATATGAGAAATCCAAGCTTCGTGTAGTATACTTCAGTCAAGTACACCAGCTGCTGTAGCCTCACCCCGACGGTGCCTTCTAAATGTCCCTCTCACCTCTATACAACAGAGGAAGAGTGTCCTCACATTTTTAAAAGGAACCCTAGGTCAGCAAGATACTCTTTGCCTGAATCGAGTTGGATATTCTCCTTGTACCCCCTGTTCCCGCTTCCGCATTTACCTCTGGCTTTCATCCATGACCATTAACTCGGGTACTTATTCAATCATTAGTTGGCGTCTTCCAGCCCAGCAGTGTAATTGACCTTGGCTTTGCCCCTTGCTTCTGTCTTTGCCTCTTGGATCCAGCTGAACTCAGTGTCTTTGGAAGTGACTTCACACACTCTCCTGGTTTTGTTTCTTGTTACACTCTGCCCTGAGGCTAGAGTATTACAGGCATATCCAGCATACCCTTTAAGAAGGAGGGCTTTTTAAAAATGTTATGGCTCTGCTATTTTTTAAAAAAAATTTATTGATTGATTTATTTTTGGCTGTGCTGGGTCTTTGTTCCCGTGCAAGCTTTTCTCTAGTTGCTGCGAGTGGGGGCTACTCTCTAGCTGCGGTGCACAGGATTCTCACTGTGGTGACTTCTCTTGTTGCACAGAACAGGCTCTAGGCTGCTGGCTTCAGTAGTTGCAGCACGTGGGCTCAGTACTTGTGGGTCCGGGCCCTCAAGCACACCAGCTTCAATAGCTGTAGCACAAAGGCTCAGTAGTTGTGGCTCGCGGGCCCTGGAGTGCAGGCTCAGTGGTTGTGGCACAGCGGCTTAGTTGCTTTGTAGCATGTGGAATCTTCCTGGACCAGGGGTCTAGCCTGTGTCCCCTGCACTGGCAGGCAGATTCCTATCCACTGCTCCACCCGGGAACTCCAAGTTTCCCTTTATGAATGGGCTTGTAACTGCTGTCACCTGCAGTCCTCTCCCAAGGACTGTCTTTGGGCTACTAAGCTGCTTTGTCCAGCAGCTAGAAGACTTGATTGCTGGAAGTGTAGGTAGTCTCTTCCTTACTCTTCATGAGTACAAAAGCCCCAGTTCCAAGGCAGGACATCACTTCATGGCAAATAGATGGGGAAACAATGGGAACAGTGACAGTGACTGCAGACAGTGACTGCAGCCATGAACTAAAAGGCATTTATTCCTTGGAAGAAAAGCTATAATAAATGTAGACAGAATTAAAGAGCAGAAACATTACTTTGCCAGTTGAAGGTCCATATAGCCAAAGCTATGGTTTTTCCAGTAGTGATGTGAGAGTTGGACCATAAAGAAGGCTGAGTGCCAAAGAATTGATGCTTTCGAACTGTGGTGTCGGAGAAGACTCTTGAGAGTCCCTTGGACTGCAAGGAGATCAAACCAATCAATCCTAAAGGAAATCAGTCCTTTATATTCATTGGAAGGACTGATGCTGAAGCTGAAGCTCCCATACTTTGGCCACCTGATGTGAAGAAATGATTCATTGGAAAAGACCCTGATGCTGGGAAAGATGGAGGGCAGGAGGAGAAGCAGGTGGCAGAGGATGAGATGGTTGGATGGCATCACTGATTCAATGGACATGAGTTTGAGCAAGCTCCAGGAAATAGTAACCAGGACAGGGAAGTCTGGGGTGCTGCAGTCCATGGGGCCACAAAGAGCTGGTCATGACTGAGCAACAGAACAACGGCAAGGCAGGACACACGCTGACGATTACCACCAGAGACACAATTCTGAAATGATTCTAGGAAGGACACTTTTCACCTCTTTACATATTTGAACTGGGATGCCCCTTATAATTGATTTGCCATACTTTAACTGGCAATACTTTTTCTTTCTTAGTACATACCACAGATATGTATCTTATGGTCCATGGTAAATTAGCATTAGTGAAATTAAGATCTGGAGAAAAATGAACAAAAACGTCTGTTTGAAAACAGGAAAGAATTCAGGGAAGAACTAGCATCAAAGTTGTGAAAGTGTCAGGTGGATTGTTCTATGGTTTTGAAGATATGTTATGTGGAAGTTAAGGTCAATCATAGTTTAGGGGAGAAGTTAAAGGGAGGGAGCCACTTTTAACTGAATTCCTACTATGTGTCTCACACCTAGGTCTTCTGTTTTGAGTAACTCTTTCAATCCCACAATAACCTGTTGGTCCTTCAGGTAGCATAATCAGAAAGAAATTTTTTACTGAACACAGCAGTCCTGCCCTTTCCACCCCCTCCATGGGAATCCCTGCATCTACTGACATCAAGATGGTTTTACAGCCATCTGCTTATGATGACTTCAGTTCTCCCAGTAGCTAGACCCCTATTCTAGGCAGAAGAGACCAGTAGTTTTAGAGTATACAGATCTAGGCCAAGCTCGGTCTGTTCAACTTGATCACTGAATAATGTTAAATTACTTACCATTCAAAAGTAATATGAAAAAAGTTATGTCTATCCCTAAAAGCCTGTAGTATAATATTTGCATATATAACAGGTGCTAAATAGTTCACCTCATTTTCTCCTCTATTCCCTTCTTTTCCTTACAAAATATATGTTCTTAAATAACAATGAGGCAACTGAGGTCAGGAAAACAAACCCAAGAGTTTGGGGAGCAGTGGACATGTTCAGGGACCAGCCTTTGTCCCTGGCCGTAGAGAGATTCTCATCTAATTATTGGGAGGCCAGTGGTCATGAAGAACTGGATTCTAGCAGTCCAGCCTCATATCCATCCTCTTGAGGGCTAGAATGCAGATGGAGTAGAAGAGAGATGCAGCTATACAGAGACAGGCAGACAGTCTTCAGGGTCTTAGTCTGTTTGCATGTGTGCTAAGTGGCTTCAGTCGTGTCTGACTCTTTGCAGACCTATGGACTGTAGCCCACCAGGCTCCTCTGTCCATGGGGATTCTTCAGGCAAGAATACTGGAGTGGGGTGCTGTACCTTCCTACAGTGGGTCTTCCTGACCCATGGATTGAACCCACGTCTCTTATGTCTCCTGAGTTGGCAGATGGATTCTTTACCACTGGTGCCACCTAGGAAGCCCTTCTGTTCTTTTCTTTGAACCGGTGTATTTGAGAGATTCTTTTCTATCAAATAGCGTTTAATCAGAATTTATGCTCCCATTTTTATTTATCTACAGTTTTCAAATACAAGTACTGAGCAGCATAAAATAGCCAGGGTTGTCACTCTGAGTTGATATAGTTCATCCATGCTTTCCACAAATATCTGGTTCCCTTTTCCATGTACAAGTAACGTGTGGATGGAGGGAATACAGTGTGAACACAGCTGCTTCCCCTCCTTGAGGTGTCTGCCCTTTGGTGGAGGCAAAAACAAACAGCATCATGTTTTAATCGAGGAATAAGACCACAGGAGTGTGGAAATGTGGGCCTCCCAGGAGGCACTGGTGGTACAGAATTCACCTGCCAATGCAGGAGACACAAGAGACACAGGTTCAACCCCTGGGTCAGGGAGATCCCCTGGAGAAGGGAATGGCAACCCACTCAGTGTTCTTGCCTGGGAAATCCCATGGACAGAGGCTACAATCTGTGGGGTCTCAAAGAGTCTGACATGACTGAATGCTCACACACACCATGTGGGATTGTAAAGAAGGATCTCTCTTAACATCTTTGGTGACATGAGCCCCTTCCAAAAAAAATTCAAACATATGACATAAAGTGTGTAGCATTACAAAAGAAACTGACCATAATGAAAAATGGTTAAGAATCTCTGGGAGATTTGTTCTGAGAGAAACAAATCAGGAAGAAGTGGCCAAATGATGGCATGGAGGCAGAAAAAGAGGGCTCTCAAAGAGAAATATCTGTGGAAAGAGCCGCATGCTTTTCAAGTGCAAAAGTTGAGGCGGGTCCAGCCAAAAGCAAAGATTTTTGTTGTTTTGAATTAATCTCTGCAGCTACAATATAGGCACATGTTTGATTTGTATTAGGCTTTGTTATATAGAAAGAATATATGAAAGTCTTCTTTCAATAAAACGTTCTCTGTGATTATACACTAGTGAGAAAACATACATTATTTTAATATATCAAGCTGCAGATATTCCTATGCCAAGTTTCAAAATGAAAATAGTTTAAATGCACGAAATGTACATATCCAAGTGATTCTTTTCTTAAAAATAATCTTATTTATTGATTTTTGCCCACGCTGGGTCTTCGCTGCTGCACGAACTTTTCTCTAGTTGTGGCGAGGGGGAGACTCTCTCTAGCTGTGGTGCGCGTACTTCTTGTGGTGGTGGTTTCTCTGGTTACCGAGAGAGTGTGTGGGTTTTGGTAGTTGTGTCTCCCGGGCTCTGGAGCTCCAGCTCAGTGCTGTGGCACAGGTGCTTAGTTGCTCCATGGCGTGTAGGATCTTCCCAGGCCAGGGGATCAAACTATTGGCCCCTGCATTGGCAGGGGATTCTTTTCCACTGAGCCACAAAGGAAGCCCCCAAATGACTCTTTATATAAATTACTAAATAGAGAAGTCACAGTTGGAGGCCCAACTGTAAATTTACAAGAGATTCTCTCCTGATTCTGAAATTTTCAGTCGGAAACACAGGATACACTAGATGTATGCTTATCACTTAGACACTCAGTAAGTCCTCAGTGGCAAAATAAGAAATACTTTTCACCAACTAGGGAAAAAAAATACAATTAAAAAAATGCAGCAGTTCAATTGCTGTGTCAAGTCATGCTGCTGCTGCTGCTAAGTCGCTTCAGTCGTGTCTGACTCTGTGCGACCCCATAGATGGCAGCCCACCAGACTCCCCCGTCCCTGGGATGCTCCAGGCAAGACTGGAGTGGGTTGCCATTTCCTTTTCCAATGCATGAAAGTGAAAAGGGAAAGTGAAGTCGCTCAGTTGTGTCCGACTCTTGGCGACCCCATGGACTGCAGCCTACCAGGCTCCTCTGTCCATGGGATTTTCCAGGCAAGAGAACTGGAGTGGGGTGCCATTGAAAGAGCCATATAATCTTTAAAATCAGAACAAAACTTTCTGAATTATGATTCTCTTTCTTACGTGGCTGAAAATACTTAAAATTCAGTTTTGTGATATGTAAAGCTGAAATATTTTGGGGATAAATAAAATAATGTACATGAATCACTTAATACCATGCATGTGTACAGAACAGCACCCTCTTCTTTTGCCTGAAATTTCCTAACTGTTCTCCACTCCCCTCACCTTCTTGTACAGAGAGTGCAGTCATGTACTGAAAGGAGTAAAAGGCTGGGGAGACCAGAAGTTTTGAACAAAGAACAGAGGGTGAAATTTCTACATGACATTTCCTAGGCTGTTGGTTTGAAGATACTGGTTCCCCAAATACTTAACAGAGTTTTGAGTTAAATATGTATGAATTTTAATCATTTAGGAATCCAGTGTATGATAGCTGTTTTTCTAACTATACTGAAGGGACAGTAAGATTATGTAGATTGAAATGTCTTCTGAATTTTATTTTCTAAGATGGGACAACATAAAGCAAAGGAGGTTATGTATACATGGCAATTGTTCTGTAGATGTATTTTGAATTCTTAAACTTGATCCAATTTGAGAAACTATTACTGGGGCATACTAGGTGTCGGGCTGTGTGCACAGTACNAAGATGGGACAACATAAAGCAAAGGAGGTTATGTATACATGGCAATTGTTCTGTAGATGTATTTTGAATTCTTAAACTTGATCCAATTTGAGAAACTGTTACTGGGGCATACTAGGTGTTGGGCTGTGTGCACAGTACTTCGGATCCCAAAGCAGAGAAAATGTACTTTCTGGCCTCAAATAAGTCTCAGTGGAGTTAAGAATTGGGAGTAGTGGGGTAGGGAGATGAAGGGTGGGAGATAGGGGCAGGGGACCAACATACACAGAATTAGCTAAAAATTCTAAGACATGAATGTACATACAGTCCCAGTATAGAGACACAGGTAAGTCAGCTCTTTAATTCTGCCTGGAAAGGAGGAGAAGTTTCTAGAGAGCTGACAAGTTCTGGGACTGTAAAAAGAATTGCCTCGGCCTAGGTAAGAAATATATATGCTAGTTTGGGGCTGAGGACAAAACCCAGTCTGAAGAGAGAGAGACATTTTCCTCCAAAATCAAGATACAGTGTTGAATTATGGGTGACTGTATTGTAACCATAATGGTCTTATTTTTTCTCACACTGCACACTTTTACACATATGCACATTCATGTATTCCTCAACAGTTTGAAAATTCTGTTTCTCAGTCTTGCTTTTTACATCAGAAAAAAAAGCCAAGTAACAAAAACTCAGTGTTCTGTCATTCTGTGACAGGGAAAGAAGGAAGTCGCTTTGCAGGAAAACAAATTAAAGCTTTACTCACCTGTTAAGCGGGCCTCACACTGGCAAAGGAATTAGAGGACACTTGCTCATGGGCACCCTAACCTTTGTAATTACAAGATACTCTGTAGACGGTGCTTCTCCCCATCTTCCTTTGAAGCATCTGTTTCCTGGAATTCTATAGGATATACTCATTCATATATTCGTCTTGAATTTGAATGGATCACAACAAGCAATGACCTTTAACATGAACAAATTGTTTAAATGCTTAATTTGGAGAAACAAGGCAACCAGTAAAGGCAAAACTAGTCGTGCCATACTAAACCATCAAAGACTGCTATAAACAACTGTTGTCAGGATAGCAGGATTTATTGTTTAATTTTAATTAGAAGCTACCCTCAAACTGCAGCCCTGTCCAGAGCAAGGGATGTAAGGTCACCCACAAAGGAAATCGCCCTACTGTTGGACTGTGGGTGTTATGGTTTGTTTACCATCCATCCATGCACGTTCTCATTATAATGCCTAATGTTTCACTTCTTAAGATGACATTTTGGTTAAGCAGTTCTTGAAGTGACTCCACGGTCACTACAGTCATTGGGTATTTTGGCTTCTGCTGCAGGGGCTTGGGTGGGGGAATGGGGTGGGTGGCTGAGCAGAGAATTGAGCCTGCTGTGGCATTCTGCCATTCTGCTCCTTTCTACCTACCTTCTCTTTTGCTGGAATCCCCAGGCTCTCCTCGCATCACCCCGCTCACCCATAGGTAGTTTGGCAAGGGCTAGAAACTGGAGAAGGAAATGGCAACCCGCTCCAGTGTTCTTGCCTGGAGAATCCCAGGGATGGGGGACCCTGGTGGGCTACCGTCTATGAGGTCACACAGAGTTGGACACGACTGAAGTGACTTAGCAGCAGCAGCAGCAGCAGAAATTGATAGAAGGTGAGATGGAATTGAAGACGGGCAGACAGACTCCAGTTTCTCTGTAAAATCTCCTGGGCTATTGATGGGAAGATCTCAATTGCCCAGAGATACTCTACAAGTTTGGGGGTTAAACAGCTGTACATTTTCATTTGAATTACCAAAGTTACTTAAACTTCTTCTTTTTTTTTTTTTAATTTTTACTTTATTTTACTTTACAATGTTACTTAAACTTCTATGTAAAACATATTCTAAGGAATTAAAAAAACAAGTAGCAATTTTGCTGCTAATGCATAAGTGCATACTGTCACTCAGCCACAGATGGCTATTTTTTAATTAAAAACTTGCTAGATTGTAACTAATTTTAGTCCATGAGACACTCTTCCCCATTAACCTGTGGTTTATTGCAGCATTTCTCTGTGTAGCTTAGTATTAGTCCTTCAAAGGCCATGATTTTTAGGGAATGTTCATTCATAGTGCTCCTTCCTTTACAAAACTAGTGTGTGTGTGTGTGTGTGTGTGTGTGAATGTACGGGTATGTGCGTTAGTCACTCAGACATGTCTGACTCTTGTGACCCCATGGACTGTAGCCCTCCAGGCTCCTCTATCCATGGGATTCTCCAGGGGAGTGGGTTGCTGTTTCCTTCTCCAGGGGATCTTCCTGACCCAGGGACTGAACCCCAGTCTCCTGCATTGAAGGCAGTTTCTTTACTGCCTGAGCCACCAGGCAAGCCCCTTTACAGAGCTAGATTGAGATTTAAATTGTGCTTCTAAAGAAACCTAAATTCTTACTTTTTTTTTACTGCAAGAATTAGCATTATCTTTTCTCTTTTGGTTATTCATGGACATAATTAACAAGCTGTTCTGTTTGTTAACTGGGGATATTCTGTAGCTTCCAGGCTCCACATTTTAAAATGCAATAGAGTTATCATAATGAAATATGAGCAAGGCAGTAAAGCTGGAAACACTGTAATATATTTTTGCAACCAAGGCTTTGAATCTAAAAAGTTCCCAGATAGCTTCATTACAGTGCCAGCTGATAGTGTATTTCTCAGCTTTCATAAAAAAAAAAAAAAAAAAATCGAGGATCTGTGATTATGCCAAATAAAGCTGTATATAAATGAAGTATCTGCCACACAATCATAGGAAGCATATTTTTTTTTTGTTTCATCAGTACTTGCTTATGTTGCTTGTGTGAATAATATGATTGATTTTTACTTTATCTCCAACTGGCAGTGTAGCCATAAATCTATCTGTAAGTTACCCAGCACAGGATAAAATGTTATTTTTCCTTAGTGTGGTCTCATTTGATTACAATTGCAGCCTTGCCTGGCTCCATTCCATCCATAATTAATTGTCGCTTTGGTTTCCAGTTGCAGCCAGGCCAGTGCTGAGGCCGTTCACATCTTTAGATAACACAGCCTACCATGCCAGCTGGCAAGTGCATGAAGACCTTTCACACTGAGTCTAATGGGCGCAGAAGCCTGAGACTTCATCAGGGGCCGCTCTTGAAATGATACTGCGCCAGAGAAGGGCCCAACTTGCTGTGACTGAAGGTCTCTTTGGCTCCTCACCCTTCCGAGTAAACACCATATGCAGAGAGGTTTCCTTTTTGCCAATTTACTTTAGGGCCTCTCAGACTATGATAGAAAGCATTCTCAGGGAGGACAGGAAAATGAATTCCTTTAAGGCTTTACCTCTGGGTCCAGATCATTCTCTTTTTTCTATGTATTGAGCTGTAATCTCATTGGCATGAGTGACTGCCATTTTAACATAACATAGATATTTGCTTTCTACGATATTATTTCTTTCCTGGATATTTGGTTTCACTTTACTCCCTGGGAACGAATGGGAAGTATACCGGGCAGAAATATTAGGTAATTACCCATCCTTGTCCAATGCTGAGATTTATTTTTGAGTAAGAGGGCATGCTGCAATTGCTGCATAAAGACAGTTTAGGTGTCATTTTAGATAGATGCATTTAATTACTTGATTTACTCCCTGCAACGCCACCTTAAAGCAAACTACATGAATTAATATTATTTGTTACAAATTATGAAAGAATCTCATAAAGTGTTTTAGTCCATTCGTGATTACTCAAAGAAAATGTAAGCCATATTTTCAAACCAAAATACTTTGGGAGCCCCCAACTTACTGACTGAAGTGGATCAGTTGTGCGATTTTGAGAGACTGTGTACAAACCAGGGAGCAGATTGTTGGCATGTGGGTAACATGAATTGAGGGAAAGTCGGTCTAGTCTGGCTAGATCTTTCTTCTGTCCAAGGAAGCCAGATATCTAGATTTTTATTTGATATCTCTTGTTTTTAAATGTTGACAACCACAGCTAGTTCATTTAAAAACAACTAAAACAAAGAGATTCCATTTGTGCAAAGGACTGGACCTATAGCCTGACTTTATATTGTACCAAAAGTCTTCTTCTAAATTTTATTTATTTTTAAATATTTATTTATGGTTTTGACTGTGTCAGGTCTTAGCTGCAGCACATGGGATCTTTGTTGCATAATGTGGTATCTTTCCTTGTGGCACAAAGACTCTCTAGTTGTGGCATGTGGGTGTCAGAGGGCATAGGCTCAGGAGTTGCATCATGCGGGCCCAGTTGTTCCACAGCACATGGGATCCTAGTTACCCAAACAGGGATCAGACATGTGTCTCCTGCTCTGCAAGCTGGACTCAACAACTGGACCGTCAGGAAAGTCCCCAAAAGTCTTATAACGGATTTAATAAAATGGTTAAAATGTGCTCTTCTTCTTCTAATAAAACCACAGTCTAATACGTTTCACATTTATGTGTAAATATTTAAAAAACCAAATTAATGGAAAGAATAGTGATCCAGTTAAACAAGTCTGTATGTTTTGAATATCTATCAAGTCTTCTCAAAGCAGCTGTAGTCAGAAATATATCTTGTCTCAGTTACAGTGCAGGGATGTTAGGCTGGTCCAGAGAGCAGATGGACTATGTCACTTTCATGAGCTGAGTTGTTTTCTTACATATGTCCTACCTACCCAGTTTTCAGCCACTACCACATACCGTGAAATAACTGATCAAAAATAAATTTTTCTTGTTACATTATTTTGAATTTATGTCTCTATGTAACCAACTTTGCATTTCGCGATGCTAAAAATAATTAGAACTTAAAGATTAGCAGAAAATATGATGCTGTTTATTCAACAGTGTATTCTGTGTTACAACCATGATAAAAACTAGATATGGAATCCAACACTTAGACTGCTTTGCTCATGATTTTAAAAGGCAAGTCCTAAGAATGAAAGAATTGTTCTCAGCAGATTTTGAGGGAGAGAGAAGATACTGGTACATGAAAAATCAAGGAATGTAAGACTATAGAGTTTTATTTCTTTTCTTTAAAGGGATATAGAAAATAAAAAAGAGAGTTCATAATGATATTCTAGAGAGAAAAGGATGCATATTTAGATAATAGGTGTGGTAAGTATCCCAACAATCTTGGATGTATATAAAATGAAATGTTTCTTTGTTTCCTTCAAGTCAAATTTAACTTAATGCCAAGTTCTTATTCATTAAAACTACCATGAAGTCACTGGGCTTGTCCCTTCCCTGGGGTTCCACAAAAATCCAAAGGATCTGACATAAAGTGGGATACTTAGTGAAGTTCCTCTGGTCTTTAGCAAAGATGTTTTGGTTCTAGCTCCTCACAAGCCCTTGAAATCAGCCACCTCCATGGCTGGTGGTCCATTCTTGGGCACAAGAGTGTTGCTCCAGCGGGGGAGGCCCAGGAATGGGAGGGTGCTTCTTGGGGTTACTATCCTCTCTCCCAGCACAATACAGTCAATGAGCTCAGGCTTATTTAAAGGAAGAAAGGTTGTTTTCATCCATGGAACTTATCTGCTGGCCTCATTCTCTTCTTGGAATAGGTGAAGGGAAAAAACATCTAGAACAAAACACAAGTAATTCTGTTTTCTTTTCTAATCTTTTACGACAATAAAAATTAAGGAGAAATTACTATCTTAATATTATAAATTGCCTCATAAATCATTTTGAAGTATCTCAATTATAAGACCCCCAGAAATATCTAAGAGCATACAGAAAAGAAGTTACCTGGGGGAGGGAGGAAAAAGGAACAAAGGGGAAAAGTATATATCATTATGGGAAATACTAGAGAGAAGAGTATCTGTATATGTCTGTCAACTGTCACCTGTCTATGTCTATCTACCTGTCCTCTTATAGTGCATGTTTATGTAGTTTTCCAAATGTAAAAAATAATTAATTTATTTATTTTGGCTGTGCTGAGTCTTCGTTGCTCCACAGTCTTTTCTCTAGTTGCAGCGAGTGGCGGCCACTCTGTGTTGTGGTGGGCAGGCTTTTCACTGCAGTGGCTTCTCTTGTTGCAGAGCACAGGCTCTAGCGTCCGTTGGCTTCAGTGGCTGCAGCTCCTGGGCTCAGGAGTTGCGTCTCAGGCTCTAGAGCCCAGGCTCAAGTGTTGTGGTGCCCGGGCTTAGTTGCTCCCCAGTGTGGGGAATCTTCCTGGACCAGGGATTGAACCTGT
Source organism: Philantomba maxwellii (assembly GCA_006410695.1). Classification (NCBI taxonomy): domain Eukaryota; kingdom Metazoa; phylum Chordata; class Mammalia; order Artiodactyla; family Bovidae; genus Philantomba; species Philantomba maxwellii. The sequence goes on along the minus strand of SJYS01015964.1, from coordinate 604,111 downwards.
GTCTCCTGCTTTGGCACACAGATTCTTTACCATGGAGTCTCCAGAGAAGCCCCTAGAAAAGAACTGATAGAAGTTGACATGACATGAAATATACTTAAGAGGCTTCGTTTCTTTTTGAAACTAAGTATGTTGGAATGTTTGAAGTGGCAACTTTTATTTAGTTAAACTTTTTATTTTACACTGAAGTATGGCCCATTAACAATGTTGCGAGAGTATCAGGTGCACAGCAAAGCGACCAGGTCATACAAGCACATGATTCCATTCTCCCACAGACTCCCCTCCCATCCAGGCTGCCACGTGACATCGAACAGAATTCTTTGTGCTATACAATAGGTCCTGCTGATTATCCATTTGAAATATAGCAGTGGGCGCATGTTGACTCCAAACTTCTTAACTATACCTTTGAAGTGGGGAAAATTTAATTGAATTTTAGAATGCAATATAAGTTTTTATCTTATCTATCTTAATGGCATTGGTTTTTCCCCTAAAAACATCATACCTTAGAAAAAAGAAAGATGCCTAGTTTTAAAGCTCTTAAAAATATTCTTATAGAGCTTTTTGGGTTTCCCTGGAGGCTCAGATGGTAAAGAATCCACCTGCAATGTGGGAGACCTGGGTTGGATACTTGGGTTGGCAAGATCCCCTGGAGGAGAACATGGCAACCCACTCTATTTTTCTTTGCCTGGAGAATCCTCATGGATAGAGGAGCCTGGTGGGCTACAGTCCATGGGGTCGCAGAGTCAGACTCGACTGAGCAACTAAGCACAGCACACAGAGCTTTTACGAAATGATTTTAATTTGTATATCAAAATACAGAGTAAACATGCTTGGAAGAAAACAATTCATTTCTCCACTCAAGAATCTGATGCATTATACGCATTTTTAAGATTAAAGATATTACCTCACTAATGCAGGTATTGATGCCTGTAAACAAGAATTAAGATCACTTTTAAAAGCAAGTGATTCTATCATGGAGGCCACATATACATATTTTCAGGATGAAAATAGAGCTTAATGTTTTGTAGTTTGGTTTATAGTTTCCATCATATATGGATTAAAAGTACTGTATTTTGAAAATTTACACAGAAATGAAAAATAGATGCCATTGAAAACTGGTGGGTGATTTAGCAAGAAGCTCTAGTGCTGAATGCAAGAAGCATGTAAATGATGCAGAAGAGAAATAGGAAGAATTGAGTATAACTGCTTCATAAAATCTAAGTGTGGACAAGAATAATATTTTATCATAGATGTATATTAAGCTGTTATAGTAAACATTATGAGATCTCTGACTCTTGTAAAAGTTTGTTTAATTTTTAAACTTATCCCTGAGAAAAGTGAAGTAAGATTGCTTGGGGGCTGGGGTCTTCTTGCATTGAAACATGTAGAGTAGTTGAAATTAGGGGTTCATGCGCAGCTGAGAATATGAATGCACCTGTACCTTAGAAATGGGCTTCCTCCATGGCTCAGTGGATAAAGAATCCACCTGTGATGCAGGAGACACTAGAGCCATGGGTTCAATCCCTGGGTCGGAAAGATGCCTTGGAGGAGGAAATAGCAACCCACTCTAGTATTCTTGCTTGGGAAATCCCATGCGGGGCTACAGTCCAAAGGGTCAAAAAGAGCTGGAGATGACTGAGTGACTAAGCACACACACACAGACACATACCTTAGTAGGATTTCTTAAGCCTGGGAGGACATTAGGAAATTTGTTAACCCTCTTTAATATGAGTGTCTGTTCATGCATGCGTTTTTCTGGTGTGACGACGCCATATAGATCTTTTTCAAATGCATCTCAACCCTTCACTGGATGAAAACTGGTGTTCCAAGGCATGATAATTTGAGGTGTGTGGATGCCAGATCCTGGTTTCTCCTGAAGGGAGGAAGAAAAAAAAAAAGAATAAAATATTAGATTCTGGAATCCAATGTGGGTAGAGATTGTGTCTCCACCAGTGGTAAAGGGTCCAAAAACATATTCAAAGAGCTTGATTTCGGTAGACATTGCAATCCATGGTGGGGGCGGGCACTGCAGTAACAGGAATTTCTAGGAAGTGGTGACCATTGAAGAGAGGTGAGCATTCCTGGTGTTTGGTTCAGACCAGGAAGCTTGTAGAGTCGCATCACATAAAGTCGTGGAGGCAGGAACCAGGAGGGTTTTCTGGCAGTGTGTCAGGGTGTCACACAATGGTCTGAACGTTCAGTTAGGGCTCAGCCCCAAGGCAACCTTGCAGGAAACCCAGGCTAGTCAGGTAGACAGGGAAAACTAGCAGGAGGCCCCGTGGACACGTCCTGGGCTCAGGTTGGTATATCTTGCTTATTATTATCATAATTAGCTCAAAAGTTAGACAAGACAGAGCCTGTGGCTAAACAAATCTNCGATGCAGGAGACACTAGAGCCATGGGTTCAATCCCTGGGTCGGAAAGATGCCTTGGAGGAGGAAATAGCAACCCACTCTAGTATTCTTGCTTGGGAAATCCCATGCGGGGCTACAGTCCAAAGGGTCAAAAAGAGCTGGAGATGACTGAGTGACTAAGCACACACACACAGACACATACCTTAGTAGGATTTCTTAAGCCTGGGAGGACATTAGGAAATTTGTTAACCCTCTTTAATATGAGTGTCTGTTCATGCATGCGTTTTTCTGGTGTGACGACGCCATATAGATCTTTTTCAAATGCATCTCAACCCTTCACTGGATGAAAACTGGTGTTCCAAGGCATGATAATTTGAGGTGTGTGGATGCCAGATCCTGGTTTCTCCTGAAGGGAGGAAGAAAAAAAAAAAGAATAAAATATTAGATTCTGGAATCCAATGTGGGCAGAGATTGTGTCTCCACCAGTGGTAAAGGGTCCAAAAACATATTCAAAGAGCTTGATTTCGGTAGACATTGCAATCCATGGTGGGGGCGGGCACTGCAGTAACAGGAATTTCTAGGAAGTGGTGACCATTGAAGAGAGGTGAGCATTCCTGGTGTTTGGTTCAGACCAGGAAGCTTGTAGAGTCGCATCACATAAAGTTGTGGAGGCAGGAACCAGGAGGGTTTTCTGGCAGTGTGTCAGGGTGTCACACAATGGTCTGAACGTTCAGTTAGGGCTCAGCCCCAAGGCAACCTTGCAGGAAACCCAGGCTAGTCAGGTAGACAGGGAAAACTAGCAGGAGGCCCCGTGGACACGTCCTGGGCTCAGGTTGGTATATCTTGCTTATTATTATCATAATTAGCTCAAAAGTTAGACAAGACAGAGCCTGTGGCTAAACAAATCCAGAGAAAGACCTAGTTCCAGTGTGAAGAGTGAAGGCTTGAACTTCAGTCAATGTAGTGATCAGCTATTTCTTCCAGGTTACACATTTGTAAAAAGCTGTGATTTTCTTATCGCTTTACGTGTATTTTCCTTGTTGACACCTAGGTTTTCTATTTACTCATGGTAAAAAAAAATGAAAGACATATTCTTATTCTTGGATATCTTTGGTATGTACATTTTTTTTATTATTTAAGAAAGTAATTTTAAATCAAGAGAACAGATGATGATCTGAGTGCCAGTGAATTGAATCCCTGGGCTGCCATTTCATCCCACACTGTGACTATCAACTTTATTTGAAAGAAAGAAGTAAACATTACAGATTAACTTCACAGACACTAACCAGCTATTTACCCCACCAAATCCTTATAATCACTGAATATTTGAGTTCCAAAGTAAAGATGAAAGGATAAGCTTTACTAGGATACAGAGATGCAAAACACTTATTATAGGATGCCAAATTCTCTGACCATTCCACTGTAAATTTCCCCTGAGAATTGGCTTAATAGTCATAAAATTATTCCTGTTAGGCCCTAAATTATTTCACTTACCTAATTAAAAATGCATGTATGAACCAAAGAGTATCACAGTTTATTGCTCTATCTAGCTATAAACTAGTATCTAGTTGAAGATACTCTCAGAAGTATCTTCAACACAACCATTTTTTTTTATGCCTTAAAAATTTTATTTTCTATTGGAAAATAGATTACTAAAATCTGATTTCTGAAATCAGATTTTATTATTAGTCATATTAGATTAAGTCTCTAAAAATGCACTGAGAGTTACATCACCACTGACTTTCATATTTTATGGGTGAGGGAAAGAAGGAAAACAACATCTTTTATCATGAATTTTATTTAAAGAATCATTTGCAAGTTAATTCATTATAATGTCATCTATGATGTATATTTTATTTACAGGGTAAGGTAATATCATTTTCCTATGCTTAAAGTTAGAAATATTATTATTGCATGTTATTATGCTATATCTAAAAAATGATTTCAGTTTGTTAATGCTGCATGTGATTCTGTTTCTTTTCTTACCTGCCTTTGAGTTGAGGATACTGAACAAAAAAATTACCCTGGGTTCCATTTAAATTATTAGATCACTGACATTTTCAGAAATATTAACTTGAAATATAAATCATATACACTTTAGATACCAAAAGAGAATTTTTATTTAAAACATAATGTGGTAAATGACTCATCCATAAATAGAGTGTAAGCGTGTGTCCATTTGTCTGTTTGTGTATGAAATCTAAGCATGCCTCTAATTTTTTCATACAAAGAAAACACTTTACCTGCACGTGCACAAAGGTGGTCTTGATGTCTGAGGAGGAATGGTAACAAGACTATGGTTCAGAATATTTGCAAGTAATCTAGTGTGAAGAGTGACTTGGCGATGTTTAAAGCAAGTTTAGAGAAAAATGAGGATCCTAAAAAAAAGTGCAATTTGATAGGGCAAAGGAGCAACTGTGAGCATCTAGGAGGAAAACAGTTGGAAAAATTTACTTTTAAAGAAAAGGAAAAAAGAAAGAAAAGCAATAGGAAATTTTAGGATGGAGAATAGTAAGTTGCCACTAGTTTTTCTTCCTGGAAACTGAAGCAGACATGCAGAGGAAGATATTAGAGAGGATACACACTAGACCCTTCAAAGGATTACGTGTCATAAAGAGCAGAAGCAGCTGGTAGAGTGTTCCGAGGTGGCGGTTCTAAAGAGATATAACAGCCATTCGCATTACATAAAAGTTGCTTGAAGATATTTTTGTGAAAACTGGAAAGATTTGATGATGATCTGGAAGAAGGGATAATGTATTTGAATTAATGATTATTTCTTAGGTGGCGGTGTGGTTACATGGGAAAATGTTTTCATTTTGTAAAGACACATTCAGAGGTATTTAAAATGTCAAGATGTATGTCACCAATTTGCAAATGGTTTAGCAAAAGAAAAATATATGTTCTTGTATAGCAGGAGATGAGGCAGTTGTGACAGTTTGCACACCCTTGAATGGAAGTGGTTTGTTATACTCTTTAAACCGTTACTGGAATTTGAACATTAACAAATCTAAATAAAATAACACCACCTTCTACAAACAAGCCAACAAGCAACAAAGGACAGGTATCAGAAAATATAGTATAGTATAATGAATTCACATGTTTATAATTTTTCCCTCTTGTGACTACATTATAATGAGAAGGAAGAAACACACAGAGGGGTAAACTCAAAAAGGAATATGAGAAATGCATCTACACAGTACTTTCCCCAATAGATTTCTGGAATCAGAAAATATATGAAAAAAGGGGCACTTGAAGTGAAGGTCATACCTAGAATATGCATTAAGGGTATAGGTCATGAGACCTGTCAATAAGTTCCATTGTATATCCAGAGCTCACTACTACTAATTCTAATGTTGCAATAATTAAGCATAAGAAGAAAATCATAAATTATTACATACTTGACAAGTGCTTGCAAAATAAAAGAAAGTTCAAGGTAAACAAATTTTAAATTTTATTTTGGAATACAAAAAAATTTATAAAATGAAAGAAGGTTAAAAAAAAAAAAA
>SJYS01015964.1:543803-554620 GCA_006410695.1 Philantomba maxwellii | reverse complement strand
TGCTCTGTGATAACCTAGAGGGGTGGGGTGGGGCTGGGGGAGGGAGGGAGGTGCAAGAGGGACGGGACATGTGTATATCTATAGCTGATTCATGCTGTGTGGCAGAAGCCAACACAGCCTTGCAAAGCAATTATCCTCCAACTAAAAATAAATTTTAAAAATTCTGTGATTTCTCCCTACGTTTGAATGAAGGAAATCATGAGAGAAACAGCATGTGATTTTGTAGATAAAAATCCAGGTTCTGCTTTGTAGACGAAGAAAACATGTACAAACATAGCATTAAGCTATCTCCACTCATGACATAGATCACTCAGTTGCTAGCCAATTTCCTGTTACCTCACTTTTGTCAAAGTGATTTATGGCTTTTTCTCCAAAGATTCTGTTGTTACTAAAAGTGAGACTAATGACACTTCCCTTTAGGCAAATTGTATATACTGTCAAAACTTTCTTATTTTAATTTGTGAAAATCATAACTGGTCTTCTGTATATGTGACAAGAGAGAAATATGCTGCATATGATCTATTTTTATGTATGAGATTATTAAAGTCCAGAAAGAAAGGCTTATGAAAATCAATTCTCAGGCCAAAAATTCTTCTCAAATGCTTTTAAAAAAAATTTATTTATTTTTGACTGTGCTGCATGTTTGTTGCTTTATGGGTTTTTCGCTAGTGGCGAGTGAGGGCTGCTCTCTAGCTGCTGTGTGTGGGCTTCTTATTGTGGTGGCTTCTCTTGTTGTGGAGCACGGGCACTATAGCGTGTAGGCTTCAGTAGTTGCAGCCCGGGGCCTCAGTAGTTGTGATTCCCGGGCTCTAGAGTACAGGCTCAGCAGCTGTGGCACATGGTCTCAGTGGCTCCGAGGCATACAGGATCTTCCCGGGTCAGGGATCAAACCCGTGTCTCCTGCATTGGTAGGCAGATTCTTTACCACTGAGCCAGCAGTGAAGCCTTCAAATGCATTTTGAGAGGGCCTTATAAATTTAAGGGCCACTCACTTACAAAGTTTGGCTGAAATCAAAATTTTCTTATTTCAAAGTATATTCTTACAGAAGTAGTAGTAGACCTCTTTAGTTCTGACTGTTTTGTAAAAACTGGTAATTATTTCATCAACAATATATTGGTAGAGTTTTTACGGAATATTTAAGTAGGTAAGAAAAAGTCAAACAATATCAAATACATTTATCGTTATTAAAAATAGTGTACATGATGGAAGATAGAATTATAATGAGACTAAATGCCTATAGGGTACTATAAAAATTCATTTTTCTCTAGGTTTGTGTGAATGAAGACATTTCCTGTTATCCAAAGAAATGTCATGAAATTATTAAAAATACACAGTCATTATTAAATCCAAAGTACTAACATGTCAAAGTAATTGAAATCAGTGTTCTGAGGAAAAAAAAATGTGTTTGGAGTTTAATGTAGATTTTTACATTATAGGAAATCATCTCCCCCAGCCCCTGTCTATTTCACGTACACACAAGATTAAATACCTCATATGGTGTATGGTGATTCCCTGGAGGAGGGCATCGTAACCCACTCCAATATTCTAGTCTGGAGAATCCCTTGGACAGAGGAGCCTGGTTGGCTACTGTCCAAAGGGTCACAAAGAGTCAGACATGACTGAAGTCACTAAGCACCGACATGCCTGGTGTATGGTGCACTTTAAGGATAGGTTCTGGTCCATCAAAAACATGGCACACCCTGAAAATTATGTCGCATGAAATGATCTTTGTTTAGGAAATTCATTCTCTAACAGTTTTCACCTCTTTTGTGCTTTGGTTCCAAGCCCACTCTGCCCCTCAAGCCTTTGTCTGCAGTTTACTCACGGCTTTGTTTCTAGTCTGAAGATTGGCCTCCTGGGTTCTCTTGGCATTGGGCCCTCCTAATTGCAGCAGTTTTTGGACTCATAGCATTAGCTTGCCTCCTTTGGGGTCTTCTCCAGGGATTTAGCCTTCTCTTCCTTCTCTGTGCTCCATTCCCCCACATTCCCCAAACATATCTGTGTACTGGCCTCCGAGGCAGCTTTCAATGAGTGAGGTCCAGACCTCTCCTGTTTTTGTTCCAAACTCAGAGAATGAACGAGAAAAATCATGCTTCCTTTATTTTCACCACCTTGCTTTGTTTTTCTTGATCATTGATGAAATTTGGTTGTCCAAGTGCAGATATATTTCTAACAAAATGTGTGTGTGTGTGTGTGTGTGTGTGTGTGTGTGGTGTGTTTGTGTGTTTTGAAGAACCCAATTACAAAAATTGACTATTTCAAAGAGAGATATCATTCTTCCAGTCACCAGTTAGTTCCTTATCAACTCTGAAAACCTACTTGTGCTGTACTTTGTCACTCAGTCATGTCCGACTCTTTGTGACCCCATTGACTGTACCCCCCCCCAAGCTCCTCTGTCTGTGGGGATTCTTCAGGCAACAAAAACTGGAGTGGATTGCCATGCCTTCCTCCAGGGGATCTCTCCATCCCAGGGATCAAACCCACATCTCCTGCATAGCAGGTGGATTCTTTACCATCTAAGCCACTAGGGAAGCCCATGAGTACTGAAGTGGGTGGCCTATCCCTTCTCCAGGAGCTCTTCCTGACCCTGGAATCAAACCGGGGTCTCCTGCGTTGCACGTGGATTCTATACCATCAAACTGTTCAAATGTAAGTAGTAAAGCATTAATGCAAGGAAAATTGTAGAAAGCTATCCAAACCAAAGTGTGTGCCCATTTTCAAAGAAATAAGATTATCATAATCCTACATATATCTTGTGAAGCATATTTATTTTTTTATGCTTGTTAAACACATCAAGGGAAATGGTATTTGCTTTGCAAAAGGGAACACCTATATGTCAATGGAAATGAAAATTCAGAATCATACAATTGACCACAGAGATACTGTAATGAAAGCTTTTCAACATTTTGAAAATGGTCTTCAATCAAATTCTATGCCAAAACGGAAAGTGTGGAGCTGCTCTGATGGTGGTGGTGTGGTTGAATGGTGACCCAGTTGCTGCCTCCAACAGGCCACTGAGTCCCCCCTTCAGATTGCTGAATGCTCTTCTGAGTTTGATTTGAAAACTATTCATTTTACAGAGAAGTACTTTTCATTTTACAGAGAAGTACTCTGAAGCATAGGCTTTTAAGTGATATTGTCAAAATCTTCCAGATAATTTGTGATAGACAAATGACTCAAATCCTGTATTCTTGACTCTTGCGGTAGAGCCTCTTCCATCAGGACTCATGGACACTTACATGTCTACATATGGGTCATAATATAAAATATTGCATAATTGTTGATTGCATATGAGAGTATTTTCAAGTTGTCCCTTAATTTCCAAGCAATTTGCCAACTCTTAATTTTTAAACCATTTGAATAAATTCAAAGAGGTCTTGCTAATCAGATATTTGATCAAAAAATACTCCATGAGTTAAACAGTCTCTTTTATTTAAATTAGTTCTGAATTAAATTATTCCATGAATGGCAAAGAAAATATAAATAGCTCAGAAGCATTTCTGCATTTTATCCAATGCCCAAATTGGCTATTGGCTGGCAATTTTAAGCTATAAAGAATAAAGGCCACCCTATTTTAAGCTCTTTATCCATTTAGCTGTCTGAAATGATTTCACAGCTCAGGCAGGAAGGCTGGCTGGGTAAACAGAACATTCACAAATAAGTTATGTAGAATCCAGTGTGGAAATTGAAGAAGCTAGGAGAATGGCCTTATAACAACTGTGGAATCTGAGTCAAAAATAAAAGTACTGCTGGTGATTCCCCATTGACTCAGGGAGCGGCCACCCAGCCCTGCAAGTTATTTCTTTGTGTTCTCTTTTTAGACATTTCTAGCTCTATTCTAAACAAGAAAATGTTGAATGCCTACATCAGGGCACTGAGTCCATCTTTTTAAAAAAGATGATTGAGCAGCTTCAGCTGCATACAACAAATCCTGTAAATTCTCTCTTCATTTTTATACGGTTACAAATATTTTCTAATTTTCCTTGTTATGGCTTCTTAGATACACCCATCATTTAAAAGTGGACATTTAATTTCCAAATACATGGGATTTTTAAAAGTATCTTTGATATTAATTTCTCATTTTGATATTAAGTTCTCATTTAAATGCTCTCTTCTCTGCAATCACCCTCTGTGTTTTTTCAGTGTTCTAACTTTAATGAGGCTTTCAATGGCTAAGTTAATGATCTCTCTTTGTAGATGTCACTTTACACTTGAAAATACATGAGTTAGTTTCAAATTTCTTTTGATATTGATTTCTAACATAATTCCACAGTGATAAGAGAACAGACTCTGTATAATTTCAATACCTTTGAACTTTGAAATTTTTGCATCTTGTTTTATGTCATTAGATATGTTCCAGCATCTCCTAGTTTATTTATTTTTTCCCCTAGTTTATAGTCTACGGGAACTTGAGCAGAATTTGTATCCTACTGTTGTGTGAAAGTTGTATAAATATTAATTATGTTGAATTGATTCGTGGTGCTACTCAGATCTACTACATCCTACTTTTCTGTATATTCATTCTATTAATTTTTGAGTGTTTGCTATTGAAACTCCAACTAAAAATCTTAGTTTATCTACTTAAAAAATAATTGTAATATATAGTGGAACTATATGTAACAAAGTTACATAATTAACCTTGTTAATTATGTAAGAAGGGGTCGGTCGGGGTTGTGTTCTCTAGGATATGTTTTGACTTACAGTGTCTCTGAATAATGATCATTGCTGTTTAAACCCCCTCTGTGATCTTGCTTAATGTTTAATTTTAACCTGAAATTTCCAAGTCTCCTGTAAATGTGTTATCATACTTTCATAATTTAAAAAATAAAAAAGAAAGAGAAAAAAATAAGAGTTTCCAGTGAGATCCTTAGCCTCTCCTGCCAAGTGAGGATACAAAAGACAGACCCCAGAAACAGAGAGTCTTCAGCCAACCGTTGTGGCAGTCTGATCTGAGACTTACAGTCTTCAGAACTATGAGAAATAAAATTGTTGTTTGTCCAAAAAAAAAAAAAAAAAAAAATTAAAAGAACATAACTCTATATTCTTTCTTACTCGTCACTTCTGGTTGGCCATTTTTGCCTATGGAAAAGCACAGGTGCATGAGTTTTCTTGTCTGTGGTCTAAACTCATGCTTGCAGATGACTGAAAGCAAAAGAGAGCTCTCTCATGGTTGGGATCCGTGTTGTTTGTTCTCTAGGCAAACTAATTCCCAGAATCTGATAGCACATTCCCTTTATGATTTCCTATGAAATCATAATGTCTGCCTGGAGTCACTGACTCACTCAGTCCTAACCAGATGTACACTCACTGGGAGCAACATCCTCCCGCCTGAGCTGGCGTGATTTTAGTTGTACTGTGACAGCACACGTGTACAAAGGCAGCTGCAACTGACAGAGTCATTGGCCCTCAGGGTGATCATAGGAGCCTACAGTCAACTGACCATTGCACACTGCTGCTTACAGCAGGTAGGAGCAAGGGAGGATGGAATGCTTGGGAAATTATTATTAGGAGTGAGGCATTGCATCAGCATAGACCTAATCAAGTGCTTCCTCTGTGGAAGGGTGTAAACCTCAGGGCAAAGTCCATAGGTGATGAAAAGCCGCAGGGCTGGGTTAACAAGTTAGGGGAGTGAGAAGAACTCAAAGATTGCATTTAATCTCTCTATCTCCCTTGCTCCCTGGACATCCAGGCCCTTCTTTAAAAAAAAAAAAAAGATTTTTTAATTAATTATTTTTGACTTCACTAGGCCTTTGTTGCTGTGTGTGGGCGTTCTCTAGCTGTAGCAAGCAGAGGCTACTCTCTGTTGTGGAACACAGGCTCTAGGCAAGCGGGCTTCGCTAGTCGTGGCACACAGGCTCAATAGTTGAAGCACGCGGGCTTGCTAGTTGCTGCTCACCAGCTCTGGAGTATGAGCTCAGTAGTTGTGGCACACGGGCTTAGTTACTCCAGGGCATGTGGGGTCTTCCCGGACGAGGGATAGAACCTGTGTCTCCTGCACTGGCAGGTGGATTCCTATGCACTGAGCCACCAGGGAAGCCCCCGACCCCTTCTTAACTACTCCACTGCCTTTACCTCCACGATTCTCCCTTTCATATTCTACCAGATAGACTTTGGACACCACACAATGAAGATTATCCTTTTATCTTTACTTGACCTTTACTTTCCCTACCTTCTGTTAGAAAAGTGTTGAACTATCTTGGATTAGTTCAACACTTTTTGACTTTGGCCACCTCATGTGAAGAGTTGACTCATTGGAAAAGACTCTGATGCTGGGAGGGATTGGGGGCAGGAGGAGAAGGGGACGACCGAGGATGAGATGGCTGGATGGCATCACTGACTCGATGGACGTGAGTCTGAGTGAACTCCGGGAGTTGGTGATGGACAGGAAGGCCTGGCATGCTGCGATTCATGGGGTCGCAAAGAGTTGGACATGACTGAGTGACTGAACTGAACTGATCTTGGATTAAAGTGCTGAAGTGCAGTCAGTTAACAATAAGCCATGTGGTAAGAGGGCGACTGAATNACTCCGGGAGTTGGTGATGGACAGGGAGGCCTTGCATGCTGCGATTCATGGGGTCGCAAAGAGTTGGACATGACTGAGTGACTGAACTGTACTGAACTGAACTTATTAATTTAAAATTTTATGTGCTGAAAAATGTAATCATCTGAGGTGGAATTTAAAACTTCACAGTATACTTCAGCATTCATGAAGAAAAATTAATAAAGTAAAAATTTATCACTAATATTAAACATGTATGAGAAAGTGAGAAAGTGAAAGTCACGCAGTTGTGTCCAACTCTTTGCGACCCCATGGACTATATAGTCCACGGAATTCTCTAGGCCAGAATACTGGAGTGGGCAGCCTTTCCCTTCTCTAGGAGCTCTTCCCAACCCATGGATTGAACCCAGGCCTCCTGCATTGTTGGCTGATTCTTTACCAGCTGAGCCACAAGGGCAGCAAGCATAGTCCAGGCAAGAATACTGGAGGGGGTTGCCATTTTCCTTTCCCAGGGATCTTCCCGACCCAGAGACTGAACCCATCTCTCTTGCACTGGCAGGTGGATTCTTCACTATGGAGCCATCAGGTTATTTCTGAGCTTGACAGTGAGGCCTGACTTCTCACCCCAAGTCCTTGACTGCTGGCCAGATAGGAGCCAGTTGCTTTATCATGGGCAGCCCCTGAGTTGGCCTAGACAGAGGCGGTTGGTTCCATGCTCACTTGTCCCAATTTTGGGAGTGAACTTTCAGCCTCTCTGTCCATATCTTTCCTGGCATTTGTCCCCCTCTTCCGTCTGGGCTGGTTAACCTCAGCATTTGTGCTCTGACTGCTGTTGGTCATACCCTTCTCCTTTCCATTCTCTCCATCTCCAGTGGGGTGATAATGACCCAAGAAGTTACAATACCAGTTATTTGCCATCTGGGCCTCCTCCTTTCACAGCTGCAGTTTCTGATCTTATTGAAGAAGCAAAACGTAGGATAATAGTCCTGTAATAACTGACAAAATGCAGTGTCTCCTCGGAGTTCCCACAGAGCGGTTAGGATCTNCATTCTCTCCATCTCCAGTGGGGTGATAATGACCCAAGAAGTTACAATACCAGTTATTTGCCATCTGGGCCTCCTCCTTTCACAGCTGCAGTTTCTGATCTTATTGAAGAAGCAAAACGTAGGATAATAGTCCTGTAATAACTGACAAAATGCAGTGTCTCCTCGGAGTTCCCACAGAGCGGTTAGGATCTCCAGTCCTCCACCAAAAAGCACATCACCTCTCACGCACTGTCCTCTTCCCACTCCACCCCCAAGCTTCCGGAAGGGTCTCCAGGTCCCCTTCTACCACTTCCACCTGTTTCCTCCTTGGCTCTTCAGTCTGCCCACCCCAGCCCCCAGTGTATACGTGCTCCTCTCTTGCTCCGAGAACATTACCACTTTAACTATATGTCTTAAATTACTGCCCCAATCCCTCCTTAGCAGCTACATTCCTGAAAACTTTGTTCTATTTTCACTTCTTCACCTCTCTCTTTTGCTCAATCCATTGAATTTGGATTCTCCCACACTCCCAGAGCACTAGAAGTTTATGTGCTCCAGTCACTTATTAGTTGCCAAATGCAGTAGATACTTGTAGACTCCTCGGCAGAGTTGGGCATTACTGACCCCCGATCCTCACCCCTTTGGATGGTTCTTCTCTCTATCTTGGATTGACCATTCCTCAGTGTCTGTGGCAGTTCCATGGTGCTCTGCCATCCCCGTACCTTTCCCTTGAAGCATGTGGGATGCTGGGTTTCCTCATTTTCTTGGGCCTTCCATGGCCCTGTGCTCAGATCTGGACAGTGAGCCCAGAGTGACATATGTCAGTTTTGAGCAGGGAGATTTGAATGCTGCCATATAACCCTCCAGAGTTTCTTTTTCCTTTCAAACCGGCAGCTGTCCTGTCCACCTGGCCCCCCATCACTGCAACAAGCAGGACTCCTCTGCTAACCCACAACAGCTTTACAGTTTTAGTTACAAAATAAGCTTTCATTGTTTTGAGCTCAGAGATTTGGGGCTTGTTATTACTATAGCACAACTCAACTTATGGTGATGAATGAGTGGTTTTTCCTTGTGCCTTCAGAAATAAATGTTTTCATTTGTTTATTTAGCAAATTGTACTGGCTTCCTATGCTGAGTCACAGTGTAAGTGACAGCAAAACAAAGGTTTTATCCTCATGGTGTTCACTCATATCCTAGTAAAGAAAAAGGCTGTAAACAATTGAATAAACAGGACAGTTATGTACTGTGTAATGACGGAGATAAACAGGTAATGTGACAGGAACATAAAAACAAATGGGGGAACTGCTCCAGGAAATGGGGTACAGAGAGGGCTCTGTGTGCTGTGTCCTGAAGGTGTGACAGCTGTCCTTCAGGAGGAGGGAACTCCTCCGGAAGGGAGGAGTTGCTGGAGCAAACGGGAGGGGGAAAAGTGAGAAAGCAAGTGTGTGCAATTCTTTTGAAAGGCTTTCTTGTGAGGAGAGAATAAGATAAATGCAGAAGTATCTGGAAGGAATCGTTCTTTTTTTTCATGGGAGATTCTAGAGCATGCTTGTTTGCTGATGGGGATGACCATAGGAAGGGGAGAGACAGGGGGATTAGAGGGAAGGGACACCTAAAGGGTGAGGCTTCTGCAAAAGGGGGAGGGACTTGGGTTTGTGGCCACATGGGGGACCATGACCATCTACTGGGAGGAGGAGGAACCTCCTCAGTTGAGATCTCGGGTAGGAGGCTGGGCTGCCTGTGAGGATCGGGCCTTGGCTTTGGCATCCCTGTGTGGTCTCACCTGCTCCCTAACTGGTATCTTCCATACCAGATCTGCACATGCCACCCCCTCTGGGGCATCTGCACCAAAACCAACTCATTATCTTTCTCCTCAAATCTGTTCCTTTTCCTCAGCCTTCCACAGCATCAGGTATTTAATCATTAGCAGCTGATTAATTCAGTGCTACTGAATGAAAATAATCACTCAGTCGTGTCCAACTCTTTGTGATCCCATGGACCAATAGCCTGCCAGGAGACTCTGTGCATGGAATTCTCCAGGCTAGGATCCTGGAGTGGATTGCCATACCCTTCTCTAGGGGGTCTTCCTGACCTGGAATTGAACCTGGGTCTCCCACATTGCTGGCAGGTTCTTTACCGTCTGAGCCACCAGGGAAGCCCATGATTAATTCAGTGTGACTTAATGAAAATAATACCGGGTACCATCAACATAGACACCTCCATTATCTCTTTGTGTACTCGGTCACTCAGTTGTGTCTGATGCTTTGTGACCCCAGGGGCTATAGTCTGCCAGGCTGCTCTGTCCATGGAATTTTCCGGACAAGAATACTGGAGTGGGTTGCCATTTCATCTTCCAGAGGATCTTCCTGACCCAGGGGTTGAACCTATATCTCTTGTGTCTCCTACATTGGCAGGCAGATTCTTTACTACTTGAGCTACTAACACTATTATCCCTTTAGATAACAATAAAAGTCACTTCCCCTTATGTGATGGCTTATAGATTATGACATATCCTTATGGGAACTCTCTGTGGGAGGGGCAGGTGATCTAGTAGAGAAGGAAGCTGAGGCATGGGGAAGCTGGGTGCTGTTTAAGTGCAGAGTACTTCTCATTCCACATGTTCATTTTCCACCACTATAGTAAGCTTCCTATGTAAGAACCTTCAAGTTTCAAACTTTCAAAGATGTGAGTGTGCCCCTGTATGCCAACTGTTGTACTGTACTACTGTACTTTTATTTGTTTTTTATGTTTGCTTCTTCTGTATTATTTTTGTGAAAAGTGTTATTACAATATAGTACTATATATAGTCTGTTGTGTCAGTTGGGTACCTTGGCTAAATTTGGCTAAATTTGTTGAGTTTACAAATAAATCGAACTTACAAATATGCAAGGATGGGAAGATTCCTCACTTGACTGATGGCAAATCTGAGGCCTAGACACATTAAAACAGCCAAATTCTGACATGAGGGATGACCTGAGTGCCCCTAAATCTGCCCTGAGCCTCTGCCCAGGCCTCTGCTCCTCTTGGGCCTCAAGGTCCATATCAC
The DNA here is from genome assembly GCA_006410695.1 of Philantomba maxwellii. Classification (NCBI taxonomy): domain Eukaryota; kingdom Metazoa; phylum Chordata; class Mammalia; order Artiodactyla; family Bovidae; genus Philantomba; species Philantomba maxwellii. Next base: position 544,049 of record SJYS01015964.1, on the reverse strand, counting down.
CCCTGTTCTCCTCCCACTGCCCAGGGCTAGCTGTCAAGATTTCCCTCAGAGGTTTCAGGGAGCATTTGTCAAGGGAACAAAAAAAAAAGGCCTCTTCCTGCTAGCTGATTGATTCTTCTTCCCATTATACAGAATTTCTGATTTTATTGGGTGGTTGAAATGTTAAATCCATAGGCTGGGAAAATAAATTAAGCTATTAATCATTAAGTGAAGTAGTGAAAGTGCCAGTAGTGAAAGTGGCTCAGT
>SJYS01015964.1:485816-499626 GCA_006410695.1 Philantomba maxwellii | reverse complement strand
AATAATCAATATGCCAAAGTGGCATATATTGGGGTGGCATATTCTGGCTACCCTTTACCATCTTAGAAAACAGTCATAATTACATCACAATTTGTTAACCTTCCAAGGTTAACAAAATCTTGAGTAGACTTAGGTTTGACCCTCTAGAAGACAAATCCTTGTATCCTAAGTTTTTATGCTTGTATTTCATGATAGCTTTTTCCTAGATCTATGGATCAGATTTTAACAAAAATATAACATATGGATTATTTTTTATGGCATATAAAGGAGTTGGTAACTATCCCTAGATTGATTATTTTAATAAACAAGTAAGTAAATACAAAAGGCAATAGCTAGAAAAAAATTTTTAGTGTACCTAGTTCAAAAAATTCCTCTAATAGAGTAATTCCAAAGAATTTGCTGTTCAGTTGAATTTTTATTTTTAGTGGACATGAATTTTCAATTACAAAGATATTTTCAACGTCTTATCTCCAAATATAGAAAGCTGCCAGTGTTGGGTCTAAGTTCACACTCATTAATAAGATCAGCAAAGCTGAAGATTTGTATTAATATTTTGTATTAATATTTGTATTAATATTAATGGAGAGCATTTTCACTGCAGGTCAGTGCAATCACTGGTAGACTCCAGGACCCAAGGAGTTACCTGCAGATGTCACGTTAGTATTTGATCATGGAAGCCTAGGTTTTTGTTCTCATTCTGGTACTCACGTGACTACACCAGGTGCCCAATGTGTTCACCATGAGGTGTTGTTATTTTGGGGGCTGCATTTGTGGTGAAGGAAAATGCTATGTCTCTGAATTTGTCTTTGGGATATTACCAGTTTTAAATGCAGTGGTATGCCATTTTGTGACACCAGGCAGTCTATTCAAAACTTAAAAGAAAAATGAGCATCTCTCTATCAAGGGACATGACCAGGTTTGTGAAAGCATACCATATCATATTTATTTATGTTTTACTTCAGAAGTCTTTCTATATTTGAAACATTTTCATTTGTATCTCCCCACTTAGAAAGTACTTGAGAAATAGGTCACACTTTTAAATATGGCAGAAATACAAAATCTATTATTTCAGTTGAATGAAGGAGTAGTAGAAATGACACATCATTTTAGTGCTGATATTAAAATGTGGCTATCCATAATCATTATCTTTTATATCTTGGCTTTTATATCTGAGCAGTTTCCAACAATACTAGGGGCAAAACAGAATTAAAATTTAAGTTATAAAATTAATGAAGCCAAAAAACTTATAGTCATACTTAAAATGTCCTTGCATTAATATAAATGAAATTTCTCCATTGCAGATAAAGTGCAAACATCATCTCTGACTTTATTCCCTTTTCTGCCCCCTTCTTAATGCAGCTATTATCTTGAACTTTGCTGTGTTTCCTTCTAGACCTTTCTTTTCCCTATTCAGATATCATATCTTGAGTTCCACAAGTCCTAAAATAGATCATATTATGGCCATTTTTCACTAAATTAATTACCTGTATTTAGATTTTACCTGGAAATTAATTTTCTCTTAAACAGTAAGATAAATCTTTTTCAGTATGCTGGGCCTTTGCCACTAAAAACTATTTTCTTCCAAGGAAACAGAATCTTGAAAGTTACTATTGCAAAAATTTTCTTATTCTTTAAAACAAAGAGCAATTTGTTACTGAATTTAAACTTAATTTCTAGTATACAACCTGACAATTGTGCATGAGTTCTTTTCTCACTGTTATTTGTTTATGAAATATTTAGTAATATGATTTTAGAAAGTAATTTAAGAAAGAAGTTTTAAATGTGTAGGTTTCCCCAAAACACATACACTTGTGATCTTCAATAATGAATGTCTAAGGAAAAGAGTGATTTAAACACTTTTGTTTTAAACAAGCTATTTATGAGAATTTTCCACTGTGCTATATATATCTCCTCTTTTATAATATCCCCACATTTCTTACATCTCCCAGAAAAAGGTATCATTGGGTAAGTATCAGTAGGTTTAAGATACTGAGGAGAATTATAATAAAGCCAGAAAATTGTTGAAAAACACTATTTTGGAAAGCACACATTTAATAAGAATATGTATACATGTACATTTACAAGGTATTTTCTATGCATATAAATATTAATGAAACGTGAACCATCTGATAGAGAAAAGTGTTCCAAGCCAGCAGTTCACACACAAAATGGGGTAGCCAATTGGATAATGTGCATAGCAACTGAGGGTAATGAACTCTGGTTGCTGAACCATGATGATAACATCTGATCTCTGAGCAGTGCTTTTACAGTTTTCATAGTTCTTTGGCTTATTCCGTCAGATAGCATTGTGAAATTATTTCTATCCCCTGTGTGCAAACGCAGAAACAGACACTCTGGGAAGATCCATGTGTTCTGTGGGTTCATTCACCAAGCGGGTGGCAGGACCATGCCTGAACATCTGGCTTGTCTAAATTCAAAAATTTTGCTCTTTCCTACAACACAAGCTGCCTCAATCTTGCAACAGAAAGAAAAGAGGCAATATTGGTTGTTCGGCAGTTAAATGACTGGCAGAGAGGCGCATTTTCAGCCATGTTATCTTTCTCTTCTCTGCCACAGTCACGTTTGGTTTTGTCAGCTCTCGCCCTGCCCCATATGTAGCTGTAGGGAATTTAGTCGTGGTTCTACAGAATCATCTGAGTGGAAAGTGGGGCTGAAGTCCACTCACGGTTTCAGTTCCTGGATCTATATGCAGGGGGAAATAAATGAGACCTAAGTGATGCAGAGCTCCTCCAGATTTGTCTGCAGAATCTGGAGTGACTCAGAATTTTTAGCCCATGCCCAACTCTTATTCTGTGACTTGAAACAATTTTATCACCATTGCATCTCAGGATTCCCTAAGATGGGCTGCAACTGGTTCTGAAAGTGGAAGGCTGAGGACTGAAAGAGGAAGATCTGTATGTGAGAGGCAGTGTAGAATAGTAGTTAGCAGCTGACTATTTTATGGACTCTGGGTTTTACTTCTGGCTGTGCTGCTTTCTAGCCCTGTGATCATGAAGTTACCTAATGTCTCAGTTTCTCCATCTATAAAATGGGGATAATAATAATAGTATCTGTTTCATAAGGCCATTGTCAAGAATAGATGAGCTAATATTTATGAAGTGGTTATAATGGTGCCTGACACATAAGTGCTACATAAATATTGGGTATCATTTGGCATTGAAGAACTATTTTTGCATTTGTGAAAATAGTGGTACAGCCTATCATTGCTAAGCCTAAAGAGACTGCTCACAAGTATAACAAGAGCACACATGTTAAATATACCCAAATCATTGCACACTGGCATAGGATTATCATGTGTAAATCAGAACCAAGTACATGCACATTTATTGTTCTGTCCCTGAGTCATGTCCGATTCTTTGCAACCCTGTGAACTGCAGCATGTCAGGCTTCCCTGTCCTTCACTACCTCCCAGAGTTTGCTCAAACTCAGGTATGTTGAGTTGATGATGCCATCTAACCATCTCATCCTCTGTCACCCCCTTCTCCTCTTGCCCATAATCTTTCCCAGCATCAGGGTCTTTTCCAGTGAGTCAGCTCTTTGCATCAAGTGGCCAAAGGATTGGAGCTTCAGCTTCAGCATCAGTTTTTTCAATGAATATTCAGGACTGATTTCCTTTAGGATTCACTTGTTTGATTTTCTTGCTACCCAAGGGACTCTCAAGAGTCTTCTCCAGAACCGCAATTCAAAACCATCAATTCTCTGGCACTCAGCCTTCTTTATGGTCCAACTCTCACATGACTAGTGGAAATACCATAGCTGTGACTATATGGACCTTTCTTTGGCCAAGTGATGTCTCTGCTTTTTAATACGCTCTCTAGATTTGTTGCAGCTTTTCTTCCAAGAAGCAAGTGTCTTTTAATTTCGCGGCTATAGTCACTGTTCTCAGTGATTTTGGAGCCCAGGAAAATAAAATCTGTCACTGTTTCCACTTTTCCCCCATCTATTTGCCATGAAGTGGCAGGACCAGATGCTATGATCTTAGTTTTTTGAACATTGATTTGAACGACAAATCAGAAAAAGTACATGCATATGGTCAGTGATTATATCTATGAGATATCATTTGCAGTGGCTGAAATAGTTCAAAGAAAATGTTGGAAGAACATTTTGCAAATAGTTTATTAAAAGAAAACCTCTCTAGTTCAATAAATCAGTTAATCAGAAAGTGTGTGTTGGCCTATGACTTTCAAGAGATTGTTAATTAATCAACTTAAATTCATATACCAGGGAATCAAACAGGGAAACTATGTTTTTGGTGATAAAGTTACATGTTTTGAGAGAACTTCTAAGTCTGCATCTTTCTATTTACTCGGTCATCTGAGAACCAAATGAGAGCCACCAGCTATGGTCACTGTGCTACCCTTGAGAGGTCATGTTTGACTTCAGCCCTATCTGAGTCTGAATCCAGCTCTGCTCCTTGCAAAATGTGTCATTTTAGACATCATAGGGGCTTCCCTGATAGCTCAGTTAGTAAAGAATCGATCTGCAATGTGGAAGACCCCAGTTTGATTCCTGGGTCTGGAAGATCCACTGGCGAAGGGATAGGCTACCCACTCCAGTATTCTTGGGCTTCCCTTGTGGCTCAGCTGGTAAAGAATTTGCCTTCAATGCCAGAGACCTGGGTTTGATCCCTGAGTTGGGAAGATCCCCTGGAGAAGGAAAAAGCTACCCACGCCAGTATTCTGGCCTGGAGAATTCTGTGGACTGTATAGTCTATGTGGTCACAAAGAGTCGGACACGACTGAGCAACTTTTGCTTTCACTTTAAACGTCATAAACTTCCCCACACTCAGTTTCTTTATCCACAAAAGAATCATGAGATAATAATGGAACATCTACCCCATTGGATTGTTCTATAAGTTAAATGAATAATCTTTATAAACGACCTAGATTTGTATGCAAATAAAGTTTAACTCTTAAATGAATTGCTTTATCTTCTACTCTAAATGCTATCTTTCTGCTGTTCTCAAGATAGAAACCTGGGCATTGTCTTCAACTTATTTTTCTCTCTTAAACCACCTCTACCTCACATTCAGTTATTTTGCTAGCTTGAGAATGATATCTCCTGAATCCATGTCATAACTAGCTTGTCACTTCTGCTTTCATTATTTCTTGATGGGGCTTTCCACTAATCTCTTATTTGATTTCCTTTTAATAAATACATCTTGTAACTACTTTGACTATCTCCATGGGGACAAGGGTTGTGTTTATTTATTTTTTGTTTATAACTTTAATGCCATCTCGATGCCTAACACATGGTAGATAACTAAACACACACACACACACATCTTTTAAAAATTAACAAAAAAATGGAACTCCACTCACCATCACCAGAATTATTCTTCAGAATGTAAAACTGATCATGTTACTCTCTGGTTATTACTTTTTATGCTTTCCTCTCTATTAGTTGGGATTCTCCAGAGAAGCAGTGACACATTAACCATCATATCATTACTCAGAGGATAATATCAAACAACATGAATTCTAAGGCCAGTCATAATTGGGTCTCTTTCTGCAACTTCACCTACATTCCCAGCTCTTCTGAATACTCACAGTTCCATCATTGCCTCACTGAGCCGTGACACCTGATGCTTCCCGGACACCTAAAGTCCCTGTCACAATGCCATATCTCTTTATTTTTTAAGACTCACTTTTTGTATTTTTCCCTTTTCCAAAGACTTTCATCATGTTTCTCATTCTACCCCCACTTGGAAGATTTTGGCTTCTACTTATTTGTGCTTCTACCGTTCCATATACTTCTAATATGGAACTCAGAGTGCCGCTGTCCTGGAGGAGGGCATGGCAACCCACTCCAGTATTCCTGCCTGGAGAATCCCATGGATAGAGGAGCCTGGCCGGCTCCAGTCCATGGGGTTGCAAAGAGTCGGACACGACTGAGGTCACTAAGCACAGCCCAGCAAAGCGCCACTATGATGATTGCTGTGTGGTTTCTTTTAGGACTTCCCCGAGAGCAAGACTGTATTTACCTTTCTATTTGCATCTCTAGTAGAAAGACAAGTTCCTAACAGGTGTCTCATTCATATCGTTGGATTGATTTGTAGGATTATGAGTGAAGAGTTGATTTTTTAAAAAAATAGCACATAATTTTTTTTTTACTCTAATAATTCTGCTTTTCTAAGTTGATTTTGCTTTTTTAGAACCCAGACAAAATTTGAGTTGTTGGCATTACAAGGAGACATTCGTCTCAAACTTCACACAGTTTGATATTCCTAGCAATAGCATCGGTCCTTTAAATTTCCAGAAACTTATATTACATCACAGTCATCACCTCTGTGAGCTAACATGTTACTACCTGCTGGTCTATTAAAGAGCATAAAATCTCAAAGAAGACAGGTGAACCAAAGCAAAAAAGGAGGATCATGAATAATTTGCCATTTTCACAAATTTTTTAACTCATGCCAGCAATTTTTTAAAGTTTCAATATACACAAAAATGGAAAGAAAATACATTAATGAAAGAACCATAGACTCAGTTACCCAAAATGATAAATAACCTCTGAAGGGCAGGAGAGCACAAGATAAAATTTCCAAGACCAGTAACGTGGAAATCATGTCAATTAAGCATTTATTTGCGAAAAGATATGTACTGGGAATTGTAGTCATCATCAAATATATTTAAGATGTAAATAAACCCAATAAATGTAATAAATTGGTTTATGATTTCACATTTTTTCATATATTTGTACTTTTTGAGTCTTATATTTTTGTACTTTGGCTAATGTATAATTGGCCTTGGCTTTATATTTTCTCCAAAGAAAATGTAAATAGAAAAAGAATGTTTCAAGTTATATTCTACTGAGAGATTAAAAACTTCTGTGAGTTAGATTGAGTTTATACTTAGGTGGATATTGAAAATATTTTGGTAGCTGTTCTGGCCTTCTAAATGAAGATTTGCTATATCCTTGATACTATAGAATAGGCTGAAAAGGCCTGATTATGGTTTTCTTTTTTGATAAGTGAAATTAGGGCTGGAAATTAATTCTTGCCTTATGTTCTCTGCTATTATGGTACAAGACATCTCTCTGATATTCACATTGCAGATGAATTAGTGTTAAAAGGAAGAGATGACTCTACTTTCTCTGATGATGTTAAGCTTCATGAGGCATAAGAAAATTAAAGAGAATTTTCCTTCCTTGAACTATCAGCTCCTAAGATCACGGTTGGTGAATCATGGTAAGTGCCCTGGAAGGCACTTTGCTTTTATTGGAAAAGGAGGCTCGTTTCTCATACTTTGGGAGCAGCACTAACTTGAAAGGGGGAAAGGGGTAAGGTTACCAGGTCCAATTCAGGGCAAGTTATTGGACATCTCCAAGATTTCGTTTCTTCAGCTTAAAACTCCAAGTAGTTAATACTGCCAATCCCATTGCATTGTTTTGAGTTTTGAATGAGATCACTCATGTAACCAACCTGGCACTGATTCAGTGTGTGACAAATGTCTGTTTTATTATTAATTTATTCATTGTTTGTTTTTCTATTTTTTATTTCTATTAACAAACATTTTGCAGAAAAAATGTCAGAGCCTGATTTTTACAGTTTGGTAATTTTGGGATAGTAAAGAATCAGCCTGCAATGACTCAAAAAGCACAAGAGATGTGGGTTCAATCCATGGGTCAGGAAGATCCCCTGGAGTAGGAAATAGCAATCCACTCCAGTATTCTTGTATGAGCTTCCCTGGTGGCTCAGATGGTAAAGAATCTGCTGCAATGAAGGAGATCTGGGTTCAGTCCCTAGGTTGGGAAGATCCCCTGGAGAAGGGAATGGCCACCCACCCCAGTATTCTTGCCTGGAGAATTCCATGGACAGAGGAATCTGTTGGGCTACAGTTCATGGGGTTGCAAAGAGTCAGACATAACTGAGTGACTAACACTTTCACTTTCACATGCACTATGATTTTCATTGCAAAGATCAAAATCTTGATGAGGTTTGTTGTATATACAACTTATAACTGACTTGTATAATATCACTTTTCTATCCTCTTCTTCTTGTTCCCTTTCCCACCATTTGACTTTTTTGCTAGGAGATATATATGAAATTAGAGATTGAGGATGGTTCTTTACAGTATTTTCTCTCCCAAATTCACAAAATCAATCTTTTCACTGTCAGTGATGGGTTGCTCCAGGTTCACACAGTTGCAGGGCATTGGTGAGGAGGCAATGCCACCCAATGCCATGCTTTAGACTAGTGTGTTAATCAGCAGACAGTCTGGCAGCAGATCTGGGAAACACATGCTCTTCTGCAACCATGGCAGGAAACAGCCCTGATGTGGGCATGGCATCCAGCAGCAGCGTTCCTGGTATCTTGCAAGGTGCCCAGGTTGCCAGCATGAAGTCCCAACTAAATACTTTTTTTGCTCCCTCTCGAATTTATATATCCTGTGGCCTTTGTTCTGGTCCTGATCCTGCTTTTACCAATCATTCTTTCCCAATGTGTTCCCTTTCTAGTACAAGCTAATCTTGGTAGTTTTTAAATCTATGATAATCAATGGATTATCCTAAATTATTCCTATTACTGTCACTAATTTAAGAAACCTCAATTAGCAGGGAGATGAACACAAGAGTGAGAAATATTTACTTTCCAGACTATATAACATGGATCACTTTACAATTCTTAGATTTCCTAAAGTGTTCAAATATAATGTTTATTTAGGTAAACACACACAAAATTAATGATAAAGAAATTAATTTATAAAAAACATGCAAATGATCTAGCTGAAGACACATGATCTTAGTTGACCTGATACATGATCTTAGAGTTGATTTACAACATCTTAATTTCTCTGCTATATGGCAAGTGACTCCGTTATAGTTTTTCATATTCTTTTTCAATATCTTTTTCATATTCTTTTTCTATTCTAGTTTATTACAGGATGTTGAATATAGTTCCCTGTGCTGTATGGTAGTACCTTGGAGTTTATCCAGAGATTTTGCTCTATGGATATGAATCATGAGTGACACCAATATCTTATTCTTTTTTTCTTTTCTTCATTTAAAGCATTAACATATAATTTAAATACAATGAAATTTACTCTAAGTATACAGTTCTATGAATGTTAATAAAATGTAGTTACCACCACAATCAAGATCCAGAACAGTTTCATCACCGCCTCCCAAGTAGACTCTTTCCCTTTGATGGCAATCCTTCCCCACTCCACATCTCTCTTCCCTATTCCAATAGTATGGCTGTTTCAAGAATGTCATATTAATAGAATCAAACAGTATTACAGCCTTTTGAATCTGAGTTCTTTCACATAGTTGAATGCATTTTATCTATTTTACTGCATGTATCAGTTTTTCATCCTTTTTATGGGTGAGTGCAGTGTACCAGCGGAGAAGGCAATGGCACCCCACTCCAGTACTCTTGCCTGGAAACTCCCATGGACGGAGGAGCCTGGTAGGCTGCAGTCCATGGGGTCGCTGAGTCAGACACGACTGAGCGACTTCACTTTCACTTTCCACTTTCATGCATTGGAGAAGGAAATGGCAACCCACTCCAGTGTTCTTGCCTGGAGAATCCCAGGGATGGCAGAACCCGGTGGGCTGCCATCTGTGGGGTCGCACAGAGTCGGACACGACTGAAGCGACTTAGCAGCAGCAGCAGCAGCAGCAGTGTACCAGAGTTTATCTTTTCACCAGTGGAATGACAGGCAGATTGTTTCCAGTTTGCTGTTTAGTCACTAAGTCATGTCTGACTCTTTGTGACCCCATGGACTATCGCCAGCCTGGCTCCTCTGTCCATGAGATTTCCCAGGTAAGAATACTGGAGTGGGTTCTGTAGGGGATCTTTGATTCAGGGGTCTAACCTGCGTCTCCTGTACTGGCAGAAGGAACCTTTACTGCTGAGCTACCAGGGAAACCCTGTTTCCAGTTTCAGTTCAGTTCAGTCCAGTCGCTCAGTCGTGTCCGATGCTTTGCAACCCCATGAATCGCAGCACGCCAGGCCTCCCTGTCCATCACCAACTCCCGGAGTTCACTCAAATTCACGTCCATCGAGTCAGTGATGCCATCCAGCCATCTCATCCTCGGTCGTCCCCTTTTCCTCCTGCCCCCAATCCCTCCCGCATCAGTCTTTTCCAATGAGTCAACTCTTCACACAAGGCGGCCAAAGCACTGGAGTTTCAGCTTTAGCATCATTGCTTCTAAAGAACACCCAGGACTGATCGCCTTTAGAATGGACCAGTTAGGGTGATTACAAATAAAGCTACTATACACTTGTGCCTACAGGTTTTTGTGTGAATGCGGGTTTTCATTTCATTTGAGTAACGCCAAGTTGGACTGCTAGATCATATGGTAAGCAAATCTTGTCCCTTATGAGAAACTGCCAGATTGTGCCATTTTGCATTGTACCATCAGTGCATGGAAGTTCCAGTTATTTTGCTTCTTTACCAATACTTAGAGTTGTTACTTTATTTAAAAACCATTTAAAATAGATATGTAGTGATTTATCCATGTGGTTTAATTTGCCAACTGAGTAAGGATGTTGAATATATTTTTATATGTTTCACTGACACATTTGTGCCTTCTTTAGTGAAGCATTTGTTTTTATCTTTTTCATGATTTTCTATTTTTGTTGTTTGTTTTCTTGTAAGTGTTAAGAGCTGTTTATACTTTAGTTGTATACAAGGGCTTTATCAGATTTGTGATTTGTAAATATTTTCTGTAAATCCTATGTCTTCAGTTTTCAATTTCTTAACAGCATCTTTCACAGAGAAGAAAGTTTTAATTTTGAAAGTCCAGCATACATATGTATATATGTATGCTTATGTATGTGTGTGTATGTGTGCGCACATGTGCACGTTTATGTGTGTGTGTGTATAGCACCCCACTTTAGCGTTCTTGCCTGGGAAATCCCACAGGCAGTGGACCCCGGTGGACTACAGTCCATGGGATTGCAAAAGAGTCAGACACAACTTAGTGACCAAACAATGAAATATACACACACATGTATATAGTATTTTGGCAGTGTATCTGACAAATGTTTGCTGAATTGAAATTCACATTTCACATAGAAATACCAAAGAGGAAAATTTAAAAAGATTCTTGGAGGAAATTGTTTCCAAGCAAAAAACTGAAACTAGAAGTCATATAAGGAAACTGTAGTTTGACTGTACATAACTTAGAAATTTATAAAGTACAATGCGTATTAGAAACAACATGATTTTTAAAAAACAAACAGATGCTTACTAAACGTCAACTCCCCCAAATTGATCAGTGAATTTAAGGCTAAATTAATAAAATAAAATAAATAAAATGAATAAATAAATTGACAAGGGGGTGATAGCTGATTTGATTTTTTATTTTGTTTTATAACCAACATTTGTTGAAATAAACGTGAGAGTACTTGTAGAGATTTCTTATCACATTTTACAGTATATTTCTTCATGCTTCACTTGTCTCTACCAGGAGTCAGGTATGGATGTGAGAGTTGGACCATAAAGAAAGCTGAGTGCCAAATAACTGATGCTTTTAAACTGGCATGCTGCAGTCCATGGAATTGCAGAGTCAGACACGACTGAGCAACTGAACTGAACTGTACTGTCTCTACCAGGTCACACAAGACTTCAATTATATTTTAAATAATAGTGAACCAATTATAGTGTAATGCATATGAAATCTAATTTTAGGGGGTCTAGTGAACTGGGAACATTTCATGGTTAAGAATTATATTAAAGCCATTTATATTCTGGAAATGCTATCTTAAAATAACTGTATAAAACTTCAGTGATAGCAAATGTGGTATCAAGTAAGTAAACTAAGTAACTAAAGTAAGTCACGATTGAAGCAACTTAGCATGCAAGCAGGAGGACCTGACAACCGGGAGAAACCATTAGAGGGGCTACAGGAGGGATCCATGTTAATGAAGTGTGGCTCTCTAACTTTGTCCCAGAACTGCACAAGTAGGAGGAGCTTCTATTTGTACTTCTGTTGGGGAAAAAGGCCAAATACTGCAGCCAGAGCCATCAGGCTGTAGCTGCGAGCCCTCTAGGCTCATCTGGCCTTACAAGAAACCCAGGGGATCTGTGCACGCATGCTTAGTCATGTTCAACTCTTTGCGACCCTGTGCACTGTAACCCGCCATGCTCCTCTGTCTATGGAATTTTCTAAGTAAGAATACTGGAGTGGGTTGCCATGCTCTCTTCCTGACCCAAGGAATGAATCCACATCTCTTATATCTCCTGCATTGTCTGGCAGGTTCTTTACCACTAGCACCAGCTAGAAAGCCTCCAAGCAATACTGTACTCTAACCAAACCTACGGAACTGAGAGGGAAGACACCCTCATTTTTGATCCTGGTTCTGCCTCTTCAATAGCTTCATGACCCAGTGCTTCAAAATTATAACTGATATTTGAGCAAAACAATGCAAATCATAAATCATCTTCCCAGGTGGCTCAAGTGGTAGAGAACTAATGCAGGAGACATAAGAGAACGAGGTTCAGTCCCTGGACTGGCAATCCAACCCAACCCATCCCGACTCCAATATCCTTACCTGGAGAATCCCATGGACAGAGGAGCCTGGCAGGCTGCGATCCATAGGGTCACAAAGAGTTGGACACGAGGTGACTTATCATGCATATGTGGAGCATCTTATTTAAACTGACTATTCTGTAAGGCTGACCATCCTATGAATTTGTTAAATCTCTTTTGACCGATAAATTAAATCTCTTGTCTGGAAAATCCCATGGACTGAGGAGCCTACCAGGCTACAGTGCATGGGGTCGCAGAGTCAGATACAACTGAGCGACTTCACTTTAGGCAGGTCGAATGTCTTGTCCAAGGACACAAACTGTTTAGATGCTCTGTTGGCTTTTGAATCAGTCATCTGATTCTAAGCACAGTTTATTTGTTTTGTAAATATATTGTTAATGTGAACATCTCCTGCTCCCTCTTCATTAAAAGCATTTTTTGAATTTCATATTGGTGTGTAGTTGATGAACAATGTTGTGTTAGTTTCAGGTGTATACTGCAGTGATTCAGTTATGCATATACATTTATCTATTCTCTTTCAAGTTCTTTTCCTATTTAGGTCATCACAGAATGTTGAGTAGTTTCCTGTGCTATACAGTAGATCCTTGTTGGTTACCTATTTTAAATGTAGCAGCATGTATATGTCAATCCCAAACTTCTAATCTATGCCCCGTAGTCCTAGTCCTTCTTTTTAAAACAAGGTTTTATTAAATAANTGCAGTGATTCAGTTATGCATATACATTTATCTATTCTCTTTCAAGTTCTTTTCCTATTTAGGTCATCACAGAATGTTGAGTAGTTTCCTGTGCTATACAGTACATCCTTGTTGGTTACCTATTTTAAATGTAGCAGCATGTATATGTCAATCCCAAACTTCTAATCTATGCCCCGTAGTCCTAGTCCTTCTTTTTAAAACAAGGTTTTATTAAATAATTATAATGTCCATTCAACTAAAAAAATATAATTACTTACTTATTGTTTTGCCTCTCATTATAATAGCAAAATTGATCATTATTGTAATGTGTTATTTACCCATCTACTTAACTAGCATAATGGAGTAACTTATGCTCTAATGTCTGTTCTCTATTACTTTAATTTTAGTTACAAAATCTCAAAAGAAGTATGGAGCAACATTTTATTAAACACTGACTAGTAAATTGGTTTATTTCTTTTAAAAACTTAGTCCATGGGATTATGTCTAAGAGATACTTTTTAGAAGGAATTGGAATAATTGTTATACATAATTTAATATCTTGATAAATTAATTTTATTTTTCTTGGGTATAAATGTATAATTTTCATATTATTTGTC
>SJYS01015964.1:468006-480538 GCA_006410695.1 Philantomba maxwellii | reverse complement strand
ATCATGGTCTTTCAAATGAGTCAGTTCTTCACATCAGGTAGTCAAAGTATTGGAGTTTCAGCTTCAGCATCAGTACTTCCAATGAATAATCAGGACTGATCTCCTTTAGGATGGACTGGTTGGATTGCCTTTCAGTCCAAGGGACTCTCAAGAGTCTTCTCCAACACCACAGTTCAAAAGCATCAATTCTTCAGCATTCAGCTTTCTTTATAGTTCAACTGTCACATCCATACATGACTACTGGAAAAACTATAGCTTTGACTAGACAGACATTTGTTGGTAAAGTAATGTCTCTGCTTTTTAATATGCTATCTAGTTTGGTCATAGCTTTTCTTCCTAGGAGCAAGCGTCTTTTAATTTTTTGGCTGCAGTCACCATCTGCAGCGAATTTAGAGCCCCCCCAAATATAATCTGTCACTGTTTCCATTGTTTCCCCATCTATTTGCCATGAAGCGACAGGACCAAATGCCATGATCTTAGTTTCTGAATGTTGAGTTTTAAGCCAAATTTTTCACTCTCCTCTTTCACTTTTATCAAGAGGCTCTTTAGTTCCTCTTTGCTTTCTGCCACAAGCATGTTATCTGCATATCCAGGGTTACTGATGTTTCTCCAGGCATCCTGATTCTAGCTTGTGCTTCATCCAGCCTGACATTTCACATGATGTATTCTGAATATAAGTTAAATAAGCAGGGTGACAATTTACAGCCTTGACATACTCCTTTCCCGATTTGGAACCAGTCTGATGTTCCATGTCCTATTCTGTTGTTTTTTTGACCTGCATACAGATTTATCAGGAGGAAATTTAGGTAGTCTGGTATCTCCATCTCTTCAAGAATTTTCCACAGTTTATTGTGATCCACACAGTCGAAGGCTTTGGCATAGTCAATAAAACAAAAGTAGATGTTTTGGTGGAACTCTCTTGCTTTTTCAATGATCCAGCAAATGTTGGTAATTTGATCTCTGGTTCTTCTACCTTTTCTAAATCCACCTTGAATATCTTTAAGTTCACAGTTCTTGCCCTGGAGGCTACAACATAGGGACCATCCTTGATTTTTCAGCCTTCTTTATCTGCCCTATGAAATTCTGTCTCAAGAATGCACTGCATGTCAATGTATTGCAAAACCAATACGGTATTGTAAAGTGAAATAAAGTAAAAAAAAAAAAAAAAAAAGAATGCACTGCCAATGGGTGCATTTAGAGGTGCTCAACATCACTAATCATTAGGGAAAATAAAATCAAAGCCAAAATTAAATAGCACCTCACATCTCTTAAAATGGCTATTATCAAAAAGACAAAAGATAACAAATGCTGGTGAGAATATATAAGGAAGAGAACCCTTATGCACTATTGGGCAGAATGTAAATTGGTACGGTCACTGTGAAAAAAATATGGAGGGCTCTCAAAAAATTAAAAATAGAGCTACCATATGATACAGCAATACCACTCCTGGGCATATATATATATGAGGAAATGAAACCATGATCTTGAAGAAGTACCTGTATTTCCATGCTTGTTGCAGCATTATTCATAATAGGCAAACATGAAAGCAAATTCAATGTTGGTCAAGGGATAAAAAACATACACATATGCATACATATATTCTAGTCTATTTTATATATATCATATTCATATATACACTTGTGTTATATATATATACACACACACACACACACATATATATTGTGTCACTCTTTCCATTGTTTCCCCATCTATTTGTCATGAAGTGACAGGACCAAATGCCATGATCTTACTTTTCTGAATGTTGAGCTTTAATATATATATATTCTCTTCTCTGGTGGCTCAATGGTAAAGAATCTGTTGGGAGATTCAACTTTGATCCTGGGGTGGGGAAAACACCCTGGAGAAGGGAGTGGGCACCCACTCCAGATTTCTTGCCTAGAGAATTCCACAGACAGAGGAGCATGGTGGGATAACAAAGTAAGACAAGGCTAAGTGACTGAGTTATTTATTACCTATGTATATAAAGTAAAAATTATATATTCATTGTTGTCGGTTAGCCGCTAAGTCAAGTTCGACTCTTTGTGACCCTGTGGACTGCAGCATGTCAGGATTCCTTGTCCTTCAATATGTCCAGAGTTTGCTCAAAATCATGTCCATTGAATCAGTGATACCATCCAACCATTTAATTCTCTGTTGTCCCCTTCTTCTTCTGCCTTCAATCTTACCCAGCAGCTGGGTCTTTTCCAATGATTTGGCTCTTTACATCAGGTGGCCAAAATATTGGAGCTTCAGTTTCAGCATCAGTCCTT
This sequence comes from Philantomba maxwellii, assembly GCA_006410695.1. Classification (NCBI taxonomy): domain Eukaryota; kingdom Metazoa; phylum Chordata; class Mammalia; order Artiodactyla; family Bovidae; genus Philantomba; species Philantomba maxwellii. The sequence continues at coordinate 478,268 of SJYS01015964.1, read as the reverse complement.
CCACTGAACATTAAGGGTTGATTTCCTTTAGAATTCACTGGTTTGATCTCCTTGCAGTCCAAAGGACTCTCAAGAGTCCTCCAGCATCATATTTCTAAATCATCAATTCTTCGGCGCTCAGCTTTCTTTATAGTCCACCTTCCACATCCATACATGACTACTGGAAAAAAACAAACAAACAAAACATAGCTTTGACTAGATGAACTTTTGTTGGCAAAGTGATGTCTCTGCTTTTAAATACTCTGTCAGATTTGTCATAGCTTTTCTTCTAAGGAGCAAGCATCTTTTAATTTCATGCCTGCGGTCACCATCTTCAGTGATTCTGGAGCCTAAGAAAATATAGTTTGTCACTGTTTCCTTTTTCTCCCCCTTCTATTTGCCATGAAGTGATGGAACTGGATGATATGATCTCAGTCTTTTGAATGTTGAGTTTTAAACCAACTTTTTCACTCTTCTCTTTCACCTTCATCAAGAGGCTCTTTAGTTCCTCTTTGCTTTTGGCCATAAGGGTGGTGTCATCTGCANTGAAGTGATGGAACTGGATGATATGATCTCAGTCTTTTGAATGTTGAGTTTTAAACCAACTTTTTCACTCTTCTCTTTCACCTTCATCAAGAGGCTCTTTAGTTCCTCTTTGCTTTTGGCCATAAGGGTGGTGTCATCTGCATATCTGAGGTTATTGATGTTTTTCCTAGCAATCCTGATTTCAGTTTGAACTTCATGCAGCCCAGCATTTGGCATGATGTGTTCTGCATAGAAGTTTCCCAGGAGAGATGTAAAGTGGTCTAGTATTTCCATCTCTTTAAGAATTTTCTTCAGTTTGCTGTGGTCTGGAGAAGAAAATAACAAGCCACTCCAGTATTCTTGCCTGGAAAATTCCATAGACTGAGGAGAATGGTAGGCTACAGTCCATGGGGTTGCAAAGAGTTGGACATCACTGAGCAATTTCACTTTCACTTTCACATAGTCAAAGGCTTTAGCATAGTCAATGAAGCAAAAGTAGATATTTTTCTGGAATTCCCTTGCATTTTCTATGATCCAATAGATGTTGATTATCCATTTTAAATAATAGTGTGTACCTGTCAACCTAAACTCCCAACTAAGAATAGGTACATGTAAATATATAACTGAATCACTTTGTTATAAAACCTGAAATTAACAAAATATTATTAATCAACTCTACTCCAATATAAAATAAATAGTTAAAAAAAAAGAAGGAAATGGTATTAAAAATTTGACCAAGAAAACAGGCATTCATTTTCCCAGTGTGAAAAAGAAAATCAATTAGAAATCTTGGAAGCAAGAAAAATCTAAAATATGGTAGACTAGCCCAGGTACAAAGTTGAATTGATTGCTGGTGGATTTTAAAAGACAAATTACTCAGTTTCAATGTTTTCTTTTGAGTGGGAAAGGCATTCTAAAATTTGAACCATATGGAAGAATATGTACATTTATCCAGAGCCTGTTTGAAAGTTGTGTATTTATGAAATCATGGTAATATGAGAAATCTTGTCTCCCCATCTACTAAATTCATTTCTTATTTTGTTATTTTGGAGTAGTGAATCTGAAATTTTGAATCAGTTAATATCTTATTAAATCGAATTGAACTGTATTCTTAATCACTGAGGCATCTTAAGCATGTGTGTTTTCAGGCTGTAATTTAAAGTGTTTTGCTGATTAAAAAAAAAAAAAGAGGATAAAGGTTTTTATTGAAATCACTTGCAGTAATTTCTTTACATAGTTTTTGTACCAATGATTCTCATTATTCAATCCTGATTGGAGAATGACTGGATAAATTGACAGTTGGGTAGAGTATATCTTTATTTTCAGTAACGTGGGACTATATAAATCAGTTCAGCGGCAAATTAATTTCATATGAACTCTTACTGGTTCTCAGAATCCAATTTATCAACTTTTTTTCTTATTTTTTACTCATTCTAAGTACTTTCACACTTCTGAAACTTCCACTCCTTATCCACACCAATTCTGACCAATGGACCATGCTATACAACTTCTTTACATAACTAGCTAAATATCCTCTGCCTAGAATATTCTTCCCTGAATTTTTATATGATCAATATCTTATCATTCATATTTTAGCTTAAATGTCACATTGTGTCACTATCTCAATAAATATTTTTATGTTTATTTAAATTAAACTTTATTGTAGTATAATTTGAAATATCTTTCAGTGAAAGTGCATGGGGGGAACTTTCTGAAATAGTCTGAAATATACTTATTCCATTCCTGCACTTGATTGATGGTTTATGGAATTTTTAACTGAAAAAAAAATTTACTCTTAGAAATCTGAAGGCAAATGTCTGTGGAATTATAGCATCCAGTTTTATGATAAAAATTTTACAGTTTCTCATTTCTTTGCAGCTGACTTGTTTTTGCTCTAATAAATGTTTAGAAATTTTTCCTTAATTTGTTTATTGAGTCTAACAATAAATCATAGAATATTTCTGTTTGAAGATTCATAGCACTATAGGAGGTTCTTTTTTTCTTCATTTAATAATTTTCCAATTTTTTCCTCTTATCTTTTTAGATTTCTTATTATTTGGATTTCTGGAACTATTAGTTAGTCTTTATAATTATTCTATTAACTGATCATTCTAAAATTACAGGTTTACAATATGACAGTTTTAAATTATACTTCCAAAAGCCTTATTAGTTGGATTAATCTTTAAATAATGTTTATTCATTGGAATGATTGCCTATTTTTTGAAGTAAATTATAATGTCTTTCTTTCTCATGACTTACTGCTTTGTTTCTTAGTTCTATGTCCAGAGGTACTCTGATATTCTTATCTCAGCTTTTAGATTTATTTTTTTCCTTAATTAGTTATATTTTTTAAATGTATGTATTCCTTCCTGTTCTCTGATAGTCTCCTTTTCATTCTGTTATGAGATTTACCTTCACAAGTATAATGAGTTGAGAACTTATGTACAGCTGGAAGTTCAGAATGTTCAGAATATATTTGGAACAGATATCATTAGTTACAGACATCATTAGTTAGAGTGATATGACATCATTAGTTAGATTGATGACATCATTAGTTAGACTGACATCATTAGTTAGATTGAGATGAAGTCACAAGAATTAAAATTTTCTCTAAATCCAGTGACTGGTGTTCTTATGGAAAGTGGAAAGGACACACAGTTATATACACATAGAAGATGTCCTTGTAAAGATAGAAGCAGAGATTAGAATGATTAAGTCATAGGCCAAAAAATACCAAGGACTACCATGAGTGTCCAGAAGCTAGGGAAAGTCAAAGAAGGATTATTCCCTATAGCCTTCATAGGGAGCATGCCCTAATGATAACTTTAACTTTTAGCTTCCTGAACTGTGATGAAATAAATTTCTGTTGTTTTAAGCCACTCAGTTTGTGGTAATTGGTTATGGTGGCCTTAGGAAATTAATATGACTGTGTTCAGTAGCAGTAGTGTTCAACTCTTTGCAACCCTAAGAGCTGCAGCCCACCGCACTCCTCTGTCCATGGGATTTCCAAAGCAAGAATACTGGAATGGGTTGCCATTTCCCCCTCCAAGGGACCTTCTTGATCCAAGAGTCACACTCATGTTTTTTGTGTCTCATGCACTGGCAGACAGATTCTTTACCACATGCACTACCTGGGAAAGAAGGAAATGAACATAAGAAGCCTCTATTGGATATTACTTGGAAGTATTTTGAAGGATTTTCTGTTGTCTTATTTCTGTTTTCACCAGGATTATTATTTTCATGTAGGATTATTTGGTCTCTGAGGACAGTCTCACACATATACCTAAGAATATATATATTTTTTCCCTCTCAGACTAAATGATGAGATGGTATAAAGGCTAACCTGGTTTCAAATAGGAAAAGGAGTATGTTGAGGCTGTATATTGTCACCCTGCTTATTTAACTACTTTGCAGAGTACATCATGAGAAATGCTGGGCTGGAAGAAGCACAAGCTGGAATCAAGATTGCCGGGAGAAATATCAATAACCTCAGGTATGCAGATGACCCCACCCTTATGGCAGAAAGTGAAGAGGGACTAAAAAGCCTCTTGATGAAAGTGAAAGTGGAGAGTGAAAANGAAGAGTTGACTCATTGGAAAAGACTCTGATGCTGGGAGGGATTGGGGGCAGGAGGAGAAGGGGACGACAGAAGATGAGATGGCTGGATGGCATCACTGACTCGATGGACGTGAGTCTGAGTGAACTCCGGAGTTGGTGATGGACAGGGAGGCCTTGTGTGCTGTGATTCACGGGATCGCAAAGAGTTGGACACGACTGAGTGACTGAACTGAACTGAGGGTTCTAAGTATATGGCAGAAATTTGTCAACTATCAAATTTTATTTTGAGGAGCAGGAGTGCATATAAGCAGGACAAGTGCCATATGATGGCTGACTGTGTTTTGGGACACTAATATCTGCAATAGTTAGCTGTCTTTGTGTTTCCCAGTGAATTCCTCCAATTTGTTTTTAGAGACAAAACCTCCAGTTTTCCCCATTAGTAACATCAATGTCTCCCAAAGCACTTTACTGCAGAATCAAGGATGCTTCCTTGAATTCTCAGTTCTTTTATTCTTCAAACCTAATTTGGGTTTCTTTTTCTTTATAAACTCTCTCACCACTGTTGGTGCAGGTAATTTCCCAATGTTTATGCCTTATTTTAAGCCTGTAATACTTGATGTCTGAATATTATTAGTGTGTCTAGCATATTATAGTTTATCCTTTACATGCTTTTCCTTCTTATTTATTTAATCCTGACATATATATGTATTTTGTTGTTTAGTATCTGTCTTTACCAACTGGAATTCAAACGTCATGAGAGAAAGATGTTTCTTTTTTGTTAATGAATGAATCTTTACTGCTAATAATACTTAGTTTTTATATAATAAGACCTTATATAATAAGACCTTAGTAATAGTTACTAAATCTATGTAAAATTAGTTGAGCTAATTAATACATGCCGATAGAACAACTTCAGAGGTCTGAGAAGAGGGATTCCTTGATGAAAAGTAAGAAATATGCAAGAATTCATTTTCTTCCTATGTTTAGATACTGGTTTGTGAGGACATGATGTTTAGAAACTCAAGCTTTTTAAAAACCATATGCAGGAACATATTTAATATGTAATTAAATATTACAGAGAAAAGCCAATTATGATACCATGTTGGATCTGTTACTTTAACTTTTGTTTTTGGATTCTTTTGTTCACTAAAGGGATACTGCCCATACATAATGGCCTGCCTTGGAAAAACCTACTCCTCTACCTGATGCTAAACCAAATATCCTTTGTTCAGGACCTGTCCATCAGTGAATGGCTATAGGAAGGAAGAAATAAATACACCCCCTCTGAAGGCTGGGCATTCATTCCAGGAGGTACTGAAAAGATTAATGGACTTTTATGGTGGCNACTGCCCATACATAATGGCCTGCCTTGGAAAAACCTACTCCTCTACCTGATGCTAAACCAAATATCCTTTGTTCAGGACCTGTCCATCAGTGAATGGCTATAGGAAGGAAGAAATAAATACACCCCCTCTGAAGGCTGGGCATTCATTCCAGGAGGTACTGACAAGATTAATGGACTTTTATGGTGGCTTCAGTACTCTTGCCTGGAAAATCCCATGGACAGAGAAGCCTGGTAGGCTGAGGTCCATGGGGTCGCGAAGAGTCGGACACGACTGAGCGGCTTCCCTTTCACTTTTCACTTTCATGCATTGGAGAAGGAAATGGCAACCCACTCCAGTGTTCTTGCCTGGAGAATCCCAGGGACGGGGAGCCTGGTGGGCTGCCATCTATGGGGTCGCACAGAGTCGGACACGACTGAAGTGACTTAGCAGTAGCAGCAGCATGGTGGCTTCATGATAAAGAATTCACCTGAAATGCAGGAGACTGCCTGTAATGCAGATGTAGGTTTGATCCCTGGGTTGGGCCTGGAGAAGGAAATGACGAGGCACTCCAATATTCTTGCCTGAAGATACCATGGACAGAGGAGCCTGGCAAGCTATATAGTCCATGGTGTCAAAAAGAGTCAGACACAGCTAAGCATCTAAATAACAATTTTTGTATTTCCTCAGCTCCCCTATCTCTGTTCTATAAATTTATCTAGCATCCAGATCCCAATAAGATAATTATTTTGATACATTAGCCTGCCACCTCTCAGTCTGCCAACTTTGAATAAAGTCATATTCCTTGCCCCAACACCTGTTTCTGATTCATTGGCCTGTCTACAGCAAGCTTGAACTCAGTAACATAACAATACCTTGAGAAAGGGAGCAAAGTTCTGAAAACCCTGGATACTTGNGTCTGCCAACTTTGAATAAAGTCATATTCCTTGCTCCAACACCTCGTTTCTGATTCATTGGCCTGTCTACAGCAAGCTTGAACTCAGTAACATAACAATACCTTGAGAAAGGGAGCAAAGTTCTGAAAACCCTGGATACTTGTTGACATTATTGCATTACTAACAAACCCAAATTTCTATATATTCAAACAAAATGTTCATACCAAGCTTATATCAGTATATTAGCTGCAGCACAAATCATCTTGGGTATAACTAAAGCAAACTGGATCTTAATGTGTCATACAGTGAGATGGGAAATGATCTCAATGGAATCAAAAAGAGTGAGAGAAAACATCCACTTGTGAAAATCAGGAATGGGAGAGGTTGCTAAATTTTTGTCCATAAAAGAATAGTATGAATAAATACACTGAAGCTTACCCTGGTGAAACTAAGTCAAATTAAAATCTGGACTCCAAACTGGCTGTTTCTCTCTATGTGTGCCTACTCAGTCGTTTCAGTCCTATCTTACTCTTTGTGACCTCGCCAGTCTACTCTGTCCATGGGATTCTCCAGGCAAGAATACTGGAGTGGGTTGCCATTTCCTTCTCCAAGGGATTGTCCTGACCCAGAGATCGAACCTGCATCTCTTTGTCTCCTGCATTGGCAGGCAGGTTTTTTACCACTAGTGCCAGCTAGGAAGCCCAGGTGTTTCACTATGTTTATGATTAACTAAGTTTGTTAACCTATTTGGGCCTCAGATCCCTCAATAATGGGAATAATAACAGTAGATGCCTCAGAACATCGATGAGAACATCAAATGTGGTGATGGCTGTAAAGCGCTTGCCACCTTTCATCCTCTGGTGGTTACTTGTAGTTCAGAACCTTAAATGTTAACATGATAGTGGAGGAAGTAAGATAGGCATTTAATTTGCTAGGCAAATAGAAGTCATTTTATTTATTTTTTTTTAATGGAGAGACATTATATAAAACAGTGTAGAATTAGTGCTATGAAACTTCTCCTCTTCCTTCTCTTCAAGAAGAGCTAAGTAATGAAGTATTAAAAACACATTGTTCAACATGGATATTCTTTGAAACCACTNCTTGCCACCTTTCATCCTCTGGTGGTTACTTGTAGTTCAGAACCTTAAATGTTAACATGATAGTGGAGGAAGTAAGATAGGCATTTAATTTGCTAGGCAAATAGAAGTCATTTTATTTATTTATTTTTAATGGAGAGACATTATATAAAACAGTGTAGAATTAGTGCTATGAAACTTCTCCTCTTCCTTCTCTTCAAGAAGAGCTAAGTAATGAAGTATTAAAAACACATTGTTCAACATGGATATTCTTTGAAACCACTGCTGTTGCTGCTGCTGCTAAGTCGCTTCAGTTGTGTCTGACTCTGTGCGACCCCATAGATGGCAGCCCACTAGGTTCCCCCGTCCCTGGGATTCTCCAGGCAAGAACACTGGAGTGGGTTGCCATTTCCTTCTCCAATGCATGAAAGTGAAAAGTGAAAGTGAATTCACTCAGTCGTGTCCGACTCTTCATGACCCCATGGACTGCAAAGTAGTCTCTTTTGCTTAGCACATAGATAATTCTGCATAGGAAAAAGATGTGGGAAGAAAAGAAGAGATTTTCCTTTTACAGCCAAAGTAAGTAATCCTGCACTTATGATCTAATACCTCAAATGTCAGAAGCTTATAAGGGGAATTATTATAATAGCTACACTTCATTGTGTTTATAAACTTAGTTTATATTTCTCAGTGTACCACATCTATAATCATATTTAAGATAAAATCAAATTATCATTAAAATTTTAAATATGAAAAGAAGTATATCATTTGTTGGAATTGTTCAATAGCATTTAAAACAATGCTTTTCACTCTGGGATAACTCTTATCTAGTGTCTCAATTAGTGACAGTTAATGTAGTAGCTATGCTCATCTCTTCCTAAAATTGTTTGGTGGCTGAACATTTTCAGGCTTTTTCAAAACTTCAGAAAGATATTTTCTAGATCAAACTGTTAGAAAGCCATTGGTTCAATGACTTTTCTAAACATGAGAAAGGTAAGGTTGATGTGTGAACATATTTAGTTGTACCATTCCATATAAATATCTAGCTCCAAGAAATACAATTGCCTCTCAGAATCAATTTTTATAAAAATAAAACTGAGCACAATGATTTGCTATCTTGAGTTAACTGAGACATCGGTAATCTAGGAAGTAAGGGAGCCATCACTTTCCTTAAATATTCATTTATAATGCTTTAAGCAATTTAATACATGTTTTTAAGAGAAAGTGAAAGTAAAAGTCACTCATTCGTCTCCAACTCTTTGCGAACCTGGACTACACAGTTCATGGAATTCTCCAGGCCAGAATACTGGAGTGGGTAGCCTTTCCCTTCTCCAGGGTATCTTCCCCACCCAGGGATTGAACCCAGGTCTCCCACACTGCAGGCGGATGCTTTACCAGCTGAACCACAAGGGAAGCTCCACTTAAAAGACTATATGTTTCTAAGTGATAAAATAACAGAGACTCAATTTCCCTCTACCTTCCATATTGTAAATTTGATTTCATTGACTATATATTTATTTATTTTGCAGTCTAAAGAATTTCAGAACTTGATCAAAATCAGCACTTCTTATTGTTAGTATCCTAGTTAAATCCTGTATTTTACCCATAGAANTGCACACAAACAATTCGCAGCAAGTCATTTGATTTCCCACACAGGAAACACGGCGTGGAACAATCAGTCCTCTAACTATATATCGTCTCTTTTCCTACTGTTTTCATTCTGTTAAACTCCCAGCCATTAACACGTTAGTGGACCAGTTACTGAGACATAGGACCCCACATGAGTATAATACTCATAACCCCAAGATTCTGTCCCAGTTTACTTAAAAGGCTTTTCATAATCATTTAAAGTGCAAGGTGAGCTTTGATGAGTCAGTAGATAATCTGACCAAGGAGTTTAGCAGCAATAAATTGATGGACTCCTCAATCCATGGGATTTTCCAGGCAAGAATACTGGAGTGGTTACCATTTCCTTCTCCAAGGGATCTTCGAGACCCAGGGATTGAACCCTGGTCTCTCGCCTTGCAGGCAAGACTCTTTATGGTCTGAGCCACCAGGGAAGCCCAAATAAATAGATAAGACATATAATTAGCTGGGCTTCCCAGGTGGTGCTACTGGTAAAGAACCCCCCTGCCAATGCAGGAGACGCAAGAGATGTGGCTTTGATCCCTGGGTCAGGAAGATCACCTGGAGAAGGAAATGACAACCCATTCTAGTATTCTTGCCTGGAGAATCACATGAACAGAGAAGCCTGGTGGGCTACAGTCCATATGGTNAGATAAGACATATAATTAGCTGGGCTTCCCAGGTGGTGCTACTGGTAAAGAACCCCCCTGCCAATGCAGGAGACGCAAGAGATGTGGCTTTGATCCCTGGGTCAGGAAGATCACCTGGAGAAGGAAATGACAACCCATTCTAGTATTCTTGCCTGGAGAATCACATGAACAGAGAAGCCTGGTGGGCTACAGTCCATATGGTCGCAGAGTTGGACACGACTGAGCACCTAAATAGAATAGATGAGTTCTTCTAGAAGATTCTAAATGATGTCATATTTTCATCTATTTTTGGTGGTTTGAAAAATGTTTTTTTTTTAAATGATTTATTCTGTGCTTTGAATCTCTACGCTAAATACAGCCTGACTTCTAATACAAAATCTATAGCAATTAGGTCTTTAACCTTGGGGGAAGACTGCTGGGCACTCAGGGTCTCAGTTATCCTCAGTTATGCTTGTAAAACAAATAGTTTGGTTAATTGTTCCTGAGGACCATTTCAGTGGTTCTCAGTTTGGTCTGTACCAGTTATTCTCCTGGGGATCTCTAGAAAGTGCTGTTGCCCTCACCCTACCCTTGGAGAGTCTGATTTAATGGTCTAGTCCAGTACAAAGCCTGAGTAGTAAAATATAAAAC
>SJYS01015964.1:433262-461643 GCA_006410695.1 Philantomba maxwellii | reverse complement strand
TTTCTCACTTTTACTGTATAATCATAAGGGATTTGATTTAGGTCATACCTGAATAATTGCAGTCTAATAATTGCAGACAAGAATATATATGAAAATTTGAAAGGGAGTAAGATTTTACAACATGTTTTAAGTATATACAAAACTTTTTTAAAAAGTGCAAAGGGAAGAGGAAAAGAGGAAAAGGCGGAACTAAATGTAGTAACTGGGCCACAGTTGAGATAATTTGGGATGGAGATGGGGGACGAAGCAAGTAAAAAAACTTCAGAAAATCATGGAAATGGGTAAGTAAAAATAGCATAGGATGAAGAAAGGGAAACTTAGAATGGTGATGCTGAATAATAAGATCATCCTTAATGTTTCTTTATTCATCACAGAAAGACGCTTAAAAATCTGTAAAAAGCGCTTCTGAGAAGGCAAGGATCAGAGACTGTTTCAGACAGCTGTAATTTAGAAAGATCTCTTTGGAAGGGCTCTCCTTAAGTGATTCTGGATGATCTCCCATTAACACTAAGTCATTAGGAACAAAGGATTTCTGGGAAGCAAAATACTTTAAGGGATTACTGATTTGGTTAATTAGATCTGCTTGGACTTAATGAGTTCATACCCCTGTGGTGGTGTCAGTCGGCTCACTGAGTTTCATTCCTGAGGAAAATCTGTTGTCAGGCAGCAGAGTAATGACAGTCAGGCCTAAAATGCCACGTGAGCTTGTAGCGACTTTAAATATCAACCAGTACAATGTGTTGAAACAGGATAACTGGAACATTTCAAAGGCTAAGGCCTTACATAAAACCTTTAATGTCAGGGAGTAATATATTATGAAATGTCATGCTTGGATTTTATGAGTGAGGCAATGACAGAGTCCTTTTTAATAAAATACTCTATTCAAAGTAATATACATTTCAATATTGCTCATATGCATCAAAATAGGTTCAATTTCATTTACTCTCCAAAGGGGAATAAGAAGGACATATACTTATTCTCTTCTTTTTATTTTGCTCCCAAATGATAATATTGTCAGTAGGAAATAAATCTACTCTGCAATAGGAGATTTGTACTGCATATGAATAAAATTTCCAAAACTTTAAAAAAAGATTAAAAATTTTTACTTTAAGTGAATAAATAATAATGATGTAGAATTTCCTAAAGATAAAGGGATGTTTCTGTCGCCAGTGTGAAGGGAGCGCATTTGTATGCAATATACACTTCTAATTAACAAAGGTGTTCACTGTGTGATGACATACACATTCATAGGAAAAAATGCTTTTTATTCATGACATTCTATGGTTTAGCTGTTTTATTGAAAAAGCAGAGATAGAATGAAAAAGCAGAAATAGAATGTTTCATTCTATTTATTGGTTTAGCTGTTTAGCTGTTTTATTCTTTATAAATTTGCAATATCAACACTTTGATAGGGAATGAAAATATACTTTATAAACATTTTATAGAATTATATCCTACTACATAGATAAGTTGGAGAAAATTTACCCTTTTAACCTTGTGAGGGCTGTTTTCATTGCATTAAAGTATATAGATACCTGGTGAAAATTCAATAGTCATAATAGCATTGTGGCATTATGATTTCTTTTAGAAGTAATATTTACCTTTCAATCTAGAAAGATCTTCTAGGATTTACTCTTCCAAATCATTTCATAAATTTCTTTACAAATGAGTAAGCTTAGTTTTATGATGCGAGTTAGTTGACCTTCTGGATCTTAATTGGCTCAGGTCTTATTGAAATTACAATGGCCATAGCTATCTTGTATCTTAGTTTTCTTTTGCCCTTTACCATGTTCAGTTGTTAAGTTGCATGGGAGTCTTTTGCAACCCCTTGGACTGTAGCCTGCCAGGCTCCTCTGTCCATGGGATTCTCCAGGTGAGAATACTGGAGTGGGTTGCCACTTGCTTCTTTAGGGGACCTTCCAGACCTAAGGATCAAACCTGTGTCTACTGCGCCTGCTGCCTTGGAAGGCGGGTTCTTTACCACTGAGCCACCTGGGTGGCCCCTGAAAAAAACTGCTTGGTGGCCCAGATGGTAAAGAATCAGCCTGCAAAGCAAGAGGCCTGAGTTCGATCCCTTGGTCAGACAGATCCCCTGGAGAAGGAAATGGCAACCCATTCCAGTCATCTTGCCTAGAGAATTTCATGAACAGAGGAGCCTGGTGGGCTACAATCTGTGGAGTGGCAAAGAGTGGGACGCAACTGAGCAGCTAACACTTTTTCATAGTTATCTTGGTTTAACTCCATTGTAGAAATGTACCCTGGTAAAAATGAGTGAAGGCTCTTAAGTGAAATAAGAATAATTAAAACATGCTTTTGTTCATGCTTTACCAAAATCTTCAAAGAGGTGGTTGAGGCACCAGGCAATCTCATCTAAGTTCAGTTCAGTCATTCAGTCGTGTCCGACTCTTTGCAACCCCATGAATCGCAGCACGCCAGGCCTCCCTGTTCATCACCATCTCCCGGAGTTCACCCAGACTCACGTCCATCGAGTCCGTGATGCCATCCAGCCATCTCATCCTCGGTCGTCCCCTTCTCCTCCTGCCCCCAATCCCTCCCAGCATCAGAGTCTTTTCCAATGAAAGTGATATAATAAGATAATCTAGCTTGTGAAAAGTAAAAGTGGTATAATAAGGTCTTGCTGGCTTGTTGACTTCAACTCTGGTTCAAGAAATCCTAGTGTTGACCGTCTTGTCTGCCTGCTCATTTCCTTGATATTTGATATTGACATCATGGATGAACAAGCTGTCTATATATTTTGTCCAGTGAATGTGGATATCAACTATTATCTGAAAGATAAATGTTAAGAGAGATGGATATTCGGATAACTGTTTTAAACACAGTAGAGGTCATATGAAACAAAGCTCCTGGAAGTCATCTTGAGATTGCGTTCCTTTGTGTTATACAAAATCCTATGGATTTTTGACTATAATCCTTTTGTCTAATGAATGCTACACTCCATTGTAATATTAATAGCTATAACATAATGAGTCATCATATAGTATTTTATAGTATTTTTTTGGTAAGGAATTATCTAATAAACTGATTAAAAATGGCCAAGATGATAGTGAGGCTAGTCTTGAAAAAAGTATTCTGTAAACATTGTTTATTTGTGGGCACATAAGTAGTATCTTTTTGGTCAAATATCTCTGTTGTCTGTTCAGTCTATAAATATTTTTGGACTCACATCCACATAAATTCTGCATCTTTACTTACGGTATTATCAGTGAAAATGCTTCAAGAGTATTTTCTTGATAATATTCAGATAATATTTCCGCTGTAATGGCTCAGTAAAATCTAGCATGTGTATGGGCAGTGGTTCAAGGTTGAAGAAATCAAGCAGGCAGCTGTGGAAACAGTGATATTAAAATTCTTCAAGTGGGAGTGGAGGGGAGTCTGGAAAAACTAGCTGATACTACAGCTTCTTGTTGTAGCATGGAAGATGAAAGATTGGGGTGGTTACATACTATTCAGTGTGGAAATGAGTAGGGAATGAGGCTCTGCTTTTTCAAACAATGAAGACAATTCAGCTCAAATAATGAAAATTTAAAATGTCAGGACTGTGTATTATTAATGATATTAAGCAGGTTTGCAGTTAATTCATATGGTTACATTTTGATATTTTTGAGACTGCAAGCAGGAAAGCTTGGAGAACCTAAACCAACATTAGTGAAGTTTTATGAAGTAAAGTCATTTACCTAGAGAATTTGTGGAAAGATATGTAGACAGAAAAGCTACTTAAAATATCCTCACATGTATACATTTAAGCCAATGGTAGAACAAATAGGAAGCTCTGACTAGGCTTTGATTCTGTTTTTTAAAATCTTTCTAGTGAAAAAGTGGTTTTAGTGCTATGTAACTTTCAGTAATTTGATAAAGAGTTAGGAGTTGCCTCCTAAGAGGCAACTTTTTAGGAAATCTCTGTGTCTAGATTCAGGGTTCTAAACTTTTGTTTGAAACTGATAATCTATAAGATGCAATGCAAAATTCTAATCTCTCAAGATATTGTGGCAGTAAACATCTCAATGATATATTTAGTTCAGTTCGGTCACTCAGTCATGTCCAATTCTTTGCTACCCCATGAACCACAGCATGCCAAGCCTCCCTGTCCATCACCAACTCCCAGAGTCCACCCAAACCCAAGTGCATTGAGTCGGTGATGCCATCCAACCATCTCATCCTCCATCGTCCCCTTCTCCTCCTCCCCTCAGTCTTTCCCAGCATCAGGGTCTTTTCCAATGAGTCAGCTCTTCGCATCAGGTGGCCAAAATATTAGAGTTTCAGCTTCAGCATCAGTCCTTCCAATGAACACCCCAGGACTGATCTCCTTTAGGATGGACTGGTTGGATCTCCTTGCAGTCCACGGGACTCTCAAGAGTCTTCTCCAACACCACAGTTCAAAAGCATCAATTCTTCGGGGCTCAGCTTTCTTCACAGTCCAACTCTCACATCCATACATTACCACTGGAAAAACCATAGCCTTGACTAGACGGACCTTTGTTGGCAAAGTAATGTCTCTGCTTTTTACAGTTTCCCTCAAATGTAAGAAACAAAATACATAAGCGGTCATGTTTTCTTCTAGGTAGAATTCATTCTATAAAAATGATGTCTTCTATTATATGACTTTAATATTTACCCAGTTTAGAATAGATTTAGTACATTCCAGCCATGCCAGTTCTGGAATTAAGTCTATCATTTGTTGCTTACCATATCTGGTACTAAAAAAAATTACATGATGATATGTTTCTAGATTCCATTCTAGTTATAAGGTGATTCTGCACTGGTATCAATAGGTTCTGTGAGATCCTAGAAGTTAACCATTGAGCAAACCCATGTTCAGTGAAAGAATATAATGGGAAATCAGGGCCTCTTTCACATTTTGAGACTATTGGCAATATCAAAACAGAGTTATAAAAATTATGGATAATTTCATAAAGTAATAAGCATATATACATATATGTTAAACTATGAATGTGAATGTAGAAAATATTTCTCCCGAAGTTATCAAAATCTCTTAAGCCCCTATTTCTTTATAATGGCAGAAAATATGGTCTTAGTCAATTTATTATCTGACCTTAAATATGCATAAAGAAACCTTTGTATATCTCAATTTAATTCCTATTTCTAGTTTCTTTACCTTTAGGGATAAAATGTATTCAATTCTCATGTGTTATGGTGGTATCTAAGGCCTCTCTTTAGGGGGAAGGCATCTGTTCCATGTCTCAGCTTCTGTCCAAATTGGCATAAAGTGAGATGTTCAGTTTTCCATTGTGTTCTCTGGTGTCTGCCTGCTTCAAGTTGGCATATGCTGAGAAGTACGTATTTTCACCTGGGCTTCAGACTGCAATCCATGCTCATTTCCTCAGCCTGCTTCTCTGAGTTGGAACCTGGGTGTCTGTCTTGGAATCCACTGACCTCGTCCTCTCCATTGAAACACACAGAAGGTTCAGATGACTCCGCTCCTTTTCGAGGCTGATAGTTGCTTTGGGCCATTGGTGACCATGGACAATCTTTTCAGCAATCTCTGCATTATTACTTTTATCCCATTAGGTCATATCAAGCAATTTCCAAGGCATCATGTTTCTAGAAAGATACCAGGCACTGTTCTCTTCTCTGAGTATTTTTAAGGAATATATTATGTGTCTGATCATGCTGGATTGTCTGTCTCCTTTCCCTCTGGGCATAATCCTCAGGGGAGGAGGTGGTGGTATATGCCAGATGACTTCAGAGAGACATGGCAAGCAAGATCTTACTCTGGTTGCTGCTTCCGTTTCTGTCCCCAACTTGTGGATTCTTCAGTTTATGGTAGCAAAAAACTGACAGTTAATGTTATCATTTATTCTTCTCAAATGTATTACTTGTGCAGATATTTGTTTCATCTTACTGTCTCTGCCAGAACTTTAACTTTTATTTTGAAGTGGAAAAGTCAAGGTCTGACTGTTTGCACCCTGTTATGGATAAGCTGTGAGCTCACGTATCTGAGGTGAGAGGTCAAGGTTACCCTGGCTGTTTCCTAAAATGGATGTGCAATCACGATTCAAAAGGGGATTACCGAAGTATAGTAGATACATGAGCAGTGTGAAAATATTCTCACCATATTTCCATTTACAGTGAAACCTTTTTTCATAAGAACAAAATTTGTAATAGCTGTAGAGTCCTAAAGTAATAGGAATAAAGTCATTTAGGGTAAAACCAAAAGTCTACATTCAAACCCTTCCCTGAATGCAAGGCCCAGGCAAAATTGTAATCCTGGCCATAAGTGTATCAGGTCTTGCCTTGAGCCAGTCAAATGTGAAAACAGAAGTACCAAAATCAATCTACTCAAATCTTGTGAACATGATAAAACTCAAACCCCACACTAATAAAATTTGATGGCAAATCTTCAGAGAGAAAAATCTGTGAGGCTTTAAGGTACACATAGGTCATCAAATTTTGCTAAGAGTTTACAAAATCAAGGTTGGTGTTCTTGTGTGAAGTGGCATTTGTTATGTAAAGAAACAAGGTTCATTATTTGAGGCTATCTGATTCACTGTTTGACAAAGCCAGTGAAGAAGAAAAATCTTCATGCTTTCATTTTCTTTTAGAAAGGCATTTTCCCTCTTATCTTTTTGTATGTATGCTCAATATTTAGTTTTTAGTTTTCCACCATGATTAGATTGTCTGGAAGTGTATAAGCAGCTGGATTAGAGGAGTTAACGTGTTTTTCTCTGAAATGAAGATATTTATATAACAGTCATCCAACTTTAAAAAAAAAGTTTGTTTTTTTTTTTTTTAAATTATAGAAGTCACAGAAAATAAGACACCATTTTAACATATTTAGCTATATAGTTCAGTGGTAAGTACATTCACATTGTTGTGCATCTCTCACCATCATCCATCTGAATTTTTCACTTTCCTAAACTGAAGCTGTTTCCTTTTAATACCAAATCTCCATTCCCTAACCCTAGCCTGTGGCATCTACCAGTGTTCTTTCTGACTCTGTGAAACTGACTATTCTAGGTACCTCATGTAAGTGAACTCAAACAGTGTTTCTGCATCTACTGTGTATTGGGATATATTTTTAAATGTTAACTTAATATATGTCCTACAAAGAGATTGTTCCTTTTTTCCTCTCTGTGCTATACAGTAGGTTCTTGCTAGTTTTCTTTTATACATTATGAGAGGGAGAAGACAACGATGTCTGGGGCTTTCAACTATCTTTATATAGTCTCATTATTACTTATAAAATATACTGAGTAGAATCCCAGTTCCTCTGTAGAATGCACATTGATGTTTCCTCTTCACTAGAAAACCCATTGATTACCTAAAGATCCAACATTATTATGACACTCTTCTATTGATAAACTTAAACCACATCTCCTGTAAAAAGAAATGTGAGCAGGTGATTCTTCATACAGCACAGGCAAAAATTAAGCACTGTATGCAATCACATAACTCAGAGGTAATCTAAGCTTTTGGTATTATATTCCTTTATTCATATGTCTTTGCTTCTTTTTTCCTTTATTTCCTTTTTCCTTCTATATATAATTGGACTTTAAACTCAGTATTGTATCCATGCTATGAACCCATATCAGTAAGTATTCTTTGAAAGTGTGATTTAAAAAAAATGGAGGTATGGTAACACAGTAATATGGATGTATCATGTTATTTTTAAACCATTTTCTAATATGTGATATTCACGTGTGGTGAACTGTGGTGTTGGAGAAGACTCTTGAGAGTCCCTTGGACTGCAAGGAGATCCAACCGGTCCATCCTAAAGGAAATCAGTCCTGAATATTCATTGGAAGGACTGATGCTGAAGCTGAAACTCCAATACTTCAGCCACCTGATGCGAAGAACCGATTCATTGGAAAAGACCATGATGCTGGGAAAGACTGAAGGCAGGAGGAGAAGGGGATGACAGAGGATGAGATGGTTGGATGGCATCACTGAGTTGATGGACTTGAGTTTGAATAGCCCCAGGAGTTGGTGATGGACAGGGAGGCCTGGCGTACTGCAGTCCGTGGGGTCACAAAGAGTCGGACACAACTGAGAGACCAAATATAACTGAATGCGTGATATTCAGAATATTTCTAATTATTATAAACAGATCTGTAAATATACTCTTATTTGTACATTTTTCTAATTAGTTGTTTGGGATAACTTTCAGGATTTAGAACTAGTAGCATCAAGAGCGTCTTTATGATCTTTGATATATATATTTACATATACGTGTGTGTGTGTGTGTGTATGTGTGTGTGTGTTCAGTTGTGCTGACTCTCAGCAACCCCATGGACTGTAACCCATCAGGCTCCTCGGTCCCATGGAACTGGAGTGGGTTGCCATTTCCTTCTCCAAGGTATCTTCCAGACTCATATATCCAACCCACATTTCTTGAGTCTCTTGCATTGGCAGGTGGATTCTTTACCACTGTGTCANTATATATATATATATATAGTATATATTAAGTTGCTCTCCAGAAATTTTGTACAGGTTTAAACTTCTCCAGGATATAATTACTTTAAGTATTGAAGTTAAATGTCTCAGCAGGTCAGCCTTCTGCCTGCCAGAGGAAGAGAATCTTTTACTAGGATTTGGTGGAATAATTCATAATTCATATGCTATTTATTACTATTGTGTTTCATTAACCTATACCTAGCATTTTGTTTGGAGGAGGGCCTATGTGTTATGCAAGGAGAGACATTAGTTTTTGTCTCTATTTCCTTAAATACAGAAGTACTGTTTAAATGAAACATAAATAACTCACATATACACACAAACATATGTCATCCCTATCTACACTCTTAGCCTTCTGAGATTATTCCAGAGACTTTCAGAGCTTCTGACTGTTCAGGAAACAATTACATTCCGTGCTCAGGTTTTATATAGCTCCTGGAATGCTCTTACTTGGTTGAAGTCCTTCCCTTAATATTCATGCTTAATTCAAATCCATTTCCTTGGCAAAGCTTTCCAAGAGATCCTTTTTCAGTTATATAGTTAGAATCAGTTACTTTTTGCTCTATTTTTCTTCAGGTCATACCTTTCGTTCATCTGATTAAAGACTGATTTTCAAAGTTTTCTACAACTGGATTCAGTTCAATTCAGTCACTCAGTCGTGTCCAACTCTTAGCGACCCCATGAATTGCAGCACACCAGGCCTCCCTGTCCATCATCAACTCCTAGAGTCTACCCAAACCCATGTCCATCAAGTTGGTGATGCCATCCAGCCATCTCACCATCTGTGGTCCCCTTCTCCTCCTGCCCCCAATCCTTCCCAGCATCAGGGTACAACTGGATTATAACTTACCAAATAAAGTATTGAAGGTTGTATTCATAACACTCTCTCCCAGGACTTTGTATGGCTGATGTGTTCAGTAAAGTGCTAATTGGATTGAGTAGAAATAACATAAAGAGATGATGGTATCTGTTTAGTAAAATCCATCTATTTAGGTCTCCATCTGTCATGTTGCATAAGATGGAGTTCATGCAATTAGTAATTGCATCTTATGTAACAGTATAGGTGAAGGAATAGGCTTTACTAGGAAAAGGAAAATTTCACATAAAGAAAGGAAAGCATGAGTTTCCATGATCCCACATCATGTGGTTGAGAGACATGCAAAGGATGGGGCACAGCTGTGTGGGTGTGGATTCTGACGGACAGACCTCACCCCCACTTTAGTTCTGAGAACCACCTGATCTGTGGACTAAAACATACCAGGCAGTGTGGATTTAGGGTACCAGCTGTTTAATAAGTTACCTGGGAATGCTAGCTTCTCAAGACCAGGACACTTTGGACCAGTGAGGTATTGTGGCCCTTCATACTGGGGGAAGGAAAACACTGGTCCCTTTGGAAACTGAGTTTAGGTGCAGCCTGAGGCTTCCCTGATGGCTCAGACAGTAAAGAATCTGCCTGCAATATGGGAGAGCTGCTTTTGACCCTTGGGTTGGGAAGATCCCCTGGAGAAGGGAATGGCAACCTACTCCAATATTCTTGCTTGGAGAATTCCATGGACAGAGGCTCTAGTCTGTGAGGTTGCAGAGTCAGACACCACTGAACGACTAAGGTTCCTTATACAGGCAACCCAGAGTGGGCTTCCTGGTCATTTTCAGATCACTCCATTCATCCTTCCATCAACCATTCCCCTTCATGGAGGACATTTTTCGAGGCATATACCAATCACTCTTCTATCTGTTATCCTTATGTTTCCTTTAATTGTTTTCCAGCAACATTTAAGTGTATTACATGTTCAGTTCAGTCACTCAATCGTGTCCTACTCTTTGTGACCCCATGAATTGCAATACACCAGGCCTCCCTGTCCATCACCAACTCTTGGAGTTCACCCAAACTCATGTGCGTCGAGTCGGTGATGCCATCCAGCCATCTAATCGTCTCTCGTCCCCTTCTCCTCCTGCCCCCAATCCCTCCCAGCATCAGAGTCTTTTCCAATGAGTCAACTCTTCACATGAGGTGGCCAAAATATTGGAGTTTCAGCTTTAGCATCAGTCCTTCCAATGAACACCCAGGGCTGATCTCTTTTAGAATGGACTGGTTGGATCTCCTTGCAGTCCAAGGGACTCTCAAGAGTCTTCTCCAACACCACAGTTCAAAAGCATCAGTTCTTCGATGCTCAGCTTTCTTTATAGTCCAACGCTCAAAACCATACATGACCACTGGAACAACCATAGCCTTGACTAGACGGACCTTTGTTGGCAAAGTAATATCTCTNCCTGCCAGCTTGCTCCCTAATATTTCCCATGTGACAAAGGACTCGCCAGCATCTCAGCTAACTTTAGAATTGAACCTCCTGAGATCCACATCTACCCTACATCCCTTTGGAGTCTTGTATCAGTACAATTTCTATTTTTTTAAACTTTTTATTTTATATTGGAGTGTAGCTAATTAACAACGTGATAGTTTCGGGTGAACAGCAAAGGGACTCAGCCATACATGTTAATATCTGTTTTAATTCATTTGACATTTTTTGAAGAAAGACACTGTCACTTGATAAGTTTATCCACCAAACTACATTACTGCAGAGGCAGTGCTGGGTTCCAGAGTTACATTTAAGAAATACCATAGTCTTGACATTCGGTAAGCTAGATTCACGTTGTTTTCTCCAGTCATCATTTTTTCTTCACAAACTAAGGTTTCTTTTCAGCTAATGGAGAACTAACAGGGAGCCTCATGGAAAAGCCTTTTGCTCCCCTCAAGTAAATACCCATGCTTCATGCCATTTCAGCCACTAATCCTATTCCTCAGTTTTCATAGTATGATATTCAGATAAATAATCCCCGTTGATGGAATAGGGCCAGGCAACAGATTCTGTTCCATATTATTGTCCAATACAGGTCATCTGAAGATACAGTGTCTTGAATAAATAGTTCTAATGGTATGTTTTTCATTCTACAGTAAGCTGGTAGGAGGAAAAGAATTAAACAGACACATATTTCTGGTGCACTAAGTCATAGTTCTAAGTAGTTTCTTGGAGAAGGGCTGTGCCTTGATGCGTAGCTTGTGCCTGCCGTGAAGTGACCACATAATTTATTGTATAAAATGGGAAATTCTTGAGAGTAAAAGAGATGCTATTAATAATTATGCTGAACAAAAGACGTAAACCAACTGTTCTAGATAAATAAATGGGGTATGTGTTTCTGGCTTCTGTCCAGATGGAAGCCAGGCTTTTCTTTCATTCAATCATTATAAACTCCTTTTCCATCATTATAATTTTGAGCTTAAGGATTAAAACTGTGCCCCTATATTTGCTTATTAATTGTATCTCTAGAACTCTGGTGGATCAGATGATAAAGAATTCGGCTGCAATGCAGGAGACCTGGGTTCTATCCCTTGTCAGGAAGATCCCCTGTAGAAGGAAATGGCAACCCACTTCAGTATCCTTGCCTGGAGAATTCCATGGGCAGAGAAGCATGGCTGGTTACAGTCTACAGAGTCACAAAGAGTTGGACACAACTGAGTAACTATTGGAGTAGAAGCCAGATTTATAGAGCATATCACGTCAAATCATGAATTTGTAAGAAGACCCTGTATAATCTAAAGTAGACATTTTTGACTTTAACATTTGTATAGTTTAATTGCACATGTATACACATATGTGAAGTTAGGCAGTTTAGTGTGAAGAACTTGGCCTTTGGAGTCTGAAGAACCTTTGTTGAAATCTTCATCACCCTCTAGTTGGGTGACCATTTGTGAAATGGTGGAAGAATATCTATTGTGTCAAAAAGATGAGTTCAATGCCAGAAATATACATTCCTCTATATTAACTAATTTTTATCATTGATATGCCTATCTACTAGTTGTGATTAAGGAATTTTCCTAAAATTTTATTAGATTAAAATAATTCTGAGGCTTCAATGTAATGACTTTACTTTGGTGGTACCGATGTTGAAAGATGTGGGACAAGGTACCTTCTCCAAAGATGTATAAGCCAAATGAAGCTCTAACCCTGCTAAAGATGGTAGCAAACATGAAACAGTGTTTTCAAGAAAATCTCACTTGCCTGACAGATGGCTTTTGCAATGGCCATGTTTAAGTTTAAACAATTCGCTTTCAGTTGGGCAGAACTAAAACTTTTCTAGAGCTGGCTTGGGAAAATACATGATCCTCATCATGTCAAAAACAATCTCTTTTGTTACAAAATAGACCCTTTCCATTTCCCTTTGAAAAAGAAGTAGGGTGGAGGACAACTAATTGGATTTGTGCACGTAGCCAACCTTCGTGCATGAGCAGTCTTGCAATGGTCTCACAAGATAGTTTGGCTCATGCAGAGTATGCAACCGATATTGAATGTTTCTTAACAGAGTCAGTTGGGTAGGGAATTGCTATGCAAATTGCTAGTCAAATCTGGAAAACACATGATACTCAAAATATGGCAAAGTGTAAATGTTTTTTTTTTTTTGTCTAGCTTTGAAAAAAGATTCTTAACTAATACATCAGATTTGATTCTTTCCCTACCTATGGATGTATGGTTACAGTGTTACACTTAACTGATCTATATGATTCTGATGAGAGAATTGATAATTTTCTCTAATAGAACATCCTATATGCCACGCTTAGAGGGGTCTCACAGTAATTAAAGAGAAGAATTAGCAGACATTGTGCTGTTGCTGCTGCTAAGTCGCTTCAGTCGTGTCTGACTCTGTACGACCCCATAGACGGCAGCTCACCAGGCTCCCCCGTCCCTGGGATTCTCCAGGCAAGAACACTGGAGTGGGGTGCCATTGCCTGCTCCAATGCATGAAAGTGAAAAGTGAAAGTGAAGTTGCTCAGTCATGTCCGACTTAGCGACCCCATGGACTGCAGCCCTCCAGGCTCCTCCATCCATGGGATTTTCCATACATTGTGCAGTAGTCCTCAAAGTTAAGCAGGTATCAAAATTCCCCATAAGGCTTAATGAAACACAAATTGTTCAACAGCTCTTGCCGAGACAACTGGATATTCACATGCAAAAGAATGAAGCTGGAGCCCTATTTCACATTATATATAAAAATAAATCAGAATAAATGAAATGAGCTGAAATTATAAAAACACTTAGAATAAACCTCAGGCATAAATCTTTTTGACATTGTGTTAAGCAGTAGTTCCTTAGGATACCAAAAGCATAAACAATAAAAGAAAAAAGAGAAGCTGAATAATATAAAAATAAAAACATTTATGCTTCAAAGAACACTATAAATAAAGTTGAGAATCCATAGAATGGGAAAAATTTTGCAAGTCTAATTATATCTAATAAATTTATACCTAATAAGAGGCTTGTGGCTAGAATAAACATAACTCACTAAAATGCAACCAAATTAAAAAACGGACAAAGAGCTTGAATAAACATTTCTCCAGAGAAGAAATACAAATAACCAATGACCGCATGAAAAAAATATTCAGCATCATTATCCATCAGGGTAATGCTAATCAAAACACAGTGAGATACCATTTCATACCTACTAGGAGGTCTAGAATCAAAGTCACATAAGAAGTATCAGCAGTGATGTGGAGAAGTGAGAGCCCTCCTACACTTCTCATGGAAATGTAAAATGGTATAGCTTCTTTATGAAAGAGTCTGGCATTTCCTCAAAAGATTAAACATTTACCATATGATCCAGCAATTCTACTCCAAGATATGTATACTAAAGGAAGAAGAAAATATGTATCCATACAAAAATTTGCACATGAATGTTCATAGCAGCATTACTCATAATAGCCCCAAAATGGAAACAGTCCAGTTGTCCATCGGCTGAGGAATGGATAAATTAAATGCAGTATATCCATAAATGGAATATTAAACAACAAAAGGAAATGAAGCTCAGATGCATGCTGCAAGAATGAACCGTGGANGAAAATATGTATCCATACAAAAATTTGCACATGAATGTTCATAGCAGCATTACTCATAATAGCCCCAAAATGGAAACAGTCCAGTTGTCCATCGGCTGAGGAATGGATAAATTAAATGCAGTATATCCATAAATGGAATATTAAACAACAAAAGGAAATGAAGCTCAGATGCATGCTGCAAGAATGAACCGTGGAAACATGCTTAATGAAAGAAGTCAGGGGAGGCGACATATTGTCAGATTCTATTTATAATAAATGTCCAGAAAATATAAATCTGTAGAGTCAGGAAATACATTTGTGGCTGGCAAGAGGTAGGAGGATGAAGGGATTTTGAGGGGTTATGATTTAGGGCCAACAGAGTTTTTTTCAGATGATGCAAATGTTCTAAAATTGTGATTAAAAATTGTGCAACTTTGTACAATACACTGAAAGCCATTGAATTATATACTTTAACGGGTGAGTTGTATGACATTAAATCTCAAAGCTATTTATAAACACATACATTGCTGAACTGCACCTATGTGCACTGAGTCAGTATGTGTGAACAGTAGTCAGAGCATTCACACATGTAGGGAACTCCCAGGTATCATTGCCAATATGCTGGTATTGGTATTATGTATTGGTATTGTGGTATTATTGATCACAGTTGGAGAAGCACCACAGTAGAGATTTATGACCTTGGATCACCAGGCAGTTTGAAAAAGTTCTCAGTGCCTAGGATTAAATCAGTATCTCTGGAGTTGAGGCCCAGGTGATTCAAACCAATGCACAATAGAGTATAAAACTCCTGACAAACCAACACCAATAGTTATGGGAGAGGATGGGCAAAACATATAAGGAAGAGAGATCTGGAGTCCCAGGTTGTAAGTGGGTACCTTATAAATGACAGTATTCTGAAAAGTCTCCACTTACAGCTATTTCTCCTAAGAAAATAAATAATTCAAACTGGCTTGATAAATGTGTTGACATTTCAGCTCTCACTTGGAGCATTAAAATACCTCAAATGCAAATAACATCCAATGCAGTTTTAAGGTACATACTTCAAGGTGCTTCAAATTCTTTCCATTGTTGGGATTTAAGATTTTATAGGGTTCCCTTCTTATGTAAGAGCTCCTACATCGGAATGGTATCTGATTCTGCTGTTTTTCTTATCATATAAACAAACAGACTCCTCCTTAATTCTTAAAAAAGAATTTAAGCAAAAAATTGGAAGCAGTTACAAGTATTAATTACTATCATGCCCATTATCATCATTTTCCATATATTCAACTCAGGTACGCCACCCAAACAAAGGTGTAATCAGATTGTACAAGCAGGGACTCACTTGGCTTGGCAGTGGCAAGCTGGAAAGCCAGCAGAGGCAGTAACCGATTCCAGGAACAAGGTGCTGAGGCAGGGACTGGCACTCAAACCTAGCGTGAAGGATAGGTTAGGGCATGACGTTCAGACAAGCAGACTGGAGTAAGCAGGTGAGTTTGCGTGGTGGCAGAAGTACACAAAGTCTGATCCATAGGAAATCCTGCAGCCCTGTGTTTTGGTTTAAGACTGATGGGTTTGCAGGGCCAAGAAAGACTCGGTTCTGTAAGTGCAGAGGAATGCAGTGGGAGGTCAAGTGCTCTCGAGCATCCCCAGATTGCCCTGAGCTCCTCTTAGCCCAACTTTGCCATTATTGGGCTTCCCTGGTGGCCCAGACAGTAAAGAATCCGTCTGCAATGCAGGAGACCGGGTTTGATCCCTAGGTTGGGAAAGACATGGCAACCCACTCCAGCATTCTTGCCTGGAGAATCCCATAGACAGAGGAGCCTGATGGGCTACAGTCCACGGGGTTGCAAAGAGCGGGACAAGACTGAGCAACTAAGCACATATGGGCACCTTCTTAGAATGGTAAATCTTAAATGGAGTTAATATTGATAGGCCTATCATAGTGACTTTATATTAAATCCAGATCTGCCATGAAAACATGAGTTCTCAGAATGCAGATGAATAAATATTTACTAGATTATGGATGGGCTTTTCTAGTGGCTCAGCAGTAAAGAATCCCCTGCAATGCAGGAGCTGCAGGCTTGATCCCTGGGTCAGGAAGATCCCCTGGAGGAGGGCATAACAGTCCACTTCAGTATTCTTGCCTGGAGAATCCCATGGACAGAGGAGCCTGGCAGGCTACAGGCCATCAAGTCACAAAGAGATACGGCTGAAACAGCTTGCATGCAGATTAAGGATTTCATTCACAGGATACCCTGAACTGAAATAATAACTATCTACAGTTTGCTTTTTTCTGTTGCACATTATTCAGAATTCTTTTTCTTATACTTGGGGCTTAACTCGGTTATGAATCTGAGCCACCCAGGAGAAAGTTGGGGGAAATTTTAATGGGGTCGTCTTTTCATACACATGAGTTAGACTTCTAATCTAGACTCAAAGTGAAGAGACATGTTCAGATTCTCCTGTAGGATTTTGAGAATCTTAATAAACCTCTGATTTAGAATAGTCATAATTAAAGAGAGAAAATATGTCCCTGATACATAGTCTTATTTTAAGAAATTACTCATGTTTGGAATCTTCTGTCTCTGAAGACCATCCTCTCTCACTCTCTCTCCCCTTCTTTCTATTTTCCAAAGCCTCTTGAAGTTGATGAGAATTCACATTTATAGTTTGCTCATAAAATAAACATCAAATGTGTCTTATATGAAATAGGTATAGAGCTGGTTTAAAAGCTTAAAATATACCATGTAACATGTAAATCAGCATAATGATGAACATGTGGCCATCACCAAGTGCTTAAAGGCTTTTCTCTGGGAAGAGGAAAACTGGCAACCAGGTTTTAATTGTGAACAAAGTTTCTAAGAAGTAGATTTACTTGCACAGATGAGCAGAGGTTAAAGAAGCTCAGGAGGCATATATGATGTCACCTTCCATTACTGCTCTAGGAAAGCAGTGACTCTGGGTTGATCAGAGGTCACAATGGGAGGAGAGAAGCATTGATGAAAGTATCAGGGGCTCTCCTTCTGACTTGATACTTAATGATTACATGCTAAATTAATATTTAAACTAACTTTATACAAGAAACACAGTGGGGGTCAGCTAAACTGTTCTTAAATTCTTGTTTTAGATCCCATGTTTTGAAAAGTCTTTTGAAATGCAATTTTTGCTTACTGTTTTCCTGTGTGACGCTAGGTGTGGAGAGAGATTACATTATTTTACTTAGGACAAGTTATTTCTAAAGGAATACTGGAAGGTATGACAAAGGTGAGGTAAGGATGTGTAGGAAGTTAACTTTTTTAATGGAGAAAGCAAAAAATACTGAGAATGACTGTATTTTTGCATAGTATTTTGCTTTGCTTTCCTAACCAGAGACTCACTCTTAGAAGAAATGTAATTTTCTTTTTTGAGGTTGCATAAATTATAGTGAAAATGAATAATACTAACAACAATCAAGGATTTTGAGAGGGACAAGGCTTCAAGAGTAGAATTTCATAAAGAGTTCAAGAAATAACTAGGTACAAAGTTTTTGACAAAGAACCATATAATTATGGAATATTTGGTATTCATCCATTCGTTTAACCAGTTATTCAATGTCTATTGAGCACCTATGAAAAACCAGTTCTAGTTAAACTCTCCTTATTTTATAGAAGAGGAAATTAAGGTACCAAGAAGTTAAATATAAGCAGATCATCTTAATTGATACATTTGCAGTTTAAAAACCATGTCTGTTATTTGCAATAACTCTTAGTTTAAGTCAGGGTCTTGTCTAGATTTTGAAGATGGAGAGGTCAGAATTCTCAAGGATAGCAGATTAACTAAAATTACAAAGTTGTTGAAATGCAAAATTGTAACTAAATTTAGGGCTTAATGACATGGGTAATCATTTACGCATATTTATTGTGAGTTTGGGGCTTCCTTGGTGGCTCAGTGGTAAAAAATCTGCCTGCCAGTGCAGGAGACTCAGGTTTGATCCCTGGGTCAGGAAGAGCCTCTGCAGAAGGAAATGGCAACCCTCTCCATTATTCTTACCTGGAGAACCTCATGGATAGAGGAGCCTGGCGGGCTACAATCCATGGGGTTGGAAAAGAGTCGGACACAACTGAGCAACTAAACAACAGCAACAACAAATTGTGAGTTTGCTATGTATCAAGGCATATCACACATCATAAGGAATAAAATATATTCCCTGAATTCAAGAAACTAGTGGTAGAAAGATACTAGTAGATAGGTATCATCCCTTAGTGTGATAGATCACACACTAGAGCTATATAGTGTTATAGAGAACAAAGGATGAGAAACTATACCCCATCCAGAGGCCGTGGAAAGATTCCAGAGGCAGGAGATCACATCTATATCAAGAGCTAAAGCTTGAGCAGGAGTTACCTAGTTTGCATGTTGGGGGTGAGGTGTGAAGTATCTATGGGTGGTTGTGGGGCAGTGTCCAGGCAGAGGGTGGGAACAAAACCTACTGTGAGAGGAGGACTTTAGGACTATTCAATATGGCTAGGATATANGGGCAGGAGGTCACATCTATATCAAGAGCTAAAGCTTGAGCAGGAGTTACCTAGTTTGCATGTTGGGGGTGAGGTGTGAAGTATCTATGGGTGGTTGTGGGGCAGTGTCCAGGCAGAGGGTGGGAACAAAACCTACTGTGAGAGGAGGACTTTAGGACTATTCAATATGGCTAGGATATAGAAGTAAGATGTATTAAAAGATGTGGCTTAATGAGCTTCATTGAGTTGTATGAAGGCCTTTAAGCCATGTTACACGATTGGAACTTGATTCTCCTTCTAGCAAAAATAAAACATTCGAACCCGGGGGTGAGAGGATAGAAACATTACTGAGATCTCTTGCTGTATGGCCTTGAAAGTTGCTATGTTAGATGATGACTATAGGATCTAAGCTAGCCTAGGATATAGCTGTTGGAATTAGAAAATTAGACATAAAAGAATATTAAGTTATCAAAATGGCATAACTGTAAGATTGATTTGATATGAAAAGAATAGGAGAAGGAACAAGAGTAACAGTTGTTTGGCCTCATGGCATACAGGATATTAGTTCCCCAACCAGGCATTTATCCTGTACCCCCTGCAGTGGAAGCACAGCAGAGTCTTAACCACTGAATGAACCCCCATGGAAGGCCTAGTAATAGTGGTTTAATTAGAAGAACCAAGTGTTTTCTAAGTAGGTCTGTCTCTCTAGTCCTTGTCTTCTCCTATTCTAAGTGTCTGTGAGTGACCGGAGGAGTAGCTCCCATATTTTCCTCTCTTCAATCAGCTCANTTCTCAAGGATAGCAGATTAACTAAAATTACAAAGTTGTTGAAATGCAAAGTTGTAACTAAATTTAGGGCTTAATGACATGGGTAATCATTTACGCATATTTATTGTGAGTTTGGGGCTTCCTTGGTGGCTCAGTGGTAAAAAATCTGCCTGCCAGTGCAGGAGACTCAGGTTTGATCCTTGGGTCAGGAAGAGCCTCTGCAGAAGAAAATGGCAACCCACTCCATTATTCTTGCCTGGAGAATCTCATGGATAGAGGAGCCTGGCGGGCTACAATCCATGGGGTTGCAAAAGAATCGGACACAACTGAGCAACTAAACAGCAGCAACAACAA
This sequence comes from Philantomba maxwellii, assembly GCA_006410695.1. Classification (NCBI taxonomy): domain Eukaryota; kingdom Metazoa; phylum Chordata; class Mammalia; order Artiodactyla; family Bovidae; genus Philantomba; species Philantomba maxwellii. The sequence goes on along the minus strand of SJYS01015964.1, from coordinate 441,726 downwards.
ATTGTGAGTTTGCTGTGTATCAAGGCATATCACACATAATAAGGAATAAAATATATTCCCTGAATTCAAGAAGCTAGTGGGAGAAAGATACTAGTAGGTAGGTATCATCCCTTAGTGTGATAAATCACACACTAGAGCTATCTAGTGTTATAGAGAACAAAGGATGAGAAACTATACCCCATCCAGAGGCCGTGGAAAGATGCCAGGGGCAGGAGGTCACATCTATATCAAGAGCTAAAGCTTGAGCAGGAGTTATCTAGTTTGCATGTTGGGGGTGAGGTGTGAAGTATCTATGGGTGGTTGTGGGGCAGTGTCCAGGCAGAGGGTGGGAACAAAACCTACTGTGAGAGGAGGACTTTAGGACTATTCAATATGGCNGGGCAGGAGGTCACATCTATATCAAGAGCTAAAGCTTGAGCAGGAGTTATCTAGTTTGCATGTTGGGGGTGAGGTGTGAAGTATCTATGGGTGGTTGTGGGGCAGTGTCCAGGCAGAGGGTGGGAACAAAACCTACTGTGAGAGGAGGACTTTAGGACTATTCAATATGGCTAGGATATAGAAGTAAGATGTATTAAAAGATGTGGCTTAATGAGCTTCATTGAGTTGTATGAAGGCCTTTAAGCCATGTCACACAATTGAAACTTGATTCTCCTTCTAGCAAAAATAAGAACATTTGAACCCGGGGGTGAGAGGATAGCAACATTACTGAGGTCTCTTGCTGTATGGCCTTGAAAGTTGCTATGTTAGATGATGACTATAGGATCTAAGCTAGCCCAGGATATAGCTGTTGGAATTAGAAAATTAGACATAAAAGAATATTAAGTTATCAAAATGGCATAACTGTAAGATTGATTTGATATGAAAAGAATAGGAGAAGGAACAAGAGTAACAGTTGTTTGGCCTCATGGCATGCAGGATATTAGTTCCCCAACCAGGCATTTATCCTGTACCCCCTGCAGTGGAAGCACAGCAGAGTCTTAACCACTGAATGAACCCCCATGGAAGGCCTAGTAATAGTGGTTTAAGTAGAAGAACCAAGTGTTTTCTAAGTAGGTCTGTCTCTCTAGGCCTTGCCTTCTCCTATTCTAAGTGTCTGTGAGTGACCGGAGGAGTAGCTCCCATATTTTCCTCTCTTCAATCAGCTCACCTTTTCCAGAGTGACCTTTTTAAAAATCCAGTCATATCTCTATTCATAACTCTTCACTTTTGCTCTTAAAGACCAAAATCCTTTACAGGCCTGCAAGGTTAAGCACAGTCTCTCTCTAGATGAAATATCAATCCTGATCTGTTTCTCTTTTTCCCACTCAATATGCTTTAGCCAGATGGGCCTCCCTTCAGCTCCTGAAATATGTCACAGTTGGTCTAATCTTAAGTGTTTATACATGTGGTTTCCTATGTCTGGTGCTCTTCTTTCTTTAATTCTCTAGATAATTCTTTGCCATCTGTGTTGGTTTAAATCGCTCTTCCTCTGGAAAATCCTCCGAGTCCTCCATTAGTAGTAGTTCATATCTCTCCAAAGGCAAGAACGCTTATACTACCCAGGGCTTCCCTGATAGGTCAGTTGATAAAGAATCTTCCTGCAATGCAGAAGACCCTGGTTTGATTCCTGGGTCAGGAAGATCCCCTGTAGAGGGGACAGGCTACCCACTCCAGTATTCTTGGGCTGCCCTTGTGGCTCTGCTGGTATAGAATCCACCTGCAATGCAGGAGACCTGGATTTGATCCCTGGGTTGGGAAGATCCCCTGGAGAAGGGAAAGGCTACCCACTCCAGTATTCTGGCCTGCAGAATTCCATGGACTGTATAGTCCATGGGGTCACAAAGAGTCAGACGCAACTGAATTACTTTCACTTTCACAACCTTGTCTTATCTCTTCTAGATGGTGAGTTCCACGAGGATAGAGACTGTCCTTGCTAGGATGTAATAAGCGCTGAATAAAAACAAATACTTGCTCAGTAAATGAATTAGTGGTGCTATTTCATGAAACAGGAGAAACAGGAGTGGAAAAATGCTCTGAGAGGAAAGGTAGTTATAATTTGCTACTGGTTGGGTTTGAGGTGTCTGGACATCGAGAAAGGACCTAGAGTCCAGATCCAGAGTGGCGTTTCTCAAATGTTTATGCTGAACCGGAATTACCTGTGTGATTTGTTAAAATGAGGATTATACGGCACAACCCCAGAGTTCTGATTTGGTATGTATCGACTGGGGCTTGAGAACTTATATTTCTAACCCACTCTGAGATATTGTTATTGCTGATTCTGGCACTACTGTTTTCGAGAGTTGATGTGGAAGGCAGAAGAGGGTCCATCTTGATACAGAGAGGTGGGCGATGTCTGTCTAAAGAGGACCACAAAATTCATTTTACAGGATGAGCTCTCTTAGTCTCCTGATGATGATGAGAAAGGCAGAATGATTCTCACAGGAAGGTTAAGAAGACTAGTGTCTTTTCCATTCCTTCAGTCCTGGGAAACAAGCATTTAAAGGGCCATCAGAGGATCCTGTGTAATAATTATTTGGCTCCCTTAGGTCCCTGGCTCCTAGAGGCAGCAACTGTAAATCCTTTAGATTCCTGAGTGATGGTAGTGTTTTTGTTATTCCTGCTGGGCCATGAGAGCTTATGCTAATTTAGTGACACGTGTGGGCCCTTAGGTGGTTTATGCAAATGAGGTGACTCAGGATGGAGCCCAGCCAAACCGGAAAGACCACCCACATGATTAGACAGGTTAGAGCTTTGAGCTTCAAGATAGTAACCCAACCTCTGGAAATCGAACCTGTGCCAATGATTCAATTAATTATACCTGTGTAATAAAACTACCCCCCAAATTCTGGACACTGAAGTTTAGATGACCTTCACTAGTTGGCAGTATTCTATATTGTCACACATTGATATGCCAGGAGAGTGACATACACATCCTGACTCCACAAGAGAAGGACAGTGGAAAATTTGTCTTCAAGGCATTCCCTCTCCTCCTCCTGTGTATCTCTTGGCTGATTCTAATTTGTATCCTTTTGCTGTATAAAACGGCAATCGTAAATATAGACTTCCCTGAATTCTATGAGTTGCTATGGTGAATTTTCATTGTTAAAGGAGTAGTGGATACCCCAAAATTTGTAGCTAGTTGGTCAGAAGTATANCAGACGCAACTGAATTACTTTCACTTTCACAACCTTGTCTTATCTCTTCTAGATGGTGAGTTCCACGAGGATAGAGACTGTCCTTGCTAGGATGTAATAAGCGCTGAATAAAAACAAATACTTGCTCAGTAAATGAATTAGTGGTGCTATTTCATGAAACAGGAGAAACAGGAGTGGAAAAATGCTCTGAGAGGAAAGGTAGTTATAATTTGCTACTGGTTGGGTTTGAGGTGTCTGGACATCGAGAAAGGACCTAGAGTCCAGATCCAGAGTGGCGTTTCTCAAATGTTTATGCTGAACCGGAATTACCTGTGTGATTTGTTAAAATGAGGATTATACGGCACAACCCCAGAGTTCTGATTTGGTATGTATCGACTGGGGCTTGAGAACTTATATTTCTAACCCACTCTGAGATATTGTTATTGCTGATTCTGGCACTACTGTTTTCGAGAGTTGATGTGGAAGGCAGAAGAGGGTCCATCTTGATACAGAGAGGTGGGCGATGTCTGTCTAAAGAGGACCACAAAATTCATTTTACAGGATGAGCTCTCTTAGTCTCCTGATGATGATGAGAAAGGCAGAATGATTCTCACAGGAAGGTTAAGAAGACTAGTGTCTTTTCCATTCCTTCAGTCCTGGGAAACAAGCATTTAAAGGGCCATCAGAGGATCCTGTGTAATAATTATTTGGCTCCCTTAGGTCCCTGGCTCCTAGAGGCAGCAACTGTAAATCCTTTAGATTCCTGAGTGATGTTAGTGTTTTTGTTATTCCTGCTGGGCCATGAGAGCTTATGCTAATTTAGTGACACGTGTGGGCCCTTAGGTGGTTTATGCAAATGAGGTGACTCAGGATGGAGCCCAGCCAAACCGGAAAGACCACCCACATGATTAGACAGGTTAGAGCTTTGAGCTTCAAGATAGTAACCCAACCTCTGGAAATCGAACCTGTGCCAATGATTCAATTAATTATACCTGTGTAATAAAACTACCCCCCAAATTCTGGACACTGAAGTTTAGATGACCTTCACTAGTTGGCAGTATTCTATATTGTCACACATTGATATGCCAGGAGAGTGACATGCACATCCTGACTCCACAAGAGAAGGACAGTGGAAAATTTGTCTTCAAGGCATTCCCTCTCCTCCTCCTGTGTATCTCTTGGCTGATTCTAATTTGTATCCTTTTGCTGTATAAAACGGCAATCGTAAATATAGACTTCCCTGAATTCTATGAGTTGCTATGGTGAATTTTCATTGTTAAAGGAGTAGTGGATACCCCAAAATTTGTAGCTAGTTGGTCAGAAGTATATGTGGCCTGGGGACCTGAGACTTGAGTCTGGTGTCTGAAATGAAGGCAGTATTGTAAAGAATGTGCCCTCAACATGTGAAGTTTGGCCCAATTTGGGGTTGTAGGTGTCAGAAGTCATAGAAAGGGAATAAAGGTAAGTAAAGGAAACAACTCAAGCAGCCTGTGGGAATGGAGATGGACTAGGAGAAAGAAGCTATCATGGAAAAATATCTGAAAAGGTGACCTTGCTTCAGGATTTATATAGGACCCTCAGAAGGATGGTATTGAGGGTAGGACCCTGATGATAGCAGGAATGGTAAGATGCCAATTTGTAAAATTGCATAGTATGGATGTGCTGATAACTTTGAAAAAAAAAAAAAGAAGATTGTGATCAGCATTGTCAGCTGCTCCTCTGAAGTCACTAAAATACCGACCTCACATTCTCTCTATAAGATTCTGTTTTGGTGAATGGGTGTGATAATCAGAAGGAATATTCTTTAATACTCAATTGTTAGAAGACATACATAGTTTTCTAGGTATCAAAATGAGGAGCAGGGTATTGTTGGAGATAAGGAGTTGAAACTCAAATTCCATTTTCATCAGTTGATAGAAANTCACATTCTCTCTATAACATTCTGTTTTGGTGAATGGGTGTGATAATCAGAAGGAATATTCTTTAATACTCAATTGTTAGAAGACATACATAGTTTTCTAGGTATCAAAATGAGGAGCAGGGTATTGTTGGAGATAAGGAGTTGAAACTCAAATTCCATTTTCATCAGTTGATAGAAAAAGTCTTTCAGTTCAGTTTCATTGGCCAAGGTTTTCAAGGTTGCTTTGTGTGAGGAAAAGCAATGGGATAGATACTTATATCTGTTTAACTTACCTTTCATTCCAGGTTAACTTCAGGGAGGCATTCATCGTTCCTCTTAGTACTCCAGTTTGTTCATTGTCTTCTTTATTACTCAGTATCTCAACAAACCATTGGAGAATTTATACATTTTTATTCAAAAACAAATGCTCAAAACTTCAAATAAATATTGTATACTATTTTTGTGTTATCAATATTTTTCTTGCTCTAACAGTGTGTGATCTAGAAGATAAATGTTTTAATGACCTTGGGCTCTTCTGTTTGTGATGAAGAAATAAAAATCTTTCATCAAAATCCATAAAAGATTGTGTGTGTGTGTGTGTGTGTGTATGTACATGCTATTGTGTGACACTGCTTCCTGGGTAGCTCAGCTGATTAAGAATCTGACTGCAATGCAGGAGACCCGGATTCAATCCCTGGGTTGGGAAGTTCCCCTGGAGAAGGGATAGGTTACCCACTCCAGTATTCTAGGCTTCCCTGTTGACTCAGATGGTAAAGAATCTGCCCGTAATGCAGAAGACCTGGATTCCATCCTTGAATTGGGAAGATCCCCTGGAGGAGAGCATGGCAACCCACTCCAGTATTCTTGCGTGGAAATCCCCATGAACAGAGGACCTGGTGGCTATAGTCCANATTAAGAATCTGCCTGCAATGCAGGAGACCCGGATTCAATCCCTGGGTTGGGAAGTTCCCCTGGAGAAGGGATAGGTTACCCACTCCAGTATTCTAGGCTTCCCTGTTGACTCAGATGGTAAAGAATCTGCCCGTAATGCAGAAGACCTGGATTCCATCCTTGAATTGGGAAGATCCCCTGGAGGAGAGCATGGCAACCCACTCCAGTATTCTTGCGTGGAAATCCCCATGAACAGAGGACCTGGTGGCTATAGTCCATGGGGGTCGCAGAGTCGACATGACTAACCACACAGCTGAAATTTTACATGTTTGAGCACTTTTAGCTTTCCAGGAAAAAAGTGAGATTTTAGAATTTCAAACCACGTCATGCACTTCAGGAACAGAGAAACTGCTCAATGACATTCATTTAGTTAGATATGAAGAAGGAATTCATAGGGCCTGGACTCCATCTTAGGCCTGTTCATGCTGATCATGCTCGGTCACCTTTCCAATGGACTCTGAACTCTGTGTTTAATGCCTATGAAAACAACAACAGAAGGATAAGACCCCCTNTAGTATAACCAAACTATGTTTGTATTTTTTTTTTCCTGAGGAAAATCATTTGGTTTTGATTATTCTCAAAATAGTTTTTGAAGTAATAAATGCACATTTCTCTTATTATCTCTTCTGTACTTACTAAGACTAATTGTGTGTGCGTGCTTAGTTGCTGAGCTACCCAGGAAGCAGTAAGACTAATTACTCAGATTCAGTTTTTGTAACAAGAATCAATATGTAAAAGCTTGGATATCACTAATAAAAATGAAGTTAATCAGGATCTATATTTTGGCATTGGACAAGGTAACATGTAATATTCAAGAGTAACTAACTGGGATTTCCCTGATGATCCAATTGTTAAGACTCAGCACTTTAACTGCATGGGGCACAGGTTTGATTCCTGGTTGGGGAAATAAGATCCAGCATGCCTCCTGTCTCCACCAAAAAATTTTTTTAAAAGTATCTGTTTCATAAGAGAATACTGACCATACATTGTAATTTTTAAATGATGTGTTTAATATCACTGGCTTCCCTGATAGCTCAGTTGGTAAAGAAGAGAAACACTACCCATTTCAGTATTCTGGCCTGGAGAATTCCATGGACTATACTATAGTCCATGGGTTCGCTAAGAGTCAGACACGACTGAGCGACTTTCACTTTAATGTCATTATTAATTAAACTTTCTTAGTAGTAGGATTGTTATTTCAAAATATATGTGCACATTTCTGATATTTACTAGTATTGTCTGTTTCCTCTGGTAAACTTGTGACAATTTATATTCCCATCTTTCCTAAATTATGTCCTTACCAATAATAATACTGTCACTTATAAAACATAGGCATACATTTATGTCAAGTAATTTAATGCTTAGAAAATGACGTCTGGTCATTTGGTTGAACTGTGTTTGTTTTCTATAAAATTATTAAATAGCCTAAATCTTAATTTTCACATCAAGAAAATGTTAATTAAAACAGATTTCCAATCCAGACAATCTATAAATAGAGACTTGATAGTCACATTATACTTCTTGTTTTTAAATTTAAATATAGTTCATTTACAATATTAGTTTCAGGTTACAAGGTAGTGATTCAGTATTTTTATATATTAGATTCCAGTTAAAGTCATAAAATAGATATATTGCCTTCTGCTATACAATGTACCTTTGTTGCTTATTGTTTTGTCTGTAGTGTTTTGTATCTCTTCATCCTGTACACCTGTTTGGAACCTCCCCCATCCCTCTTTCCCCTGGTAAACTTTAGTTTGTTCTCTATATCTGTGAGTCTGTTTCTGTTTTGTTGTATTAATTTTATTTTTGTTTTTTATTTTACGTTCATTCACTTTATGTTTTAGATTCCATGTATAAGTGAAAGCATGCAGTGTTTGTCTTTTTCTGACTTATTTACTAAGCATAATACCCTGTAGGTTTTTTCTTGTTGCAAATCACAGAATTTCATTTTTTAAGGGCTGAGTAATATTTCATTGTATATACATTTATATACCTCATCTTTATGCATTCATCTGTTGATGAACATTTAGCTTGCTTCCATATCTTGGCAATTGTAAACAATGAACATTGGGGTTCATGTATCTTTTCAGATTATATCCAAAGAAAATGTGTTTCCATTTTCTTTGGATATATACCCAGGAATGGAATTTCTAGATCTTATGGTAGTTCTATTTGTAGTTTTTAAGGAACCTCCATACTGTTTTCCATAGTGGTTGCATCAGTTTACATTTCTACCAACAGTGTACTGCTGCTGCTGCTGCTAAATCGCTTCAGTCGTGTCTGACTCTGTGCGACCCCATAGACGGCTGCCCACCAGGCTCCCCCATCCCTGGGATTCTCCAGGCAAGAACACTGGAGTGGGTTGCCATTTCCTTCTCCAATGCATGAAAGTGAAAAGTGAAAGTGAAGTCGCTCAGTCGTGCCTGACTCTTAGCGACCCCATGGACTGCAGCCTACCAGGCTCCTCCGTCCATGGGATTTTCCAGGAAGGAGTACTGGA